>CADCXT010001195.1:0-13854 GCA_902806775.1 Microtus agrestis
CATTGTATACAATTTCTATACATTGTGTACACTGTGTATATTTTGTTTATATTCTGTACACTGTGTGCATTGTGTAAACATTTTGTACATTGTGTACACTGTGTACATTTTGTGTACATTGTGTACATTTGGTGTAAATGGTATAAACTGTGTATATTGTGTACATTTTGTACACTGTACATTTGTACACTGTGTCCATTGTGTCCATTCTGTGTACATTGTGCACATACTGTATATTTTGTGTACATTGTGTATACTTTTTGTACATTGTGTATACTGTGTATGTACATTTGGTGTATATGGTATAAACAGTGTACATTGTGAAAATTTTGTACACTGTAAATTTTTTACACTATGTATATGGTGTACATTTTGTTTACATATTGTGTACACTTTGTGTACACTCAGTACATTTTGTACACTGTGTACATTGTGTACACTTATTGTACATTGGGTACACTGTGTACATTTTGTACACTGTTTACATTGTGTCCATTTTGTACACAGTACATTTTGTACACTGTGTATATTATTTGGATTTTTTGTACATATTATGTATATTGTATACATTTTGTGTACATGGTAAAAACTGTGTACATTGTGTACATTTTGTACACTGTACATTTTATACACTGTGTACATTGGGTATATTTTGTGTACATATTTTGTACATTTTGGACATTTTGTGTACATTGTGCCCATTGTGTACATTTTGTGTACATTATGTACATTTTGTACACTGTGTACATACTGTGGATTTTGTATACATATTGCGTACATTGTGTACATTTTATGTAGATTGTGTACATTTTGTACACTGTGTAGATTGTGTACACTTTTTGTACATTGTGTACACTCTGTACATATTGTGTAATTTTGTACACTGTGTACATTGTTACACTTTCATTGTGTATATTGTGTACACTTTTTGGATATTGTGTACACTGTGTATATTTAGTGTACATTGTGTACATTGTGTACATTTTTACACTGTATACATTGTGTACACTTTTTGTACATTGTGTACACTGTGTACATTTTGTGTACATTGTGTACATTTTGTACATTTTGTGTACATTGTGTACATTTTGTGTACATTGTGTATGCTGTTTACATTGTGTACATTTTATACACTCTACTTTTTGTACACTGCGCACACTGTGCAATATGTCTACATTTAGTGTTCATTAAGTACATTTTGTAAACAATGTACTTGGTGTACACTTTTTGTACATTGTGTACACTGTGTACATTTTGTGTACACTGTGAACATTGTGTACATTTTGTACACTGTGTACATTGTGTATGTTTTCTACATTTTGTGATCATTGTGTATATTGTGAACATTTTGTAGCATTGTGTATATTTTGTACACTGTGTACATTGTGCGTATGTTGTATACATATTGTGTACGTTTTGTGTAGATTGTGTACATTTTGTACAGTGTGTCGATTGTGTACACATTTGTACATTGTGTAAACTGTGTATATTTTGTGTACAATTTTTGTACATTGGGTAAACTGTTCATTTTGTGTATATTGTGTAAAATGTGTACATTTTTATACATTGTTTACATTTGTTTACATTGTATACATTTTGTGTACATTGTGTACATTTTGTGTACATTGTGTAAACTTTTGTACATTGTGTAAACTGTGTACATTTTGTGTACATTTTGTACATTGTTTACATTTGGTGTATATGGTATAAACTGTGTACATTGTGTTTGTTTTGTACACTGTACATTTTTTACACTATGTATATTTTGTGTACATATAATGTACATTTTGTGTACACTCAGTACCTTTTGTACACTGTGTACATTGTGTACACTTATTGTACATAGTGTACACTGTGTACATTTTGTGTACATTGTGTACACTCTGTACATTATTTACAATTTGTACACGGTGTACATTGTTTACACTTTGTACATTTTGTGAACATTGTGTACACTTTTTGAACATTGTTTTCACAGTGTACATTTTGTGAACATTGTGTACTTTGTGTCCATTGTGTACAATTTCTGTACATTGCCTACACTGTGTATATTTTGTACACTGTGTGCATTGTGTACACATTTTGTACATTGTGTATAATGTGTATGTTTTGTGTATATAGTGTATATTTCTACACTCTGTACATTATGTCCACTTTTTGTACATTGTTTTCACTGTGTACATTTTGTGTACATTGTGTACATTTTATTACAATGTGTACCCTTTGTACATTTTTTGAACATTGTGTACATTGTGTACACATTTAGAACATTGTTTTCTCAGTATACATTTTGTGTACATAGTGTACATTGTGTATATTTGGTGTATATTTACTACAGTGTGTGCATTGTGTACACTTTTTGTACATTGTGTATTATGTGTACCCTTCTTTTACATTGTTTATACTGTGTACGTTTTGTGTATTTAGTGTACATTTTCTACACTGTGTATATTGTGTCCACTATTTGTACATTGTTTTCACTGTGTACATTATGTGTTCATTGTGTATATTGTGTACATTTTATTGCATTGTGTACATTGTATACAATTTTTGTACATTGTATACACTGTGTCCATTGTGTACATTTTGTACACTGTACATTTTGTATACTGTGTACATTGTGTTGATTTTGTGTACATATTTTTTATATTGTGTACATTTTATGTACATGGTAAAAACTGTGTACATTGTGTACATTTTGTACACTGTTCATTTTGTACACTGTACATTTTTTACACTGTGTACATTGTGTACATTTTGTGTACATATTTTGTACATTTTGTGTACATTGTGCACATTGTGTACATTTTGTGGACATTTTGTACACTTTACATTTTGTACGCTGTGTATATTGTATACATTTGGAACACTGTATATTTTGTACACTGTGTACATTGAGTCCAGATTTTGTACGTTGTGTACATTGTGTACATTTTGTTACAATGTGTACATTTTGAACATAGTGTACATTTTGTACACTGTACATTGTGTACACTTTTTGTACATTGTGTAAACTGTATATTTTGTATACGTGGTATACGTTTTGAACACTGTTTTCATTGTGAAAATTATGTGTACATTGTGTAGAGTGCTTACATTGTGTACATTTTTGTACACTGAAAATTTTATGTATATTTTTGTACAATCTGTACACTGTGTTCACTTTTTGTACATTGTGTACACTGTGTACATTTTGTGTACATTGTGTACATTTTGTTTACATTGTATAAACTGAATATGTTTGTTAATTTTGTACACTGTACATTGTGTAGACTGTGTACATTTCGTGTACGTTGTGTACATTGTGCACATTTTGTGTACATTGTGTACACTGTGTACATTGTGTACATTTTGTACACTGTACATTTTGTAAAATTTGTACATCGTGTTCAGTGTGTATATTTTGTGTACATTGTATAAACTGTGTACAATGTGTACATTTTGTATACATTCTGTATATTGTGTACATTGTGTTCATTTTGTGTACACTGTGTACATTTTCTGTACATTTTGTATATTTTTTACACTTTGTATATTTTGTACAATGTGTACACTGGGGACATTGTGTACATTTTTTGCACTAAATTTTGTACACTGTGTATATTGTGTACATTTGGTACACTGTGTACATTGTGTCCAGTTTTTGTACGTTGTGTACGTTGTGTACATTCTGTACATTTTGTGTACATTGTGTATATTTTGTACACTGTACATTGTGTACACTTTTTGTACATTGTTTACACTGTGTACATTTTGTGTACATTGTGTGCACTGTGTACATTTTGTACACTGTGTATATTTTGTACATTTTGCACTGTACATTTTATACACTGTGTACATTGTGTACATTCTGTGTACATATTGTGTCCATTGTGTCCATTCTGTGTACATTGTGCACATTCTGTACATTTTTTGAACAATGTGTACGTTGTGTACTTTTTGTGTACATTTAGTGAACACTGTGTACCTTTTGAGTACATTTTGTGTAAATTGTGTACTATGTGTATCCTTTCTGTACATTGTGTAAACTGGGTATACTTTGTGTAAATTGTATACATTGTGGACACTGTGTATATTCTACAAATTTTGTGTACATTTTGTACAGTGATTTCTTTGTGTACATTTTTTGTAAATTGTTTAAATTTGGTGTATATTTTGTACATTTTGTACAATGTGTTCATTGTGTACAATGTGTATACTTTGTCTACATTGTATAAACTGTGTACATTTTGTGCATTTTGTGTACTGTACATTTTGTACAATGTGTACAATTTTCACTGTACATTTTGAACACTATACATTTTGTACATTCTGTGTACATATTGTGTCCATTGTGTCCATCCTGTGTGCATTGTGAGAACATATGGTATATTTTGTGTACATTTTGTAAACTTTTTGTACCTTCTGTATACTGTGTATATTTTGTGTACATGGTGTACGTTGTGTACATTTTGTGTACATGGTATAAACAGTGTACATTGTGTAAATTTTGTACACTGTAAATTTTTTACACTATGTACATTGTGGACATTTTGTTTACATATTGTGTACACTTTGTGTACACTCTACATTTTGTACACTGTGTGCATTGTGTACACTTTTTGTACATTGTGTATAATGTGTACCCTTTTTGTATAATGTATATGCTGTGTATGTTCTGTATATATAGGGTATATTTTGTACACTGTGTACATTGTGTCCACTCTTTTGTACATTGTTTTCACTGTGTACATTTTGTGTACATTGTGTATATTCTGTACATTTTATTAAATCGTGTACATTGTACATTGTATACATTTTTTGTACATTGTATAAACTGTTTACATTGTGTAAATTTTGTACACTGTACTTTTTGTACACTGTGTATATTATTTGGATTTTGTGTACATATCATGTATATTGTTTACATTTTGTGTACATGGTAAAAACGGTGTACATTGTGTACATTTTGTACACTGTTTATTTTGTACACTGTACATTTTATACACTGTGTACATTGTGTACATTTTGTGTACATATTTTGTACACTTTGTACATTTTGTGTACATTGTGCACATTGTATACATTTTGTGTACATTGTGTACATTTTGTACACTGTAAATTCTGTACAATGTGTTCATTGTTTACAATGTGAATATTTTGTGTACATTGTATAAATTGTGTACTTGTGTACATTTTGTACACTGTTTACAATGTGTACACTATTTGTACATTGGATACAATGTGTACATTTTGTGGTCATTGTGTACATTTTTTACACTTTGTACATTTTGTACACTTTTTGTACATTGTGTACACTGTGAACATTGTGTACATTTTGTGCACTACATTTTGTACACTGTGCATATTGTGTACATTTGGTACACTGTACATTTTATACACTGTGTACATTGTGTCCAGTTTTTGGACGTTGTGTATTTTGTGTACATTTTGTTTACATTGTGTATATTTTGTACACTGTACATTGTGTACACTTTTTGTACATAATTTACACTGTGTACATTTTGTGTACATTCTGTACACTGTGTAAATTCTGTACATTTTGTACACTGTACATTTTTACACTGTGTATATTTTGTACATTTTGCACTATATATTTTGTACACTGTGTACATTGTGAACATTCTGTACATTTTGTGTACATTGTGTACGTTGTGTACTTTTTGTGTACATTTTGTGAACACTGTGTACCTTTTGAGCACATTTTGTGTAAATTGTGTACTATGAGTATACCTTTTGTACATTGTGTAAACTGTGTATATTTTGTGTAAATTTTATACATTGTGGAAACTGTGTATATTCTGAAATTTTGTACAGTGCTTACTTTGTGTACATTTTTTGTACATTGTTTAAAATTGGTGTATATTTTGTACAATGTGTTCATTGTGTACAATGTGTATACTTTGTGTACATTGTATAAACTGTGTACTTTTTGTACATTTTGTGCACTGTACATTTTGTACACTGAGTATATCGTGTATATTTTGCACTGTATATTTTGTAGACTCCGTACATTGTGTCCACATTTTGTACATTGTGAAAATTGTGTATATTTTTTGTACATTGTGTACATTGTGTGTACATTTTGTACATTGTGCACATTTTGTGAACATTGTGGACACTGTGTACATTGTGGACACTGTGTACATTGTGCAAATTTTGTGTCCATTGTGTAAAGTTTTTACATTGTGTACATTTTTTGTACATTGTGTAAATTTGGTGTATATTTTGTACATTTTGTATACTGTGTACATTGTGTACACTTTTTGTACATTGTGTACACTGTGTACATTTTTTGTACATTGTGTACATTGTGTACATTTTGTGTACATTGTATAAACTGGATATGTTTGAACATTTTGTACACTATACATTGTGTAGACTGCGTATATTTTGTGTAAATTGTGTACAATGTTCACATTTTTTGTACATTGTGTACACTGTGTACATTGTGTACATTTTGTACACTGTAAATTTTGTACAATGTGTTCATTGTGTACAATGTCTATATTATGTGGACATTGTATAAACTGTGTACATTGTGTACATCTTGTACACTGTTTATATTGTGTACACTATTTGTACATTGGTTACACTGTGTACATTTTGTGGTCATTGTGTACACTATGTACATTGTGATCATTTTGTATACACTGTATACATCATGTGTACATGGTGTACATTTTGTACACTTTGTACATTCTGTACAATTTTTGTACATAGTGTACACTCTATACATTTTGTGTACATTGTTTACACTCTGCACATTGTGTAACTTTTGAACACTGTACATTTGGTACACTGTGTATATTGTGTACATTTGTACACTGTACATTGTGTACAATGTGTACATTGTGTGTAGATTGTGAACATTTTGTACACTGTGAAAATTGTGTACACTTTTGTATATTGGTTACACTGTGAACATTTTCTGTACATTGTGGACTTTGTGTACATTTTTTGTACATTGTGTACATTGTGATGTCAGTAGGTACCAAATTAAACAATGTCTTACATAATAGTGTCAGAAGAAAAAAAATAGTCATTGGTAATATCAATACAAGATAAAGCGTTATGTTGTGGGGCCCCATCTACATCCTGAATACACTAGTTCTGTAGGATGATGTTGGGGGTTTTATACATTTGTTGTTTGTTATGGGAAATTTGAAACATTATCAACAAGAACACATCCTGACATACAAAGAAAGACACAGATATGAGGAAAAGCAAAGAAAGTTTATCAAGTATAAAATTATTCTTATTCTGTCCTGTTTCATGGCTCCTGATCTAAGACAGAAACTCTGAGATACCTCTTGTCAACAGGCTTGAAATTGAAAAGGGACTGAGCCATAGTCCAACTCCAAAACCAGCTCTACATATTTATGAAGAAGTGTTCAATAAAACTTATAGATATACGTATAAAATATCAATGCTTACTGATACTCAGTGGGTTGTAACTATTTTCCATGCATCAACAATTAAATATTCAGTGTCCCTTAAATTCTTTGAAGATCAGTATTTACCTGTGGAGATAAGAAAAGAACCCTGCCCCCAACCTATTTACTTTACTTACCATCAGCATGCTCGCTATCCTTGTGAATGAATTGTCATTTATCTTTTCCAAATGACTTTTCTGCTTCATACCGAACCTTTATTAATTTTGATGGTATCCACAATTTTTCTTCACCTGTGGAGATAAGAGCAAAACCCCTTCCCCAACGCAGCACATCTCCTGGCTTCCATTGTGAGGTCAGCACATCCTTGAAATAAACTGGTTGATTCAGTTCAGTAGACTTTTCCATTATCCAATGTCTTTCTGCAGCTGTTGTTCCCTTCTCATTAGCGTTAAGAAAATTCAAGGTTAACAAAGCATTATGTAACCTATTTCTGGGGGTGTTTTCCACCCCTTTCTGTTTGTTCAACATATACTTTATAGTTCTATTTGATCTTTCTATAACTGCTTGACCTGTAGGATTGTAGGGTATACCTGTAACATGCTTGATATTGTAATAGTCAAAAAACCGTTTCATTTTCCTAGAGACATAAGCAGGACCATTATCTGTCTTTATCTGTGTAGGTATACCCATGATAGCCATGACTTCTAATAAATGAGTGATTACTGAATCGGCTTTTTCTGAACTTAAAGCAGTTGCCCACTGAAAACCTGAATAAGTGTCAATGGTGTGGTGAACATACTTCAAACTCTGCAAAATGGAACACATCCATCTGCCAGATTTCATTCCTATGGGTGCCCTTAGGATTAGCCCCTGCTGGCAGTGGCGTTTGGTTATAGAAACAGCAGGTAGGGTATTTCTTTACAATCTCCTTAGCTTGTTGCCATGTAATAGAAAACTCTTTCTTCAAACCTTTGCTATTAACATGATGTTTTTATGAAATTCAGAGGCTTGTAGCACACTACCAATCAATAATTGATCAATATCTGCATTACCTTGTGCTAGAGGACCTGTCAGACCCGTATGGGATCGGATGTGTGTTATGTACATAGGGCAGAGCCTGTTCCTGATCAAATCTTGAACCTGGATAAACAATGAGGTTAGTTCTGTATCATCGGGTATAAATTCAGCAGTTTCAATATGTAAAATAACTCTTTCTGCATATTGTGAATCAGTAACTATAGTAATAGGCTCTTTAAAATCCCTTAGCACCATAAGAATGGCATATAATTCTGCCTTCTGGACAGAATCATAAGGACTTTGTTCCACCTTGCCCAAGTCTTCTGACTTGTAACCTGCCTTCACTGTTTTATTGGCATCAGTATAGAACGCACGGGCTCCAGTTATTGGAGCATCGCGGACGATTCGAGGAAAGATCCAAGAAGTTCTCTTTATGAAGTTAAGCCTCTTGCTCTTAGGATAGTTGTTATTAATGTCTCCCAAAAAATTAGCACAAGCTCTTTGCCATGGTTCATTATCTTCCCATAATTTCTTTAGTTCATCAGCAGTGAAAGGCACTATAATTTCTGCTGGGTCTATGCCTGCTAGTTGACGAAGTCTCAGCTTGCCTTTTATAATTAACTCAGAGACTTTTTCCACATAAGTTTTGAGTTTCTTACTTGGTTTATGTGGTAAAAAGATCCATTCCAAGATAATATCATCTCTCTGCATTAATATTCCTGTAGGAGAAATTTTTGATGGTAATATGACGAGAATACAATCGAGCTCTGGATTCACCCTGTCCACATGTGCCTGTTGTAATTTTTCCTCAATCATTGTCAGTTCCTTTTCTGCTTCAACCGTTAATTCTCTGGGACTGTTTAAATCTTTATCACCTTCCAAGGTTTTGTTCAAATGAATTATTAGATCAGGTGTTATTCCAATAGCTGGTCGTAGACTGGAAATGTCTCCTAACAGTCTTTGAAAGTCATTAAGAGTCCGTAGACGATCTCTCCTAATTTGTGCCTTTTGTGTCTTAATTTTTTGCAACCTATTTTATAACCTAAGTAATTAACGGAATCTCCCTTCTGTATTTTTTCAGGAGCAATTTGCAATCCCCATTTAGGTAAAAGTATCTTTATTTCTTCAAACAGTCTGTTTAAGGTATCCATGTTTGGATCGGATAACAATATGTCGTCCATGTAATGATATATTATAGATTTAGGAAATTTCTTGCGTATTATTTGCAATGGTTGGTTCACAAAATATTGGCACAAGGAGGGGCTATTTAACATACCCTGGGGGAGGACGGCCCAGTGGTACCTCTTGGAAGGTTGAGAATTGTTGTAAGTAGGCATGGTGAAGGCAAATTTTTCTCTATCTTCCTTTCGTAAAGGTATTGTGAAAAAACAATCCTTTAAATCAATAACTATAAGAGGCCATCCTTTTGGTAATAAGGAGGGCAAAGGGAGTCCAGATTGCAGAGGGCCCATAGGTTGAATAACCTTGTTGATTGCTCTAAGATCTGTCACCATTCTCCATTTACCTGATTTTTTCTTAACCACAAATACAGGAGAATTCCAAGGGCTGGTAGATTCTTCTATATGTCCAGCATCCAATTGCTCTTGTACCAGCTGTTCTAAAGCCTGTAACTTTTCCTCAGTTAGAGGCCATTGCTTTGTCCATATTGGTTTCTCCGTCTACCATTTTAGAGGCAAGGCTGTTGGTATCTCTGAAGGGGCTTCGATTGCTTGTTCTTGTATGGCCCGAATGGCCGGTTTTCTCCGTTTATAATATCTTTTAATATTTTTTTCAGAAGTATAGGCTCTAGAAGTAGCAGGAATGTTAACTTGGGTATTCCATTGTTGTAATAGGTCACGACCCCATAAATTCATTGCAATATTGGCTACATATGGCCTTAGTTTTCCTATTTGTCCTTCAGGGCCTATACATTCAACCCATCTTGTGGTCTGTCTTACTCGAGATAGAGTTCCAATTCCCAGGAGCTGAACATTTACATTCTGAAGGGGCCAATACGGATGCCAAGATTCTGGAGTAATGATACTTACATCGGCACCTGTGTCCAGCAGGCCAGTAATAAAAATGCCATTTACACATACTCTCAGCTTAGGTCTTTGATCATTTATAGAAGTTTGCCAAAACACACGTAACTCATCTTTCTGATCATTATTATTTGTAACCGTAGGCATGGGGTTTCCTAATTGTCCTGACGAGGCACGTTCTCCGCTGAAACTAGAAATGACTGAACCATGTGTGCCATGGGGGCCTGTGAGGCCCCCTCTCCCGTTTCCCGTCTGTATTAGGTTGCCTTGTCTATCCCTTGTAGATCTGCATTCATTTCTCCAGTGTCTGCACTTTCCACATCTTCTACATAAACCTGCAGGCTGAGTCCTCCTATTTCTATTATTTCTAGAAAATGCATTATTATTATTTCTGAATGTCCGTTGTTTACAATTTCTCTGCATATGACCCATTTTGCCACAATTAAAACATTTGGTATTCTGGTATCTTCTTTTACCATTGGAAATTGCTTCTTCTACCCATGCTTCAGTGCCATAAGTAAATGTATCAACATCCATTGTATGTAAGACCCATTCTTCCAAGTGCGCTGATCTGCGCTTTAAAGGCGCCACAATCCTTTTGCATGTTACATTTGCATTTTCATAAGCCAAGGTATCAATCATTATGCGCCTTGTGTCCGGGTCAGGTATCCCTATTTGCACAGCGTCAGTAAGTCTTTGTAAAAAATCACTAAAGGGTTCTCTCTGACCTTGTTTAATGGTGAGAAATGATTCTGTTTTCTGTCCTGGATCTTGTACCCTATTCCAAGCTCTTAAGGCTGCTGTAGTGCACAAGAAGAGTGTGTCTTCATCCAAATTAGCCTGTTCTTGAGGGTCAGAAAAGAGTCCTTCACCTAGAATTTTATCTATGGAAACGTCATTTCCCTTTGTCTTTTCTTGCTGTTCTAAACGTCTAGCCTCTTCCCTGAATAAGCATTTCCATCTTAATTCCGGCCCACTCTCAAGGACTGCAGCAGTCAGTTGTAGCCAATCCGAAGGGGTTGCCCTGTTTAACGTGGCCCAAGATTTTAGCATCTCTTTAACAAAAGAGGAATGCATCCCAAAAGACATGACAGCCTGTTTAATTTCTTTGAGATCATTCATACGAACAGGCTCCCATATATCTTCCTTGATGACCCTAGGGTTTTTTGAACGAACCACCTTCTCTGTTGTTATTACTGGCAAGGTAGATAAAGCCGTAGGTAGAGCTTTGTGGAAATTGTCCCGGAGGGATTTACCCACAGGTGTAGTTAAAATCTGCCTTTCTACCGTGTGTACTTCTTCATCAGAATTTAGAAATTCCTCAATCTTTTCAATTTTATTCACCATTGCCTTCTGCAATGTCTGTATCTCCTGTCCAAAATTACGTTCCAAAGCCTTCATTGAGGTTTCGAAAGTATGAAGTTTGTCCAGTAGACATAAGTTCTCATCTTTGGACATAATTTTCATGGCATAAACCGTGCCTTCTTGTATTGACAATCTTTCCATCAATCTATCATAAGCTTTAGAAAAGATTCGATTGTCACATTCAACCGTTCTGATTCTCTCAGTTACTGTTTCAATCCCTTCAGAAAGTGACTTTTGAAATTTACGATTTAATTCAGCTGTTCTTTCTTCCATATTAATGAATTTCTCCTTAATATCAGCCAATAATGTTTCAGTTCCTACAGAAAGGGATTGAAGTTTACGGTCCAACTCAGCTCTTTCCTCTTCCATATTAACGAATTTTTCCTTAATATCAACCTGAATCTTTTCTAAATTTTGCTCAGTTAGCAGAGTCTTGTTAGACAAGGATCTGTTATCTTCCTGTATAACGTCAAACTGATACTTGAGAATATCATAATCATGTTTAATAGATTTCAGTAGTTCTACCTCTGTCTTAAGCATCCTGGATTCGTCCTCGATAGCTTCCAGACGTGCAGCTTCTGCCTTTAGAATCCTGGATTCGTCTCTTAAAGACTTTATCATATCCGCAGCGGGTCAGGGAACTGTTTCCTGCAGGCCCTATACTCCTGCATACCGCCTCTCTCTTCATACCTAACCCAGCGTGTACCCAGAACCCTCCCTCACTTCTCTCTCCCTGCCATCTCTGGGCAAATAACATCACCCAGCTCAGCCTGTCAGGGCGCTGGGGCAGTGTCTGGAGGGCAGCCGGGCGGGCGCGAATTCCTTTGTCCTCAGTGGCCTGCCTGCACCATGCAGGTAGCCAGGGGCTTTGTTTACAAGCTACCCAAACAGCAAGGAGTGCTGATCTCGGCACCAGAAGAACCTTCTTGGGGTGAGTGAGTCTCTGACCCGCAGCCGAAGCGGGCCAGGGAACTGTTTCCTGCAGGCCCTATACTCCTGCATACCGCCTCTCTCTTCATACCTAACCCAGCGGGTACCCAGAACCCTCCCTCACTTCTCTCTCCCTGCCATCTCTGGGCAAATAACATCACCCAGCTCAGCCAGTCAGGGCGCTGGGGCAGTGTCTGGAGGGCAGCCGGGCGGGGGCGCGAATTCCTTTGTCCTCAGTGGCCTGCCTGCACCGTGCAGGTAGCTAGGTGCTTTGTTTACAAGCTACCCAACCAGCAAGGAGTGCTGATCTCGGCACCAGAAGAACCTTCTCGGGGTGAGTGAGTCTCTGACCCGCGGCCGCAGCGGGTCAGGGAACTGTTTCCTGCAGGCCCTATACTCCTGCATACTGCCTCTCTCTTCATACCTAACCCAGCGGGTACCCAGAACCCTCCCTCACTTCTCTCTCCCTGCCATCTCTGGGCTAATAACATCACCCAGCTCAGCCTGTCTGGGCGCTGGGGCAGTATCCAGAGGGCAGCCGGGCGGGCGCGAATTCCTCTGTCCTCAGTAACCTGCCTGCACGCGCAGGTAGGCACCTTGTTTACAAGCTTCCCAACCAGCAAGGAGAGCTGATCTTGGCTCCAGGAGATCCATCACTGGGGCACCTAGAGAGCCATCACGGGAGAGTCCCAACACAGGGAAGTAACATCAGTGGGCAAGGAGACCTGATCCTGTAAAAGAAGATCCTTAGGGGAGCATTTGGAGGAAGAGATGGGCAGGCGCCAATGCAGGAATTCACCCAACAATCTGAAAAACAGCGTGAAACCACCTGAACCCAGGGACCCCACATCAGGAGGACATGAACACATTAATCAAGAAGAAGGAGAAAAAAATGGAATCTTTGAAAGTGATTGACATCCTTAAACAGCATGTAAAAAACGCCCTCATGGAAATGGATGAGAAGTATAACAGAAAGTTTGAAGAATTGAATAAATCAGTGAATGATACCCTAGGAAACCAAGGAAAAACAATCAAACAGATAATGGAATCAGTTCAAGACCTGAAAACTGAAATGGAGACAAGGAAGAAAAGACAAACAGAGG
>CADCXT010001196.1:0-2500 GCA_902806775.1 Microtus agrestis
CCTCCTTGCATTTTCTTCTGTTTACTCCACCCACCTATGTTCTAACCAACCAGGACCAAGCAGTGTATTTATTGCTTAGCCAATGAAATCAACAGATTGATATATGACACTCCCACATCACTTCCCTTTTTTCTGTTTAAACAAAAAGGAAAGGCTTTAACTTTAACATAGCAAAATTGCATATAACAAAGAAAAACAACTTAATTATCTATCCTTCAACTGCATCAAAGACTCCAGAAGGATATAATATTATCTAAGCAAACAAGAAATAAGCAAGTTTCAAACTCTAGAAATGACAGAGACATCTTGCTGCCTGGACAGTCACCCAAAGTTCCTCTGTACCGTTGGGGCATCCATCTTCGGCCTACAGGCCCATAGTTTTCAGCAGACATTCCACAAAGCAGGAAATTTCAAAGGCAGTCACTATCTGCTTGTCCTGAAAAATGTCTTGCAGACTCTTTCATGAATCAGGAACCCCGAAAGATCATCTCACCTTTAGGCAAGTTCATCAGTCCTCTCTCTGCGGGTTCTCTGTGTCCAGTTTATGCAATAGTCCAGTCAAGAGCAGTTTCTTGCCCAAACGGCTATCAAACTCCATAAGGATCCTCTTCGATGCCCATCTTCCTCTTGAAGTAGATTGGTGCTGCCAGGAGCAGAGTGTCTCATTGTCATGAAAAACCCTAAGTTATCAAAACATTTAAAATGTCATATTCTCTAGCCTTTGAAAGATATGAAGAATGCCTATCAGAAATATATCCGTGCACATCTAGAAAATCTAACATGACTACAAACTTGACTATCATAGATCATTATTAACAGCCTATATGCATTACATTTTTAAGTGAACTACACAATCACAATACCTTAATCAAGATCAGAAATACAGATACATATAACAAAATTCACCTTAAATCTCTATCAATAAAGCAACGTCTATACTAATGCAAATTATTCATACCTATATCATATCCCCCTTTAAGTAAAAGAACATTTATAAACCATATTTGGGAACATGGGCGCAGTTTTTTCTCTCCAAACTGCTTCCTGCTGAATGGGGGCGTCGTTAATTAGGTCTTTCATGGTATAACCTGTGTGCTAGTTTCATCTCAGTTGGCAGTTGAGCGAAGCAATTTTCTGAAGATGTTCACAGCAACCCTTCAGGAGGGCGTGGTCCATCATACCATATTCGGATAGAAGAAATGAACAGGGTCTCATCCTCTGTGAAAACAAAACAAGAAACTCCTTTCCAAAGTATCATGTCCTTAGATTCAAATCTCAAAGTCAAGGCATTTTCAGAATATCTGTGTCGGATTAGTTCAGCAGCATTTATAAACAAATATCTTTTAGCAGCTGTTGCTCCTTCCTCAGCATTCAAACAATTCAAAGAGAGCATAATAGCATAGAGTATCAAAATTCTCTGTGTATTTTCCATCTTTGTATGGTTTTATTTTAACTCTATTTATTTTTACTTTTATTTTATATTCTCTGTATCTCTTTGTCCTGGAATAACTCTGTAGACCAGGCTGTCCTTGAATTCTCAGAGATCCTTCTGTCTCTGCCTCCCAGGCATTGGGATTAAAGGTGTATGCTATCACACCTCGAACTCACAGAGATCTGTTTGTCTCTGCCTTCTAGGCACTGGGATTGAAGGCGTGTGCTACCACACCTTGAAGTCACAGAGGTCAATCTCCCTCTGCCTCCCAAGTGTTGGGATTAAAGGTGTACTACCACATCCAACTACTCTCTTTCTTCCTTATTTTTACTTTTAAGAACTTTAATTTTTAGTCTGCATATATTTTTAACACACTGTAAACCATTTAGAAATTTTCTTTGTCTTTGAATCTCTCTTTACTGTATATCTCTCTTTCTCTGACCACACGAGCCTTTAAATTACTGAGCAATATGGGTAGGATTAAAGCCGTGGCTTTGCCACCTAGATCCAGTCCATTCCTTAGCTTTCTGCCATTCCAACCTTGTGGCTGAGGTACCGGCCAGAGCCGCCTTCAGTGCCACAACTCTACAGTGTTTCAAGGTCCTTGACAGCAAGCGAGCTTCAGCAGCCTGTGCTTGCAAAAAGCACAAACCACCTGCATACAAGACTCAGAGTTTTCCCTGGCAGGACAGCCCAGAAAGCCGGCATTTTTAAACGGCACAGCTTTTTTCCTGCTACGGCTGAAAACCGAAAACCATGCGTTCAGCTTTTCGTCAACACCGTTTAAGTGTTTCCTGGCAGGACCTCTTAATGAGCTGCAGGGTTTTGCAGCTGAAGCTGAGTCAGGAAGCCTCTCTCAGATGAGAGCGCTTGCTTGACTCTAGTAAGCAGAGTAGAACCGAGAAACTGCTGCTACCAAGAAATCATGCACAAAGCTGTCGTTTTGTTCTAGAATTACTTCCCAAGCTGTCTCAGGCTTTATGTGGATAGAGTTGACCCCACGTTGGGCAGCCATCTGTTGAAATAGCAGCGGCGGGGCTGCGTCCCCAACACCCCAGCCGCCCACCC
>CADCXT010001196.1:7500-30882 GCA_902806775.1 Microtus agrestis
TGAAATTTTTAAACGGACAGCAGCGAGGTAGTACACTGCCTTAGGTTTAAGCCCAGAACTGTAGCAGCAACTCTGTAACTGTTATCTCGGGATTAATGGGGACATAGACTTCCAGCCCAATACCAGCATGGGTTTGTGAAGTGCTGCTTCAACTTAAACTGACTCAACAAGTTGTTCACCATTCACCTATTCTTCTCCCCTATTCATTAAGTAAAGTCTTCATCTCTGACTCTGAAACCTAATATCGTAACCCCTCTCAACAAAGTCATCTCTTAGTTCAATCCTCTACAGCTCCGACTTCCCTACTTCCTTTGCGGTTGATGACATCCGGGTCCCTGTGCCCTGTTTATATTACTTGCCAGGCGGGTTGAGCCGTTAGTTGGAAGTCCGGGTTGCTTCAGGCGTGTGTGATCTGTTGAGACAAAAATTAGAATATCAGTAAAAGGTAATGAATTAATTCATCATTTTATATCTTAGTAAAGATAATATAACGCTATTATCTGCTGTCTCGGGGAAATATAATTCAGACCGATTTTTCTGTCATGCATGGTAGAAACGTTTTAAAATTGAACGTACATCCGAATATATACGTACGTATTCTTTCAAATGGAGCAAAAGTCTGTTCATGGGAGAGTAAATTTGGTTGAGCAGGAGGGAATTGGGATTTAAATATGTACTTGTATGAAATAGGTGACTGATAGTTTTTAAATTAGTTGCTTCTATTAGTGGTTGTTTAGATTTGGAGCGGGGCTTGGGGTTGTGAGGTGTTTGGCCGAAGGTGCCAAGCATTTAGGCACCATTTTGTTTCAAGCGCCGCTTTTGGTTCACGGCAAAGTCAGTTTAACTTTTCTAGCTCAGAGCACCTGAACCACAGGCAACACGTATTAATGCCATAGTATCATTGCCTCGGTGTAGGCTCCTGATAAACCACCACTTAGGTTAGGCATCAGGAAGAGCTTGTGGCGGGGAAAAGCTCGTGCTATGATGATACGTTACAGTTCAGGAATACGTAGCCTGCGTCCTAACACGTCACCTCCTGCGTAGGGTTGGACTTCCGCCTCCTGGAAGGAGAGGCCTGAGGGACTCACCACTTTGATAGGTTAGACTTAATGAAGACGTCACTTGCGCTTGCGTAGAGGCCTCTGGTTAGGCACCTCCTTTAAGGACAGGCTCGTGCAATCACCTCGTGCGGCAAGGTTTTTTCACTCTCGGTGGACCGGGTGGAACAGGTTTGTGAGGTGCTGCTGATTTCTAAGGGTGGGCGACAGAGCCTGGGGAGAGCCGCTATCACCACGTGTGGCAAGGTTTTTTTACTCTCGGTGCCGGTGGACGGTTTGTGGGTGCTGCTGATTTCTAGGTGGGCTGGGCCTGGGGCCGCTTCCCCGTGTGGCAAGGTTTTTTACTCTCGGTGGACCGGGTGGAACAGGTTTGTGAGGTGCTGCTGATTTCTAAGGTGGGCGATGGAGCCTGTGGAGAGCCGCTATCACCTCGTGTGGTAAGGTTTTTTTACTCTCGGTGGACCGGGTGGAACAGGTTTGTGAGGTGCTGCTGATTTATAAGGGTGGGCGATGGAGCCTGTGGAGAGCCGACTCGTGCTATCACCTCGTGCGGCAAGGTTTTTTTCACTCTCGGTGGACCGGGTAGAACAGGTTTGTGAGGTGCTGCAACGGAGCCTGGGGAGAGCCGACTTCTGAGAATTGGAGTAATTGGGATAGGGAAATTTTCTAAGATACTGCCCACTTGGTTGAGTAGGCTACAAAGATTCTGGTCTCTGTGCGGGGGAATACTCCTCCTAGACAAGGCCGGCTGAGTATGGCCAGTTTGTGACATACTGTAGTGTGTTAAGAGAAGGATGCTAAAATGCCGCTGGATAGGCGGTGGGGTTGCCTGCCCTTAATCCCAGCACTCAGGAGGCAGAGGCAGGCAGCTGTCTGTGAGTTCGAGGCCAGCCTGTTAAACAAGAGCTAGTTCCAGGACAGGCTAGAAAGCTACAGAGAAACCCTGTGGGAGGGGGAGATGCCGCTTTCTCTGACAGATGGGTTTGTGGCAAGTACCTGGCTTAGGCTGGCTAACAACGTTCTGCTGCTTGGGTGGGGCAGGCTGACTGTACAGCACAGTTCCTTAAGGACCCTAATATGTGGCTGCTAGGGTAGAGCAGACTAGTAAAGACGCTGCAGCCTGGGAGAGGCAAATTTGTTATTAGACTCTAAAAATTACAGTGCACTCTGCAAAGACCAGCCTTGCAGGACAAGGTGCCTGAGTGAAGTCTCAAGTGAGACCTTGCTCTTTGAGAAGCACATGCATGTGGGACACTGCACTGAAAACCTCAGGTGCCTGTTGCAGCGTGAAACCATAGCATGGGACTATTCATGGAATAGAACACCTCTGCCTGTGTAGGACAGGTTGTTGAATAAACCGGCTGAGAAAAGCAAACTAGCAAATCCTGTGCTCTAGGTAGAACAACTGCTATCTGAGAAGGGTAGGATCCTGGGTCACCTCTGACTGGGTAATACAGGTTAGTGGGATGCTACTGTTTGTAAAAGGTAGATGCTGGGTCACCCCCACCTGAGTAGGACAGGCTGTTGGAACACAAAGCTTGGGAAAGGCAGACTAATGGGATGCTGCAGTATGGGTAAAACAGGTTAGTGGCACAACTCTTCATGGGAAGGGCAGGCTTGACGAAAGCTAGAGGAAATGGCCAATAGAATGGATACATGAAAAGTTATTACTATAAGCAAACATGTCCTAAACAATGAGAGAGAAGATACCATTAAGATGTAAGGTTATGTATTTTCCTTGTTTTATTTGCTTAGTACTTTTTATGTGAGTCTTTTGTTTATATGTGTGCCACTGAACCATGTGCTTGTTCATGAAGGCCAGAATTAGAGTTTGAACTGCCATGTTCTAGGAATCAAATCTGCATCCTCTGAAATGAGTAATTTCTCCAGCTTCATTGTATTTTTGTTTTAAGCATGTTATAATGATATTTTTATCCTTTTATCTACTTATAGCAAAATGGCAGAAGCTGATCAGCCTGGGAAAATTTTCATAGGAGGCCTCAACATTGAGACCAAACAAAAAACTCTTCAAATAGTATTTGGAAGATTTGGACCCATGGCACAAGGTACCTCTTAAAACAATACTATTAAGTCTCTTCAGAGTATATATAAAGTATTTTTTGTGAACTAGAGAAACTATGATATTTTCAGTATTTTAACTGCTTGATTGTTTTTATAATTTTCTGTTCTTTATAAAACTACTGATCGCATTAGATAAAATTATACCCAAGATTGTGTCTGTGCGTGTACGTATGTACGTGAATGCATGTGTGTATGTATGTGTGTAGATGCATGCACATGTGTGTATGCTGTGGATATATGACAAAATAACAGACTGGCACTAAATTTATTGCCTGTTGATACTGAGAATGCCGGTAATAATGTGAGCGTAGGATTTTAGAGTCTTGTTTAAAGTTTGTCTTAATGATTGGTGTTGTGTTGTGCCTCACTTTTCAAAATATAAGTGTTTTAAAAATTGATAATTTTAGAAATTTATAGAAACTTAGGTTTATACAGTTTATAAATTAGAAATGTTTGTTTGTTCCAGTTATTTTGATGAAAGATCGGGAAACTAAGAAGTCTAGAGGCTTCGCTTTCATTACTTTTCAAAATCCTCTAGATGCGAAGAATGCTATCAGAGCAATGAATGGAGTGGTAAGAATATAATTAGAACATACTTTGTTAAACAGTTAATACCATTAATTGATGCTATTTTCAGTTTGCTAAAATATGAACAAAAATTGACTGACATTTTTAGCTTTGTTTTTATATACCAATAACAAAATTATGATTTTAGAAGATTTAAACTGTCATATACAGTAAATCTGCATCAGGATCATATTCTGCTATAGTGTAAATTGGGTATACGCTTTAAAAGAAACTCACAAGATACAGGCAATAGCTTACTATTGGAATGTTGGAAAAAGGTTTGGACAGGTTATGGAAGAAATTCTGTGGGAAAATATTCTTGAGAAAGTCGTTTGCGTAAAATTCACCTTTTAATAGATTACAAATCTTACAGATGTCAGTTGAGTCAAATTGATTTTGATTATCAGAATAGATAACTATTAAGTTATTTCATCAACCATGGTTTATTTTTACATAGTTGGAATTCTGTTTTGTCTTAACAACCATCTTATGTAAGAATAATTTTGAAAATGGTCACCTCATTAATTTATATATTTTTGAAAATTGATTCAGCAGACACTCTTGGTTTTCTGCATCTAAGAATTTAGATTGCATTTCCCATAGCAGTTTTCAGAGTCATGAAAAAAAATTAAATTACCTTTAAGTTTATTCTTTACTATTTTCTTCTAAAATTTTCCAGCAACTTTTTAAATGTGTTTCTTTTTTTGAGGGATTTAATATAATTTTGTCATTTCTCTCTTCCTTCCCTCCTTCCAAATCATTCAGTGTGTGTTCTTTCTTGCTGTCTTTCAAATTCATGGTCTCTTTTTTCATTGTTGCATATATACAATACATACTTGTGTGTACAACCTGCTTTGTCTGTTTTACTTAGATATTCTTAGGACTGATCATTTGCTATAACAGGGTTCTTCCACTTCCACCAACCTTTATGGTTCATTTATTTTAACTCTTGATAATGCCATTTTGTATTTTAAGCTGTTTTTCAGCTTGTAAAAAATTGGCATTCTGTTTTTGTCTCATATGTTTTTCTTTGTGGAAAAAATGAACTTGTATGTATTTGCTTTAAGAATCCAAATATTCTAAAAAAATCATATTTGATTCACTGAAATTTAAAACATGTAAGCTAATAAATTTGTCATTGTTAATAATATTTTTGATCTTTTTAAGTCTTTGGATGGAAAAAAAATTAAAGTAGAGCAAGCCAGCAGACCATCACTTGAAAGTGGTAGTCGGCGGAGACCACCACCCATTTCAAGAGGCAGAGGCTATTCAAGGATTCTGAAATGTGGAAGAAAAGAAAGTAGCAGAGCAAGAAGTCACCCTTCACGTGAAGAAAATTTGGGTAATTTTACATAGTGGTAGCAGTAAGACTGAAAATTGGTAAGATAATATAACCACAACTATTTCTACTTTTATTTACATTATTATGAGCAAAACTATTAATTTTATCTAGAAAAATTATTTCCTTTTTGTTTGATTTTTGGTTTTCTCAAGATGGTTTCTCTGTGTAGGGCTTGTTGTCCTGAAACTTGTTCAATAGGCGGTGATGGCCTTGAACTCAGAGATCTGATGTTTTTCTGTTGTCTTACTGGCTACACATGAATCTACCGTTATTTTAATTGTTGTCTGCTGCCCTAAGCCCCTCAGTCAGCACCCAGCTGGCCACTCAGACCATGACTTGGAGAGACTTCTGGTGTCTATGTCCTGAGTCAGCAACAGCTGTAATATATAGGTTTAAATTAAGTCTTTATCCTTCTGTTTATTAAAGATTCAGAAGTTAAAGACTAGGATGAAAATCTGCTAGTTCAAAGAGGCTGAGTAGCAACTAGCTGACCTTGCACTTTGACCAGAGTCACTTCAAGATACACCTCATCCCAGAACCAAGTCCTTAAGCTTCCCTTCCTATGCATTGTGTCTGCCTTAAATTCCTGGCTTCTCTGTCCATTTCTGGTGAACTACTTACTAGTTCCACCTCTGTGACTCAAGGTATGACTTTATTTGTTAGTGTCAGGAGTGTCAGAGTGCAATCAAAATATCCCACAACGGAGATCTACCTGTCTCTGCCTCCTGGCTGCTGGAATTAAAGGCATGCACCACCACCACCAAGCTGAAAAATTATTTCAAAGTATTGTAAGATTAATTTAAACAACTGAAATCTTAGTTTAAATGTTAACTTTCTACAGCCTTATACAGAAGAATTCAAAGTTCTTAAGCTGTTTATATTAGCCCTTATACATTCAACAGGTTTTCTGCACAATTTACTTCTTATCATGTTTGTCAATTTCTGCTGCAGAGCCCAGAATTAAATGTGAATTGTACCTCTAACTTTTAGGGTTAAAAGTTGAAACAGCAGTCTCATAGGAAAATAAAATTAATTTCAAGAACTCAGAAATATATTTTCAAATGTTAAGATTGGCCCTACAACATTTGTTACTGTGCATTTATCTGAAAAACTTTTCATTTGTTCTTTTTTGTTTGTTTTATTTTTCCTTGTTCTTTTAATGTTCTTTTATAAACCTGCTGACAAAATTTATCCTCGTTTAAGTATTTAAACCGTGAGTTGGTCAAAGGAGTTGATGACTCTGTAACACCATTTTCTAGTTATATAAATGTTAATCTTTTCTATATGAATGAGGATATGATGATACATTACAGTGGTTAGAGGTATTAATGAAGAACATACTTTAAAACCAAATTGAAATTTTATTAAAATGTATATTAATTGTTTATTAACCAATCCTTAACAATCAAGTAAGTCTGTTTTGATAATGTTATTTGTTGACAGGTTCTGTTTTCTAAGATGGATTACTCTTTAGAGTTAAATCTAACATTTTTAGTCTTGTGTGTGAAAATAGAAATTTATTTACAATTTAGAATTAGAATGTACACTTAAATGTTTAAACAAATGATTTTAAGAATTTAATGTATGTTTCATAAGTAGTGTTACTTTCTTAACAGTATGATGTATTATTTCCTTTATCCTTATTTTTTGGTAAGTATTTGGTAAGTATATTTTGCTTTTACATTTGAATTGCTGTATTTCATAGATGTGTCTTATAGAGTATTACTGGAAATAAGAATACATGAAAATTAATTTATTCTTCCTAGTAATGAAACAAATTATATGTAATACTTATTTTAGGTTTATTTAATTGATAAATTTTTGTTTATCCTTCCCTCTAGTTCTTATCATTTCTTTAACAGATATGAGAAAAAAGTGTAGAGCTGTAAGTTATGCAATAAATGTTAAAGTTGCCTTTGCCCCTTATTTGGAATGATAGTTTCAAAAGGAAATAGTAAATTTTACCAATTTAGGAAAAATGCTAGTTTCTAAGACCATAGCATTAATTAATAAGTTTGTGATGACAATTAGACCTTACTCTGTGAAGTATTGATGTCCCTTATCTAAGAAGATTTTACTTTAAATCCAGATGATTGTGGATATACTCCTGATTTCAACATGAGTTCTCAGAGACACTTTGCAGTTAAAAGAAGTTTATCTTCGAAAAATGAAGGTCCTTCTCTTAAAGGATCTACTCTTTCTGCTCTGAAAAGAAGCAGTACTGGACTGAGAGGACAGGGTAAATTGTTGCCTAACAGACACACACACATAAAAGAAAGCAGGAAATGTCTACGTTTCTAGATGTATCCAAAAATTTTAAGCATGATGATAATGAATTTTTTATATATTTTTATTATTACTTTATAAGTATTACCAATCAAAATTCTCACTTCCTCCCCTCTTCCCCCTTCCCTCCAGCTCCTTCACACATACCTTCCTTCTTCTCCCTCCAGTTCTAAGAGAGTCCAAGGCCTTCCACCTACATCCATTTTTGATTAGAAATTTTAGGTGGTAGAGAAACAACATAATAAAGCACGCAATAAGCAATATGAGTAAAGATCATTAAAATATAAATGACATAGTTGGAATAATGAAAATAAATGAGCAATTTGTTAACTATAAATTAAATAGATTGATATTTGACTACATTGAAAACTATGTTTGAAACATGTGGTACCATTTACTGATAGGACAACTGTGTCAGAAAATAACACACCAAGTGATTATTTCTTCATACAAGGCAGGTGTAGAGATGGAGCATGCTTGTATTAGAACTTTTTTTTTTTTGGTTTTTCGAGACAGGCCCGGCCTTGTATTAGAATATTTTAAAAAGTATTTTGGAAAGAAAAATCCATTGTTAATTATGTTACTTTGAAATATTTACAACTTGAAATATTTGTAATTATATGTCCAGAACCACATGGTCGAGAGATTGCTAGAAATGTGCCAAGAAGAGAGACACTGTCTTCAAGAAGAGATGACTACCTGTTACCAAGGGATTATGGACACTCTTCTAAAGACAGGTAAAGAGAAAAAGCAAAATTGTTAAATTTTCATTGTTGTAACTAATTAATGTATTTAGTGCCATATAAAAACAATATATTTAGTGTCAAAGTCTAAGGAGATGTCAAGATGTCACAAAATCTCAGGAAAAGAGAGATTTTTCTGGCCACCATACACTAGCACGTTTCTCACAAATGATAATTCCATAAATAGATACTTAGCATAAAATATTTTCTAGAAACTTGAAAGATGGCTCATTGAGCCACATAATTCCTTCATAAGATGAAGACCTGAGTTCAGATACTCAGAACCCATGAACAAGTCAGGCATGAGACGTATAATCTCACCTGTGTTGTTTGGGAGAACCTCATGTGCCTTTAGCCTATATGACAAAGTTCCAGAACAGTATGAGACACTGTCTTGAACAGACTTTGGAACATATCTAAAAACAAACATTTGAGGATGTCCTTTCACATTCATACTCGTGCTCTGCATATGTGTAATTAAAAACTCTATCATCTGTTCTCAATGCAAAAAATTATTACCTTTCAATTGCACAGTCATATTCGAGATATATACTATTAATAAGGCTCAAATAATATGCTGTATTCTGATTGAGCTGTTTACTTTAGAATGGTATATTCATATTTAATCTTTTAAATTATTTCTATTATGACTTATATTTTATTACATGTATATAATTTTTAAGCTGTCTGGTTTTGTTTGTGATGTAGCAATGGTATGGACATTCATGTTACAGTTATTAGAGTTGTTTTCAGTTTTTTTAAGTGTACTGGAATGGAATTGCTTGCTAATATACTAATATGTTATTTTATAAAACTGTCCTTTTTTATCTTACCAGCCTTGTTTTAAGGTTTTAGGTTTTATACAATCTCTCTCTTCCCAAGTATTGTGTTTGTCTGCATTTTAAAAAAATTTAATAATTCTGATAGTTGTGCTTAATTAGCATATTTTATTTGAATTTTTATAATAATATTTAGTAATTTTTATGAACGCAGCTCATGTTTGGGGCCATTGGCTTGTATCATTTGGAGAAGTACCCATTAATATCTTTGCCAGTTCCCCTGGATTCACTGGCCCACTAACCAAACCTAAAAGTTTGAATGGTTATTTTTAATTTATGTTATTCAAGGAGAGTTTATCCAAGTTCTCGAGACATCAAGGAATATGCATCAACATCTAGAGGAAACAGATACCGTGATTGTGACTTTTACAGCTCTCGGGATGAAGTCTTCAGGTATTAAAGTCTTCAGGTATTACAGTTTTTTATGGAATATGTTTCTGAAATTGTTTATTCATGCATTAATTACAATGTTCTTTTACAATTTAGTGAACATGCTGGCTATAGTGGAGGACAGATAAGAGATTATTCTGAATATTCTTGTGGAAACTCATACAGAGATACCTATGAAAGTTATGGTAAGAGTCCTATTTTTACTTAATCAATAATTGCTGTTTAATTGAATTTTACATAGAAATGTAGCATGGATTATTGATTAATTAGGGGACGTTTACAGTATTTGTAATTTTGCATTCTTAACTTATTCCTATTATGAGTAAATAGCCATTCTTACATTTATCTAGTCTGTGGAAAAGCATTTTAAAATAATGTCCATGCTTATTTCAGTGAGTTAAGAGACAGTATGAGATCTTGAAATCCCAGCCCATTTCCAGAAAATAAAAGCACATCCTGCTAAGTATTTGGAACTTTAAAATCATTATATACTATTAAAAAATTGTTGATTTCTTAATGGTTATTTGTGGATTTTAGGAAGCTTCCATGTGGCACCATCCGCAAGAGGGACTTACAGGGGAAACAACCGCTATGATGACTATCGTAGCTCACGAGATGGATATAGTGGAAGCCAAGCAAATTACCCAAGCAGTCGAAGTGATATATACCCAAGTGGTTATGAACATAGCGGTAGGCAAGGAATTCATCCACCTTTTGATAGGGAATATCCTGAGCGTGGGAGCAGACAAGAACGAGAGCATTCACCTATGGATAGGCTGTATATGCCATCTCGTGAATCATACAGTAGTAGTTCAAGGTTTGGGAGCTCTATTGGAGGTCGTGGAGAAAGCAGATACGAAAGTAGAGGCAGATACTAAAAGTCTTTAGTTGTGTGCCTAACTTCATTTCCAAAAGGAAAAATAAGATGTTATCCCTATGTTATCTGAATTCTAAAATATGTTGATTTAGGAGAAGAGACATATTTTAAGTTTTACTGTGTTGCTTGAATACTGAAATACATTAGTTTGGGGGGAAAGTGAAATAAGTTAACTTTCCAACCATGAATTCTTTTCTGAAACTAAAGATGAGAAAGGTATAACTGTTCAGAGTAACTCGTTGTTAAATAAAATTTCTTAATTGTTAATTGTAGAAATAGAATTTACTCTAGTAGAGATTAAGTTTTTGCATTGTTAAAAAAAAGTCTGTCAATAAAAGTTGCAATGAAATGCCATTGTCTGGTTTTATTATGATTTAAAAAACATAGAAACATCTTTACTTAGTGAGTTTATATTAAAGTTTATGGATTCTGAGACATAAATTCAGTATTATATGTAAATATATAGAAGGATTTTGTATCATTTGTAATAAGCAACTTCACTTTAAATCTATGCAAATACTTTGGATAATATATGAGGCTACAAAAGCACTTGGAAGGAACATGCACAAGTGTAATTGTTCATGCTGCCGGTTTGTCCAAAGTGTTGACTCCCATTGTAGCCAAAGTATTGGTAGGAAAAATATGGGAGAAATTACAATCCTAGAAATAAAACCTGAAAAGAATACAGAAAAAATGCTAGACTAAAATGTAAAAGGAGACAGTAAAGAAGAATAAATATTCCAAGGCTACCTTAGCAATGTCAGTCAAATTTTGGATAGATAGTAGATTGGATGACTCTCAAAAACCCAACACTAGAGATTTTTATAAGTGAAAGATGGAAAACTAAAAGCATTGTGCCTCCAAAGGGACTGTAATTCTTGCACTTTTGGTTCTGTGAACTTAGAAATACACAACACGTTCTAGTACCCACTGGCCAGTCCTGCTAGCTGCCAGTAGGGGAGTGTCTAGGAGTGGAGTGGGGCACAACTGCAAGTAAGTCTCTAGGACACAGCAGAGCTGGTAAGACACACACTAAAAAGCTGGTATTGTCGAAGAATTATTTTAGATGCTTGTGAAGATGGATTACTCTCATTGGTTTATTAAAGAGCTAACTGGCCAGAAACTGCAGGAAGAGGTTAGGTGGGAAAACTAGACTCAGAATGCTGGGGAAAGGGTGTGGTTGACAGCCAGACAAGGAGCAGGAGATTTAGAAAATGAAGTAACAAGTCATAAGCCATGTAGCAGCACATAAATTAATAGAAATGGGTTAAGTTGTAAGAGATAGTAACAAGCTTAAGCTATTTTTAATTAAGTCTGGTTAATATTTTTAATTAAGTCTGGTTATTTAGGATCTAATTGGCAGAGAATAAACTTTGGCAAACAATGAAAGAAGTTAGGGTATCCTTGCCTAGTCATTCCTCTTTACATTTTCCTAAGATTAGCCTTCACCAATGTTCCTAGAAGCTCAGAAAAATCAAGGACCTGTCCTTTGCACTGAGACTCCACTGCTATGTAGCTCTGTGGATCAAGGGCTAGCTTAAGTGAAACTGAATGCCTGGATTTGCAGCCAGGGCTGTAAGTATTATCGTTAATTCACTGTGCTACAATAGGATTCTTTGATTTCCCTGATCATGATCATTCGAAGAGTAATTTTACATTATTTGATGAAAAGATACATGCATGCTTTTAACTAAAAAGGGAAAACTGCCAGTCAAGGAGTTTACTAACAAATCACATAGGATGAGAAGTTGTGGAAATGGTAACATTCACTTATAAATTTGTTCAGTTTTTTTACATGTTCTGTTCATGCATATTTGTCAGTGTCAATGAAAAGCTAATGAATGCTGAAAAAATAAGATTCCTTTATGTGATTCCTTGGAATTTTTGTAAGACCTATGGAATTTCTGTCTCCTCTAGGTAGATTTCTGTTGAGAATACAAATGTGTACCTAACCATCTTTTTTAGAAGAACTTGTCTAGTGCTTTCAAATCCTGAAAACCTAAATCAACTTGGGAAAAATACTTAGTATCTAATACTTGCTCCGCATCAGAGAAGTTACATCAACAAAGTGTGATTAGCAAGTGAATTGCCAAAGCCTGCTATTCCCAGCACCATCATCTTAGGTCATGTCTGGATTCAACAGATAGACATTTTGTTTAAACATATCAATTATTTTGATTTCAAATATTTCAGAAGTTTGGCTCTAATTGTAGACAAGCATTGCCTTGTATTACTATACACTTCGACCTTTGTGTGGATTTGCTTCCATTCAGATACCTCAAGCAGTATGTGAAATAAGCTTCCAGTTGCCTATAATCCTCAACTCTCTGAGGTTCTAAGTATAGATCTTTCCCCAGTGCTTTAGGAAATGTATTTTATTTGTCTGCCTTTTGATGTGGGAGTGTCATCTATCTGTTGCTTTCATTGGTTAATTAATAAGGAAACTGCTTGGCCTTTGATAGGCCAGCCCTTGGGTGGGTGGAGTAGACAGAACAGAATGCTGGGAAGAAGGGAAGTGAGTCAGTTGCCATAGCTCTCCTCTCCGAGATGGATGCAGGTTAAGAATATTCCCGAGGTAAGACACCACCTCGTGGTGCTACACTCATTAGAAATGGGCTAATCAAGATGTGAGAGTTAGCAAGTAAGAGGCTACAGATAATGGGCCAGGCAGTGCTTAAAAGAATACAGTTTCCATGTAATTATTCTGCGGCTAAGCTAGTTGTGCGGGAGCTGCTCATCACTACAGAGTGGCTGTCCAATGTGGTAACAAACTCCATGTAAAACCTGAGAAAGCTTAATTTTAAACAGAGAAAAAACAGAGTTTAACACAGCCTTTTGCTGTTTGCTAGGGCGTGCTGTAGAGAGATTTCCTGATTCAGCAACAGCGGGAGAAAAAAAAGCTGTGCCATATTAAAAGGCTGCTTCCTGGGGCTGTGTCGCCAGTGCAAACTCTGGCTTTTTAAAGCATTTCAATGGCTTTTATGGGACTAAATGTTTCTGTTCCTGCTTGGGATCGGGAGGAAAGTAGCTGAGACCATGCCAATGGCTCAGCACAACCTGCCTGCACCTGGGCAGACGGCCGAATCAGGCTTAGGCAGGAGGAAAGCATGGTGGATCCCTGCCACCATACAGAGAGATGTTTCCAGACTATGCAGTGCTCTGCATGTCAGATTTGGCTGTAACTTGGATGAAAAGAGTTTCTGTGCCACACGCTCAGTCTCAGAGTTAAAGTGCTGAGTGTGGCTCCTACCTGGTGGCCCCAGAGCTAGCACAAAATGGTACGTACTCCATTTTGAAATTGGAGAGAGGTGTAGCCAACATCCAGAGCAGCCCACTAATCTGCAGCTCAGAGACACAAGCTGCTCCGCAGTGCTGAACTGTGCTGACCTCAGGTAGAAATGATTGTAATTATAATTACCATAACAGTGCAGTTGAGGTTTAGACTGGCAGTAAACATTGTGTCTCTGAGCTGCAGATTAGTGGGCTGCTCTGGATGTTGGCTACACCTCTCTCCAATTTCAAAATGGAGTACGTACCATTTTGTGCTAGCTCTGGGGCCACCAGGTAGGAGCCACACTCAGCACTTTAACTCTGAGACTGAGCGTGTGGCACAGAAACTCTTTTCATCCAAGTTACAGCCAAATCTGACATGCAGAGCACTGCATAGTCTGGAAACATCTCTCTGTATGGTGACAGGGATCCACCATGCTTTCCTGCCTGCCTAAGCCTGATTCGGCCGTCTGTCCAGGTGCACGCAGGGAGTGCTGAGCCATTGGCATGGTCTCAGCTACTTTCCTCCCAATCCCAAGCAAGAACAGAAACATTTAGTCCCATAAAAGCCATTGAAATGCTTTAAAAAGCCAGAGTTTGCACTGGCGACACAGCCCCAGGAAGCCGCGTTTTAATATGGCACAGCTTTTTATTCTGCCGCTGTTGCTGAATCAGGAAATCTCTCTACAGCACGCCCTAGCAAACAGCAAAAGGCTGTGTTAAACTCTGTTTTTTCTCTGTTTAAAATTAAGCTTTCTCATGTTTTACATGGAGTTTGTTACCACGTTGGACAGCCACTCTGTAGTGATGAGCAGCTCCCGCACAACTAGCTTAGCCGCAGAATAATTACATGGAAACTGTATTCTTTTAAGCACTGCCTGGCCCATTATCTGTAGCCTCTTACTTGCTAACTCTCACATCTTGATTAGCCCATTTCTAATGAGTGTAGCACCACGAGGTGGTGTCTTACCTCGGGAATATTCTTAACCTGCATCCATCTCGGAGAGGAGAGCTATGGCAACTGACTCACTTCCCTTCTTCCCAGCATTCTGTTCTGTCTACTCCACCCACCCAAGGGCTGGCCTATCAAAGGCCAAGCAGTTTCCTTATTAATTAACCAATGAAAGCAACAGATAGATGACACTCCCACATCAAAAGGCAGACAAATAAAATACATTTCCTAAAGCACTGGGGAAAGATCTATACTTAGAACCTCAGAGAGTTGAGGATTATAGGCAACTGGAAGCTTATTTCACATACTGCTTGAGGTATCTGAATGGAAGCAAATCCACACAAAGGTCGAAGTGTATAGTAATACAAGGCAATGCTTGTCTACAATTAGAGCCAAACTTCTGAAATATTTGAAATCAAAATAATTGATATGTTTAAACAAAATGTCTATCTGTTGAATCCAGACATGACCTAAGATGATGGTGCTGGGAATAGCAGGCTTTGGCAATTCACTTGCTAATCACACTTTGTTGATGTAACTTCTCTGATGCGGAGCAAGTATTAGATACTAAGTATTTTTCCCAAGTTGATTTAGGTTTTCAGGATTTGAAAGCACTAGACAAGTTCTTCAAAAAAGATGGTTAGGTACACATTTGTATTCTCAACAGAAATCTACCTAGAGGAGACAGAAATTCCATAGGTCTTACAAAAATTCCAAGGAATCGCATAAAGGAATCTTATTTTTTCAGCATTCATTAGCTTTTCATTGACACTGACAAATATGCATGAACAGAACATGTAAAAAAACTGAACAAATTTATAAGTGAATGTTACCATTTCCACAACTTCTCATCCTATGTGATTTGTTAGTAAACTCCTTGACTGGCAGTTTTCCCTTTTTAGTTAAAAGCATGCATGTATCTTTTCATCAAATAATGTAAAATTACTCTTCGAATGATCAGGGAAATCAAAGAATCCTATTGTAGCACAGTGAATTAACGATAATACTTACAGCCCTGGCTGCAAATCCAGGCATTCAGTTTCACTTAAGCTAGCCCTTGATCCACAGAGCTACATAGCAGTGGAGTCTCAGTGCAAAGGACAGGTCCTTGATTTTTCTGAGCTTCTAGGAACATTGGTGAAGGCTAATCTTAGGAAAATGTAAAGAGGAATGACAAGGCAAGGATACCCTAACTTCTTTCATTGTTTGCCAAAGTTTATTCTCTGCCAATTAGATCCTAAATAACCAGACTTAATTAAAAATATTAACCAGACTTAATTAAAAATAGCTTAAGCTTGTTACTATCTCTTACAACTTAACCCATTTCTATTAATTTATGTGCTGCTACATGGCTTATGACTTGTTACTTCATTTTCTAAATCTCCTGCTCCTTGTCTGGCTGTCAACCACACCCTTTCCCCAGCATTCTGAGTCTAGTTTTCCCACCTAACCTCTTCCTGCAGTTTCTGGCCAGTTAGCTCTTTAATAAACCAATGAGAGTAATCCATCTTCACAAGCATCTAAAATAATTCTTCGACAATACCAGCTTTTTAGTGTGTGTCTTACCAGCTCTGCTGTGTCTTAGAGACTTACTTGCAGTTGTGCCCCACTCCACTCCTAGACACTCCCCTACTGGCAGCTAGCAGGACTGGCCAGTGGGTACTAGAACGTGTTGTGTATTTCTAAGTTCACAGAACCAAAAGTGCAAGAATTACAGTCCCTTTGGAGGCACAATGCTTTTAGTTTTCCATCTTTCACTTATAAAAATCTCTAGTGATGGGTTTTTGAGAGTCATCCAATCTACTATCTATCCAAAATTTGACTGACATTGCTAAGGTAGCCTTGGAATATTTATTCTTCTCTACTGTCTCCTTTTACATTTTAGTCTAGCATTTTTTCTGTATTCTTTTCAGGTTTTATTTCTAGGATTGTAATTTCTCCCATATTTTTCCTACCAATACTTTGGCTACAATGGGAGTCAACACTTTGGACAAACCGGCAGCATGAACAATTACACTTGTGCATGTTCCTTCCAAGTGCTTTTGTAGCCTCATATATTATCCAAAGTATTTGCATAGATTTAAAGTGAAGTTGCTTATTACAAATGATACAAAATCCTTCTATATATTTACATATAATACTGAATTTATGTCTCAGAATCCATAAACTTTAATATAAACTCACTAAGTAAAGATGTTTCTATGTTTTTTAAATCATAATAAAACCAGACAATGGCATTTCATTGCAACTTTTATTGACAGACTTTTTTTAACAATGCAAAAACTTAATCTCTACTAGAGTAAATTCTATTTCTACAATTAACAATTAAGAAATTTTATTTAACAACGAGTTACTCTGAACAGTTATACCTTTCTCATCTTTAGTTTCAGAAAAGAATTCATGGTTGGAAAGTTAACTTATTTCACTTTCCCCCCAAACTAATGTATTTCAGTATTCAAGCAACACAGTAAAACTTAAAATATGTCTCTTCTCCTAAATCAACATATTTTAGAATTCAGATAACATAGGGATAACATCTTATTTTTCCTTTTGGAAATGAAGTTAGGCACACAACTAAAGACTTTTAGTATCTGCCTCTACTTTCGTATCTGCTTTCTCCACGACCTCCAATAGAGCTCCCAAACCTTGAACTACTACTGTATGATTCACGAGATGGCATATACAGCCTATCCATAGGTGAATGCTCTCGTTCTTGTCTGCTCCCACGCTCAGGATATTCCCTATCAAAAGGTGGATGAATTCCTTGCCTACCGCTATGTTCATAACCACTTGGGTATATATCACTTCGGCTGCTTGAGTAATTTGCTTGGCTTCCACTATATCCATCTCGTGAGCTACGATAGTCATCATAGCGGTTGTTTCCCCTGTAAGTCCCTCTTGCGGATGGTGCCACATGGAAGCTTCCTAAAATCCACAAATAACCATTAAGAAATCAACAATTTTTTAATAGTATATAATGATTTTAAAGTTCCAAATACTTAGCAGGATGTGCTTTTATTTTCTGGAAATGGGCTGGGATTTCAAGATCTCATACTGTCTCTTAACTCACTGAAATAAGCATGGACATTATTTTAAAATGCTTTTCCACAGACTAGATAAATGTAAGAATGGCTATTTACTCATAATAGGAATAAGTTAAGAATGCAAAATTACAAATACTGTAAACGTCCCCTAATTAATCAATAATCCATGCTACATTTCTATGTAAAATTCAATTAAACAGCAATTATTTATTAAGTAAAAATAGGACTCTTACCATAACTTTCATAGGTATCTCTGTATGAGTTTCCACAAGAATATTCAGAATAATCTCTTATCTGTCCTCCACTATAGCCAGCATGTTCACTAAATTGTAAAAGAACATTGTAATTAATGCATGAATAAACAATTTCAGAAACATATTCCATAAAAACTGTAATACCTGAAGACTTTAATACCTGAAGACTTCATCCCGAGAGCTGTAAAAGTCACAATCACGGTATCTGTTTCCTCTAGATGTTGATGCATATTCCTTGATGTCTCGAGAACTTGGATAAACTCTCCTTGAATAACATAAATTAAAAATAACCATTCAAACTTTTAGGTTTGGTTAGTGGGCCAGTGAATCCAGGGGAACTGGCAAAGATATTAATGGGTACTTCTCCAAATAATACAAGCCAATGGCCCCAAACATGAGCTGCGTTCATAAAAATTACTAAATATTATTATAAAAATTCAAATAAAATATGCTAATTAAGCACAACTATCAGAATTATTAAAATTTTTTTAAAATGCAGACAAACACAATACTTGGGAAGAGAGAGATTGTATAAAACCTAAAACCTTAAAACAAGGCTGGTAAGATAAAAAAGGACAGTTTTATAAAATAACATATTAGTATATTAGCAAGCAATTCCATTCCAGTACACTTAAAAAAACTGAAAACAACTCTAATAACTGTAACATGAATGTCCATACCATTGCTACATCACAAACAAAACCAGACAGCTTAAAAATTATATACATGTAATAAAATATAAGTCATAATAGAAATAATTTAAAAGATTAAATATGAATATACCATTCTAAAGTAAACAGCTCAAATCAGAATACAGCATATTATTTGAGCCTTATTAATAGTATATATCTCGAATATGACTGTGCAATTGAAAGGTAATAATTTTTTGCATTGAGAACAGATGATAGAGTTTTTAATTACACATATGCAGAGCACGAGTATGAATGTGAAAGGACATCCTCAAATGTTTGTTTTTAGATATGTTCCAAAGTCTGTTCAAGACAGTGTCTCATACTGTTCTGGAACTTTGTCATATAGGCTAAAGGCACATGAGGTTCTCCCAAACAACACAGGTGAGATTATACGTCTCATGCCTGACTTGTTCATGGGTTCTGAGTATCTGAACTCAGGTCTTCATCTTATGAAGGAATTATGTGGCTCAATGAGCCATCTTTCAAGTTTCTAGAAAATATTTTATGCTAAGTATCTATTTATGGAATTATCATTTGTGAGAAACGTGCTAGTGTATGGTGGCCAGAAAAATCTCTCTTTTCCTGAGATTTTGTGACATCTTGACATCTCCTTAGACTTTGACACTAAATATATTGTTTTTATATGGCACTAAATACATTAATTAGTTACAACAATGAAAATTTAACAATTTTGCTTTTTCTCTTTACCTGTCTTTAGAAGAGTGTCCATAATCCCTTGGTAACAGGTAGTCATCTCTTCTTGAAGACAGTGTCTCTCTTCTTGGCACATTTCTAGCAATCTCTCGACCATGTGGTTCTGGACATATAATTACAAATATTTCAAGTTGTAAATATTTCAAAGTAACATAATTAACAATGGATTTTTCTTTCCAAAATACTTTTTAAAATATTCTAATACAAGGCCGGGCCTGTCTCGAAAAACCAAAAAAAAAAAGTTCTAATACAAGCATGCTCCATCTCTACACCTGCCTTGTATGAAGAAATAATCACTTGGTGTGTTATTTTCTGACACAGTTGTCCTATCAGTAAATGGTACCACATGTTTCAAACATAGTTTTCAATGTAGTCAAATATCAATCTATTTAATTTATAGTTAACAAATTGCTCATTTATTTTCATTATTCCAACTATGTCATTTATATTTTAATGATCTTTACTCATATTGCTTATTGCGTGCTTTATTATGTTGTTTCTCTACCACCTAAAATTTCTAATCAAAAATGGATGTAGGTGGAAGGCCTTGGACTCTCTTAGAACTGGAGGGAGAAGAAGGAAGGTATGTGTGAAGGAGCTGGAGGGAAGGGGGAGGAGGGGAGGAAGTGAGAATTTTGATTGGTAATACTTATAAAGTAATAATAAAAATATATAAAAAATTCATTATCATCATGCTTAAAATTTTTGGATACATCTAGAAACCTAGACATTTCCTGCTTTCTTTTATGTGTGTGTGTCTGTTAGGCAACAATTTACCCTGTCCTCTCAGTCCAGTACTGCTTCTTTTCAGAGCAGAAAGAGTAGATCCTTTAAGAGAAGGACCTTCATTTTTCGAAGATAAACTTCTTTTAACTGCAAAGTGTCTCTGAGAACTCATGTTGAAATCAGGAGTATATCCACAATCATCTGCATTTAAAGTAAAATCTTCTTAGATAAGGGACATCAATACTTCACAGAGTAAGGTCTAATTGTCATCACAAACTTATTAATTAATGCTATGGTCTTAGAAACTAGCATTTTTCCTAAATTGGTAAAATTTACTATTTCCTTTTGAAACTATCATTCCAAATAAGGGGCAAAGGCAACTTTAACATTTATTGCATAACTTACAGCTCTACACTTTTTTCTCATATCTGTTAAAGAAATGATAGAGAACTAGAGGGAAGGATAAACAAAAATTTATCAATTAAATAAACCTAAAATAAGTATTACATATAATTTGTTTCATTACTAGGAAGAATAAATTAATTTTCATGTATTCTTATTTCCAGTAATACTCTATAAGACACATCTATGAAATACAGCAATTCAAATGTAAAAGCAAAATATACTTACCAAATACTTACCAAAAAATAAGGATAAAGGAAATAATACATCATACTGTTAAGAAAGTAACACTACTTATGAAACATACATTAAATTCTTAAAATCATTTGTTTAAACATTTAAGTGTACATTCTAATTCTAAATTGTAAATAAATTTCTATTTTCACACACAAGACTAAAAATGTTAGATTTAACTCTAAAGAGTAATCCATCTTAGAAAACAGAACCTGTCAACAAATAACATTATCAAAACAGACTTACTTGATTGTTAAGGATTGGTTAATAAACAATTAATATACATTTTAATAAAATTTCAATTTGTTTTTAAAGTATGTTCTTCATTAATACCTCTAACCACTGTAATGTATCATCATATCCTCATTCATATAGAAAAGATTAACATTTATATAACTAGAAAATGGTGTTACAGAGTCATCAACTCCTTTGACCAACTCACGGTTTAAATACTTAAACGAGGATAAATTTTGTCAGCAGGTTTATAAAAGAACATTAAAAGAACAAGGAAAAATAAAACAAACAAAAAAGAACAAATGAAAAGTTTTTCAGATAAATGCACAGTAACAAATGTTGTAGGGCCAATCTTAACATTTGAAAATATATTTCTGAGTTCTTGAAATTAATTTTATTTTCCTATGAGACTGCTGTTTTAACTTTTAACCCTAAAAGTTAGAGGTACAATTCACATTTAATTCTGGGCTCTGCAGCAGAAATTGACAAACATGATAAGAAGTAAATTGTGCAGAAAACCTGTTGAATGTATAAGGGCTAATATAAACAGCTTAAGAACTTTGAATTCTTCTGTATAAGGCTGTACAAAGTTAACATTTAAACTAAGATTTCAGTTGTTTAAATTAATCTTACAATACTTTGAAATAATTTTTCAGCTTGGTGGTGGTGGTGCATGCCTTTAATTCCAGCAGCCAGGAGGCAGAGACAGGTAGATCTCTGTTGTGGGATATTTTGATTGCACTCTGACACTCCTGACACTAACACATAAAGTCATACCTTGAGTCACAGAGGTGGAACTAGTAAGTAGTTCACCAGAAATGGCCAGAGAAGCCAGGAATTTAAGGCAGACACAATGCATAGGAAGGGAAGCTTAAGGACTTGGTTCTGGGATGAGGTGTATCTTGAAGTGACTCTGGTCAAAGTGCAAGGTCAGCTAGTTGCTACTCAGCCTCTTTGAACTAGCAGATTTTCATCCTAGTCTTTAACTTCTGAATCTTTAATAAACAGAAGGATAAAGACTTAATTTAAACCTATATATTACAGCTGTTGCAGAGTCAGGACATAGACACCAGAAGTCTCTCCAAGTCATGGTCTGAGTGGCCAGCTGGGTGCTGACTGAGGGGCTTAGGGCAGCTGACAACAATTAAAATAACGGTAGATTCATTTTGTAGCCAGTAAGACAACAGAAAAACATCAGATCTCTGAGTTCAAGGCCATCACCGCCTATTGAACAAGTTTCAGGACAACAAGCCCTACACAGAGAAACCATCTTGAGAAAACCAAAAATCAAACAAAAAGAAATAATTTTTCTAGATAAAATTAATAGTTTTGCTCATAATAACGTAAATAAAAGTAGAAATAGTTGTGGTTATATTATCTTACCAATTTTCAGTCTTACTGCTACCACTATGTAAAATTACCCAAATTTTCTTCACGTGAAGGGTGACTTCTTGCTCCGCAGGACCTGTGCTGTTGTCTCAGGACTCACTGCCCCCTGTAGGCTGCTCAGGATCCCCAAGGATCTGTGCTGTAACCTTGGGACACCCTGTCTGTCACTTCTCGGGGACCTGCATGTCCGGTGCTGTCTTCTTGGGACCCATGGCCCCTGCAGGCTGCACAGAAACACAGAGGACCTGTGGCATTGCCTTGGGAAAAAATGCCCCCGTTTGCCTCTGCTCATGGACCTGCAGGACACACTGCCCCTTGCCAGCTGCTGTTCAGGGACCCTAAGGACCTGTTGTGTCGTTTTGAGATCCCCGGCTCCCTGCCTCCTGCTCCTAAGGGACCCACAGGTCCTGTGGTGTCATCTCGGAACACAATCCCCCATCCCTGCCTCTGCTCAGGTACCTGCAGGACCTGTGTTGTCATCTCGTGACGCACTGCCCCCTGCAGGCTGCTAAGGGACCAGCAGTACCTGTGCTGTCATCTCCGGAAACACTGCTCCCTGCAGGCTGCTCAGGGCCCTGCAGGACCTGAGCTATCATCTCAGACACCCTGCCTGCCAATGCTCAGGGACCTGCAGGACCTGTGCTGAAGTCTGGGGATCCCTGTCTGCCACAGGTATACGCATGACCTATGCTGTCCCCTCGGGTCCTACTGCCCCCTGCCTGCTGGAGCTCAGAGTCCAGCAGGACCAGTGGTGTCATCACAGGACGCCATGCCCCAAGTAAGCTGAGCAAGGAACTGCAGGACCTGTGCTGTCGTCTAGTGTTCTACTGCCCCCTGCAGTCTGCTCAGGGACCCGCAGGACCTTCTCTGTGTTCTCATGCCCCACTAAGCTGCTCAGGGACCCACATGTCCTGTGGTGTTGTCTCGGGACCCTCTTCACCTCTGCAGTCTGCTCAGGGTTTCAAAGGACTTGTGGTGTCGTTTCATGACCCTCCTCTGTCAGCCTGCCATCTGCTGAGGGACCCTAATGACCTGTGCTGTTGTATCGTGACACACTGCACACTGCAGGCAGTTCAGGGGCCCGTTGGACCTCTGACATTGCCTCAGGACACACTGCCACATGCCAGCTGCTGCTCAGAAACCTGTGCTGAAATCTGAGGATCCCCTGCAGGCTGCTCAGGGACCCACAGGACCTGTGCTGTTTTTAAGTGACCCACTGCCCCTGCTCTGAGACCCTAACCACCTGTGCCATTTTATCGTGACCCACTGCCCACTTCTTGCCTCTGC
>CADCXT010001200.1:0-43254 GCA_902806775.1 Microtus agrestis
AGTGCTAGGGATAGAGCCTAATGTTGTATGCCTGTTAGATGGTCACTCTACCACTCATTCTAAGCTCTGTAGTTGATTCTTTTTGTTTCAGTTTACCTTATAAATTTTTCTTCATATTTGGTTATTTGTGTGTGTGTGTGTGTGTGTGTACGCATGCGCACGCGCGCGTGCACATGCACCCATAAGTTTATAGTGTACATGTGGAGGTCAGAGGACAACTTGCAGGAATCCATTCATTTCCCAACATGTGGGTTTTGGAAATCAAACTCAGGTTATAAGGCTTAGTAGCAATTGCTTTTACCACTGATCCATTTTACAAACCCTACCTTACAAATAACATTTATATAGACTTCATAATAAATTTTTTTAGGATTTATTTTATGTGCATGAAGTGTTTTGGTTATATGTGTGTCTGTATACCAGGTATATTCTTGGTGCCCATGGAGACCCCTGAGGACCGGAGTTATAGGCAGCAATGACATGCCACTGTGTGGGCCCTGGGAATTGAACCTTGGTCTGATGTAAGAGCAACCAATGCTCTCAACTGCTGAGCCACTACTCCAGTCCCTCCTAATAAAATTTTTATTAGTTGCAGACACATGCAAAGAAAACAGTGTAGAAAAAGGAGTGAATATTGTGTTGTGGACGTGTACTTAGACTTGATTGCTTCAAACTATTTTAACATAGTTTTATTTTGTTAATTATTTTTGCAGTTCCAAGGAATCAAGTCCTCTACTTCATATATCCTAGGCAAGAAAGAGTTCTACCTCTAGCCAGGTGGTGGTGGCACATGCCTTTAATCCCAGTACTCGAGAGGCAGAGGCAGGCTGATCTCTGTGAGTTTGAGGCCAGCCTGGTCTACAGAGCAAGTTCCAGGACAACCAGGGCTACACAGAAAAACTTATCTAGGAAAAAAAGAGAGAGTTCTACTACTTAGTGACATTACGAGCCCCTAGTTATTTTATGATCTACTTGTCTAGCTAATCAGCAATTATAGTAAGCATTAGGTCTTTCCCACCATGATAGCTGTCATGGGTTTCTCCTCAACTTGAACTCATTTGCTAGTTTGATTAGCTACAAACCCAGTCTCACACGTACCCCCTTTATCTGAGGTATAGAATATTTTGTGTTCAATTTTGGCAGACTTTGCTTAAATTTAGCCAGGCAGCTGCTAGCCAGCCAAGTACAGCGTAGGACATACAGAATGAAACAAAGGTAAAAAGCCCTGAGGCGAAATTTAGATGAAGAGAAACAGGTTAAATTTAGTTACAAGATCTAACTAGAAATGAGCATAAGATAAGGCTGCACATTCATAATTAATAATACACGATTTGGGAGCTGGTTGGTGGCCTAAAAGCAAGCCTTTTATAATACCCATGAGTTCTTTCTGTTTTACTTTGAAATATAAGATGATGCTTTTTCTTCAGGAGATAAAAATTTTTCCTGAGCTCACACATTTGTGTTTTCCTGAAAAATAGCTTCTTGATGTTCATTTTTTGCTTTGTAATGAGAAAGTATCCTTTCATGATAAACCTTTTGACTTAAATTTCTCCTTTTTTCTCAGGTTTCATTTTTATTCTGGCTTTCTTTGGATATGAATATTTCCTCTGAATGTGCTTAATCTTCACTCTAGAAATATTCTTGGAGATTTGCCTTTTCTATCTAAAGCATGTCAAATACTTAGATAGCTTGGTACAGATGACTCTGGTGAGCTTAAGTTCTTGTATCAGCTCTGTCCAGCCAGTCAGTGTGCATCTCATGACTCCTGATGTGAATTGTGCCTTTGACTTCCTCAGTCTATTTATCATAAGTGATGGCAGAGTTTCCAATTAAAAGCTCGTTGCCTCTGGTCACCAAGTTAAGAGGAAATACTGTGTGACAATGTTATTTTCAAGCTTATAGTTTGTGCTTATTCCTTGGTAATTTTTTTATTGCTCTCAATTATGTAGAAACCAAACTACCGCAGTCATCCAGTCTCTGCTCTGTGGCAGTTTTACAGTTTACAAAGGCCTTAGTCTAAATCTTGGCTGCATAACTTTTTTTATTTATTTTATATATATATATATATATATATATATATATATATATATCACACACACACACACACACACACACACACACACACACACAGTGTTCTGTCTGCATTGATGCCTGCAGGCCAGAAGAGGGCACCATATCTCATTACAGATGGTTGTGAGCTACCATGTGGTCGCTGGGAATTGAACTCAGCACCTCTGCAACAGCAGGCAATGCTTTTATCCTCTGAGCCATCTCTCCAGCCCTTGGCTGCATAACTTACTAGCAATTTGATTTGGGGGCATTTTGCAGCTCCTTATTTGTAAGATCAGGAGATATACTACCAATTTCTGGCTGTTTATGCAGATTCTATATGATAATGAGTATAAAGTATAGACTAGAGTAGAAGAATACCAAGTTAGAAAGTTTATAGACTCACCTTACCAACAAGGACTTTATTCTATAGGAAACAGAAATAATCTTGTTTTTACAAATTGTGTTTTGAGGGTGAGAGCTTAGCTCACTGTTTGGGAATTTACCTAACATGTACAGCGTCCTGGTTTCACTCAGCACAGGAAAAGTAATGTGGGCTCTACTATTGCCTGGCATTTTTGTTTAGATAGATACATATTTGTGACATTGAGTATTAAGTTTGATTTTTGCCTAAGATTATAAAGTTTAAAGCGGACATAATCACAGGATTCTATATAAATCCTTAGGTGGGTGATAATCTGCAATCTGATTCAGGAGGGCTGCCAAGCTCAAACTATATCCTGGGTTACATAGGGAGCCTGTGGCTTAAAATAAATAAATGTGTGTGTGTTTGAATGAGAGCGAGAAGATCTTTATGCATTTCACTCAAAGGCCATGTCCGTTTTGTACATTAGGCATTTTGGCAAGCATTGTATCTATCACAAGATTGGCACTCAGTTTTCAGCTTTATACTTTTCATGGCCTCTGATGACAATTAAGTCTAGAAATAGGCAGCGCTAATGCATTTTACATTGCTTCTCTTTTTAAGTATAGTATTTCCCTGTGGTTATTAGTTAAATGGCTCTTGGAAAGCTACGCTATCTCAAGTGGTACTGTTAGTTCCATGTGCCATCATGCCATACTAATTCAATGTATGCTTTGTTTTTAAAAAACTTCTTGGGTCTAACTTTGCTTTTTTTTTCTTTTTCTCTCTGAAAAAGAGCCTAGCCCTGTTGTCACTTGACTTTAGCCCAGTGGCACTGATTTTAAGTGTTCAAGTGCTTTTCAAGCCACAAGTGTGTATTAGTTATTACCAACTGCAGCAGTCATACATGATAGCCTGTTTGATTTGGATCTCAAATGGCTTTGCCTGACTGGGTCAAAATTTGTGGTATTTTACTGCTAAAATAAAATAATAGTAAAATACTATACTACTGATAGTAGTAGTACTATTGTTGTTAGATAATTTATGTCAGTAACTGTTTATTGTGAATTATGTTGTCTGTTTTCCTTATGTTTCTCTAGGCTGCCAAACTTTTTGATGAAGAAGGAAGAAAAAAATTATTCACACAAGATATGAATAATATTCTTCTGGAGTAAGTTATTTTTATCTTTTTTTTAAACCTGGGGTGGGAATAATCTCAATAATATACTTGCAAAGCATTTGTGAGGCCCTAAATTCAAGTCGTTTTTTGAAATAAAAGAGTACAAATGAAAAAACCTTACAGGCTGCTGAGACTGTAGTTAGTTGGTAGAGTGCTTGCTTAGCATGCTGGAAACCTTGTATTTGCATAAACTGAGTGTGGTTTGGTACACCTCTATAATCCCAGCATTTTGGAGGTGAAGAATAAATAGTTGAAGGTCATTGTCAGCTACATTGTGGGTTCCAAGTCAGCCTGAACTACTTGACACTCTATCTCAAATAAATTAATAAACAAATAATTAATACAAATTTTGTAGAGGATGGTGGTGTATGCCTCTAATCTCAGCAGCAAGAGGTTGAGGCAAGAGAACTACAAGTTTAAGTAAATGAATTAGGAGGGCTGAAGATAGAGTTCAAATAGTACAGTTTTGCCTTTAATTTACAAGATCTGGATCAGATTACTCTGATCAGATTTACCTGCATAAAACTTACTGGATATGGTACCTGTTTTCCCAGCACTATAGAGATAGAGGCAGGAGGACCAGGAAATTCAAGATCATCCTCAGGAATAATATCAAGTTATAAAGTTATAGACTAGTCTGGGCTATATGAAACTTTTTCTTAAAAAAATGCTACATGCATACACACAGTTAACCTGTGAAAACCAGTGAGATGGCTCAATGGATAAGATGCTTCCCACCAAATCTGATGGCCTGAGTTTGATCCCTGGAACCCACATGGTTGGAGTTCAGAACCAAGTCTACAATTTGCCCTCTGACCTCCTTAGGTACTCCATGGTACCGTATGTATATACACACAAGTAATATTTTAAAATAGTTTTTTGTTTTTGAATTTTTTTAAATTGGTATTTATTGAGCTCTACATTTTTCTCTGCTCCCCTCCCCCCTTCAACCCTCCCCCAAGGTTTCCATGCTCCCAATTTACTCAGGAGATCTTGTCTTTTTCTACTTTCTACTTCCCATGTAGATTAGATCTATGTAAGTCTCCTTCTTTGTAAGATCAGGAGATATACTACCAATTTCTGGCTATTTATGCAGATTCTATATGATAATGAGTATAAAGTATAGACTAGAGTAGAAGAATACAAAGTTAGAAAGTTTATAGACTCACCCTACCAACAAGGACTTTATTCTTAGTGTCCTCATTGTTGTCTAAATTCTCCAGGATTATGGTTTGTAAGCTGGCTTTCTTTGCTTTATGTTTAAAAACCACCTATGAATGAGTACATGTGATAATTGTCTTTCTGTGTCTGTGACCTCACTCAAAATAATGTTTTCTAGCTCCTTCCATTTTCATGCAGAATTCAAGCTATCGTTATCATCTAGGGGTGTCTGCGTGAAAAGAGATGGGTGTATGCTGGCAGGTGATCCTATCTACAGTGGCTGGAGTGTTAGGAATTTCCTTTGGATGGTCTGTTCCTAGGTGGTGCCATCTTATGGCTTTTCCTGTGACCCAGTGCTGCCTGGACCCCATGCATGACCAGTCTCTCCTGGGCTCCATTATGTGTGGCCAGGCTGGCCTAAACCCCACAAGTTCAAGATAGAAATCTTGGAGCCAGGCATAGAGCCCAGGCATGGTGGTGACGCACACCTGATCCCAGCACTTGGGAGGTAAAGGCAGATCGATCTCTGAGCTTGAGGACAGCCTGCTCTACAAAGGGATTTCCAGGACAGCCAGGACTACACAGAGAAACACTGTCTTGAAAAATGAAAGAAATCATGGCGGTTAGTTTATATGGAACCTATAGAAATCAGATTAGGAGAAAAAGATCAAGGTTCCTATATGACATGAATTATTTTTAAATGAGCAGATTTTTAGGTTTATCAATTTTACACTCAGAGTTTGATACTAATAAAGCTGCATTTTTGAAGGTTATAGCCAATTAAACTGTACTTGTAAATGGATGTCTCATAGGTTTAAACTGTTGGTTATAGGATTTAAGAATGCACTTGAATGCAGGCAGAACTAGGCAAAATGTGATAGTAGATTTTACATGTATGATGAAAATAATAGGTCTGCTCTGGCATTTTATAATGTCAGATAGGAAGATACAAGCAAATAGTGTTACTGTGACTCCTTTTTTTTTTTTTTTTGGTTTTTCGAGACAGAGTTTCTCTGTGGCTTTGGAGCCTGTCCTGGAACTAGCTCTGTAGACCAGGCTGGTCTCGAACTCACAGAGATCTGCCTGCCTCTGCCTCCCAAGTGCTGGGATTAAAGGCGTGCGCCACCATCGCCCAGCGACTCCTGTTTTTTAAATAGATAATAGAGATATTTGATATAAAAGGGTGTTTTTTTCAGTACTTATAGTTAGTTATAATCTGTTATACTTAGTGTGTTTCTCGTGGAGTAGCACAAGAGTTCTTTGTTTGGGCCCTGATTTTCAGTTGAATGCATGTGCTTGAAAGAGGTGCATAACTCTTCACATTCGTGCTGCCACCCTTAATGACTGCTTTTAAGCTCCAGAGGCACTAGACAGCAGCTGTTGCTCATCAGAGTTGTCCCAGATTCCATAATCTGATCTCACTAGCCATTTTTTTCTTTCCCCTTGTACTAGATGAACTTTTTCCTCTCCCTCCTCCCCTTGCTCCTTTCTTTCCTTTTCACTCTATTCCCCCACCCCCAGAGTCAAGAGCCCCATCCTTGTGCTCTGGCAACACAGGTAAACACACTAGTAGAGTTCCGTCCCTGTCTGTCACAAACAAATCTCTGAGTTGCGGAGCCCATATACTTTGGTTTCTTCTTAGATGTTTTTGTTTTTATTTTTATTTTATGTGTATGGGCATTTTGTCAGCACATATGTAACTGCACCATGCATGTGCCTAGTGCCCAAGGAGGCCAGAAGAAAGCATCAGATCCCTTGAAATTAGAATTACAAACAATTGTTAGGCACCATATGGTTTCTGGGAATCAAACCCTGATCTTCTGGAAGGGGGTCAGTGCCCTTAACTGCTAAATCATATCTCTCTCTCTCTCTCTCTCTCTCTCTCTCTCTCTCTCTCTCTCTCTCTCTCTCTCTCTCTCTCTCTCTCTCTCTCTCTCTCTCTCTCTCTCTCTCTCTCACACACACACACACAATCTACAGAGTTCAAGTTTTTCCTTTAGAGTCACTTTATTATTGTTTTTGGCCTTTTTTTCTCTACCCTAAACCCACACCCACATGCCTTCCTCTTGTGGACAGAGTACCTGTTGTAATAAATAGCGTAATCCTATAACATTACCCAGGTGTATTGGCCTTACCATTTCTTCCTTTTGTTGAGGAGAAAAAGATTAATTTCTTGGTTAACCATTTTTTTCCATACTTGAATTTGACCTGAATGAACAAGTATACAATATGCTCACTTGATTTTCTTCCCTGTTCCCTGAAGCAGGCATTTCAAATAGAGAACGAGCTTCTGACCATCTCTGGTCCACTCAGATTGCACTGGGCATGATTCTGTTTACTGAACACTCCTATGAGAGAGACCTCCATGCCATCTCCTTGTTGCTCTTTGAGTGAGCATTGACTTGAATAGCAATATACAGAAGACTTAGCAGTTGATTTCTCCTCAGGAAGTCAGTTTTCCCGTGTCTGAGTTAACCTTTTTGGAAACCAGTAACTTTTTAAACTATCTCCTTGAGTCAGTCTAGACTTTTGTGGCTTCTCTTAGTACTTGGAAAGTTTGCATTTTATCTTCAGTTCCAACTAACTTTTCTTTTTTGTTTTGAGACAGGATTTCTCTGTGTAACAGTTCTAGCTGTCCTGGAACTAGCTCTTGTAGACCAGGCTGGCCTCATTCTCATAGAGAACCGCCTGCCTCTGCCTCCCGAGTGCTGGGATTAAAGGTGTGTACCACTACTGCCCAGCTGAGATTACACTGTATTTTAGAAGTGATAAATTCATTTAATATGGGAAGGTTACCTAAGTGTCCCTGTATATTTTTCTATAATTATCTATGGTGATTTGGACATAATTTGTTGTCTAGAGCCAAAATTTGTTTTACTATGTTGTATTTTTTTGTTTTGATACAAGATCTCACGATGTATTCTTGCCTGGCCTGGAACTCCTACATAGTCCAGGCTATCCTGGAATTCAGAGAGATCCCTGCCTCTTCTTTTCGAGTAGGATTAAATATATGCACCATCAAGCCCAGCTAAGAGTCCCAATTTGATAATGACCTTCAAACTGACATCAGTTGTTATTTCTCTTCAGCAGCAGCTGCCAAATAAAATCTTTTCCATTTTGAGAGACACCTTATTTATTAGTTTCTCTCTGCCAGAATATGGCAATTATTACAAACTTTACTGCTTTACTTTTTTGTTGTTGTTGTTTTGTTTCTGTTCTTATTTTTTGAGACAGGGTTTTGTTGTAGCTTTAGAGCCTGTCCTGGAACTAGCTCTTGTAGACCAGTCAGGCCTCAAATTCACAGAGATCCACCTGCCTCTGCCTCCCGAGTGCTGGGATTAAAGGCATGTGCCACCACCACCTGGCACTGCTTTGCTTTTAAAAGAGGAATTGAGATAGAGAAGAGAAAAATGTTAGTCCCACTAAATGAGAATAAAGACCAATGAACAAAACTTTTTGGTCAATTTTTTTTTATTTTTATTGAGCTCAACATTTTTCTCTGCTCCCCTCCCTGCCTCTCTCCTCTCCCCTTCAACCCTCCCCCAAGGTTCCCATGCTCCCAGTTTACTCAGCAGACCTTGTCTTTTTCTACTTTCCATGTAGATTAAATCTATATTAGTCTTTCTTAGCGTCCTTTTTGATCAAATTAAGCAAGCTTTAACTTCTGTCAGACAAGACTGTCTCCCTAAAGCCAGGTTTGAGAAAAATAGCATTGAACATAGGAGAAATTGGGGCTTTATATAGCCCAAAAGACTGCAAGGCTAGGGAGTTCCCAAGGGGATTTTTGGTTACATAGGAACTTGGTAGAATGTCTCAAAATTATTTGGCAGAACATCTTAATCAGGGTGGAGGTCAGGTGTGGAACATGTCAAATTCCAGAAAAGGGTAAAGACATGATCAAATTTAAGTTTTACAGAAAACAGGAAGGAACTTATTTCGACCCTGTAACAAGATTCTAAACTTAAGATGGAGTCAGGCTGAAGTATCAAAAAGAAATTGCTACTAGACAAAATAAAGATGTAACATTTAGTTTTCTGTCCCCAAAAGGGAAGTGAGAACTAATCATTTACAATAAATTAAGTAAACTATTAAATAACAGCTGTGTCACAGGCATAAAAGGAAAACAAAGATGAGGAAATTATCATGTGCACATAGCTGGGTGTAAAGGGCCTTGTTTTTTCAGATACTTTAAAGGAGAGTACTATAGGAACTCTGGGAGTGTAGTTTCAGAAATACCTGCCTGTACTTGTTTGCTTTCTTCCTTTTCTGTTTTTGTTTTGTTTATTTTTCAAGACAGGGTTTCTCTCTATGTAGTCCTGACTGTCCTGGAACCTGCTTTGCAGATTATTCTGGCCTCGATTTCAGAGATCTGCCTGCCTCTGCCTCCCAGGTGCTAGGATTAAAGGTGTGTGCCACCACCGCCTGGCTAATTTCTGCCTTATATATAGATGCTATATAAAAAAGAATTTTTTTTTTTGGTTTTTCGAGACAGGGTTTCTCTGTGGCTTTGGAGCCTGTCCTGGAACTAGCTCTTGTAGACCAGGCTGGTCTCGAACTCACAGAGATCCGCCTGCCTCTGCCTCCAGAGTGCTGGGATTAAAGGCATGCGCCATTATGATGTTTACTATTGTGTGTTTTGTTTTGTGGTCAGCATCGAGTTACAGCTACAAGAACTAGGCCCTGTCATTCGTAGTGGTGTCTACTCCCATCTTGAAGCATTTGTGCCATGTAATAAGGAAACACTGGTAAAACGTCTAAAGAAGCTACATCTTAATGTCCAGGTAAGTGGAAGAATAGTACCTAGATCTTCGGTTTTGTAACCAGTAAACAACATGTTTGCTTAGAATCTTTGCACATTCATCACTTTGTAGTCCTGTTACATGTGTTTAATAACCATAGGGTATTTATTACTAAAGGTGATTAGGAGCCTCTTCTTTGGGGCTGGCGAAATTGATCAGCCAGCTCTTGTTGAGCAAGCCTGACAAAACTGTCCTCTGAATTCCAGAAATTTTCCACAGCATAAACAACTCCATAGATAACCGTCACACACAATTTAAAAAAAAAATATTTACATCGATAGTTGATAGCTTTAGATGAAAAGTACTGATTCCGAAGGGATAGATTCTTTGTCTATAAAGTCAATGTAGTAGGTACAAAAACCAGGATTTTTTATTAAGGCACCAATATCTGTTAACAAAGACTTCTTTTGAGTTGAAAAATTATAGTTCCTTCTTGATTCAAAGCAGGTTAATGAACAAAAAAAATGTGTTTCTGTCTCATATTTTGTGTCTTTCCTGGCAACTTTAGATATTGGCCATTGGAACCAAAATTCAAATGACAAAAATGGGTAACTGATAAAATAGAACTAGAAGTAGAAAAACTTTTTAGTGGGGTTTTTCTTTGTGTTTTGTTTTGTGACAGGGTCTTACTATGTGGCCATGACTTGACTGGCCTAGAGCTCATAATGTACAGTAGATTTCTGTCAGACTCACAGATCCACCAGCAGTGTAAAGGTATGCACCATCATACCAGCCCAGAAAAACACTATTTTGTGTATTATAAAACCCTTCCCCCCCTTTTTTTAAATATTTATTTATTTATTTAGTATACAATAGTCTGTCTGTGTGTATGCCTGCAAGTCAGAAGAGGGCACCAGACCCCATTACAGATGGTTGTGAGCCACCATGTGGTTACTGGGAATTGAACTCAGGACCTTTGGAAGAGCAGGCAATGCTCTTAACCTCTGAGCCATCTCTCCAGCCCCGCTTTTCTCCCCTTTTTGAGGAGATATTTTGTCTTAGATGAGCCCAAATAGAGCAGGGTTTACATTTGGATACTAGGATTGTAGGCCTTCATCACCTTGCCTGTTTTTGTTAATTTATGTTTTTAATTTTTATTTTCTGTTTGGGTGTTCTGCTTATATGTACATCTGTATACCATGATTGTTCATGGTGCTCACAGCGGCCAGAAGAGGGTATTGGCTCCGCTGGAACTGATGTTAAGGATTGTGGTTAGCTCCATGTGGGTTCTGGAAACAGAATCTGGATAGCCCTGGCTGACCTGGAACTGGCTATATAGATTAGATGGCCTGCCTGCCTTTACCTCCTGAATACTGAGATTAAAGGCATGCACAACCATGATTGGCCTCACCTCACCTGGTTTTATGTTTTTCCAGGAATCAAACCTAGGACTTAATGCATGTTAAGCAAACTTTCAGTCAACTGAGCTAAATACCCAGCCCCAGATCATAAAATATTTAGGGCCAGCTGTAGTGGTGCACTTCTTTAATCCCAGCACTCAGAAAGCAGAGCCAGGCAGCTCTGGCAGCTTGAGGCCAGCGTGGTCCATATAGTGAGCTCCAAGATAGGCAGAGCTACATAGTGAGACCCTACCTCAAAAAAAGGATAACAAAATAACAACAAAATACTTTCAGAGAAACATCTGAGGTTTCATGTTTGAAGTTATTTAATATCCCATTGGCTGTGAGAAAAAGGCACCATCTATCTTGTCTTTGTTGGTCTTTATATAAGCTCTGTCATACCACTTATATCCATTGTATTAGGAGCTTTACATTGTTTGAGCTTCATATAAATATAAACAAACTGTTTTCTTCTCTATCTTGCTTTCTAACACCATATTGTACTTCAGCTGTATGTTGACATATAGTAGAAATTCATTTCCACTGATGTGTCTATAGCTTTCTACCATATGAGTGTGTCTCATTTAGTTTCACTGTTGATGAATATTTGAAATTTCCCAGGGTCATCTTAACTAGATAATTCTTCAAGAAATCTTGATAATAAGTGTTAAGATTTTTATTCCAGATACCATTACATGCTTAGTTTATTAATTAGTATCTATGGCATAGGTTTTTAGTCATAATTTTTATGTTCTAATACATCTTTTATCAAAAGGTGTAATGACTTGTTAAGGGTTGGGGGTATAGTAAAGCTTAAGTAAAGACTTGCTTAGTATGTCTGAATCTCAATCTACATTATAAAAAGCAAAATCCTTTTGCTTTAGTGAAGAAAGAATTAAGATATTTCTGGGCCTATGACAATGATGAAGGTTTTAAGCACTTAAGTATATGTTATTTGTAAGATGAAAATGCTGTTGACTGACTTGAGCTGTCAGATACAAAATTCTTATTTTCCTTTCTTTGCTGAACCCATATGGAGAAGAGTTTCTCAGTTTCCTCTTTCTTTTGGCCTTGAATTTTAAGTTTTGCTTGCATCATAAGTTATAATTGCTAGCAGTAACTGGGAGAACAGGTTGCCCGCATCCTGTTGGTAGTCACCAGAGCAGATTGTGTGTTGTAGTATTTTAGGATAGTGTTTTCCTTGGCTATATCTCAACACCAGGAGTTAAACAGTAGTCTGGGCAATATCAGTCCCATTTTCTATTTGTATTATAATTCATTCATAAAATTTATTGGCCAAAATTTGTACTCATTCTTAAGAATGTGAAGGAACACTGTTTCTGGGGCAGCAGGCAAAAACTGGGACTCTGCTTGGTGTAGTGGAAAACAGAGTCAATGTAATTTTTCTTCCAGTGTACCTTGAAAAGTCGGGGCTGTAGAAGAAATGTCATGTTAGATAACATTTCAGGTCTATAATCAGTATGTAAAATGTGATTTTACCTATTGAAGTTCTGCTTATAGAGTAAGTTTTGTTATATTTGAAAAAAAACTCCAAATATATTTACCTCTTCAGGATGATCGTTTAAGGGAACCTCTGCAAAAATTGAAGTTGGCTGTTAGCAACGTAATGCCTGAACAGCTATTTAAATACCAGGAGGACTGCCAGGCTCGCAGTCAAGCCAAGTGTGCCAAGTATGTACCTCTGCTTTGGGCTGGTTTAGAATTGACAGTGACGTTTGGTTGATATTCTTTTGTTTTGTTTGTTGTCATTTGTTTTTGGCCTTTTGCTTTTTTTGAGACACGATTTCTGTGCAGACCTGGCTGTCCTGGAATTCAGCTGTATAGACCAGGCTGGCCTCAAACTCACAGAGATCCACCTGCCTTTGCCTGCTGATCTCTGGGATTAAAGGTTTGCACTACCACTGCCCTGCTTAGTTGATGTTCTTAAATAGTCCTCATTCTCTAGACACCATGTATACAGTTAAAATGATGTAATCGAATATTTTCTAAGTGATGTGTCACTTCCCACTCAACTGCTTTTGCTGTCAAAAGCAAAAGGCTTTGTCTGGTTAGTGTATAGATGCGAACAAAACAAGAGTCAAGAGAGGCATAATAGGATGTACCTATAATAACAGCAATTAGGAGGTTTCAGCAGAGTGATCCAGGTTCTAGGCTAGCCTAGGCTTCATGCTGAGACCTTGTCTCAAAAAATAAATAAATAAAAATAAAAAAGCTAAAACCTAATGCTGCTTAAGGCATTTCACGTCTTAACCAATTATACTAAGCTGGGACTGGACACAAAATTTGATCTAAAGACTGAGCATTTGCACCTCTGTATTATAGTTCAGGGCCTTATTTACTCATCCACTTCATACTGGCTTCATGTGGAAATACTGCCCCCTGTTCTGTCTCAAGTAAACATTTGGATGAGCAACTGAAGTATTTAAGGACTTTATGGTTGTGAATTCTGGGTTAAAACTGCTTAATAAAGTGTTATTCATTTTTTAGGGTGCAAGCAGATGAAGAACGGGAAAAAATGGATCTGAAGATGATGATGAGGAGAAACCAGGGAAACGAGTCATAGGCCCACAAAAGAAATTCCACTGGGATGACACCATTAGGTGATCTTTCTTAGTCTTCATTTATAGGCAAAGAAATGAGAAGAATCCCCAGAAGTGGAGGACTAGATCAGAAGCAACCAAAGATTAGTGTCTAAGAAAACATACTCAAGAATAGTAATCCAGTGTAATGGCCTCAGGGGCTGGTTCTTTGGTCTTCATATAATACATTTTATCAGCTGTTCTAATAGTGGACTGAAGTCATTCTGTTTGCATAAGGACAAGCATGTGATATACTTGTGTGAACTGTCTGCTTGCTTCACCCCAGGGAGACAACTATCCCTTTCAGTCTTTGGTCACTAAAGAAAGGTACCAAAGGCCATTGTTTCATGATGGGAGTTGATTGTAGTGCAGTGAATGATCACTATTAGAACTTATTTCTCTTATCATAGTCTGAATACTTCAGTTAACATTCTTTATTGCCACCAGATTTGTGTGCTTCAAAAATAACTGTTTTGAATCTTTTTAAGTTTTACAATTCACATTTTTATATCAGTATATATTTTTAATTTGTTTAGAACTTTGTTATGTAACCTTGTTGAGATCAAATTGGGATGCTATGAATTAGAGCCAACTAAAAGCCAATCTGCTGAGGATTATCTTAAATCCTTCATGGAGACAGAGGTGAAGCCACTTTGGCCTAAGGGCTGGATGCAGGCAAGGTAAGAAATATACTTTTGTTGTTATAAAGATATATTTGCAGACAAACATACATCAGATCGATTTTGCTAAGAACGTATGTTTGGGGGGTTAGAGGGAGGAAAGAGAAGAGGGGAAATTATAATCTAAGGAAATATTTAAAATGAGCATACATGTTTAACATTAGTATATCAAGAGGACCCCATCTCAAACCAACCCCCCCAAAAAAACAACTATTTTTTGTGTGTGTGTGTGTGTGTGTGTGTGTGTGTAGTATTTCACATCATCAGCACTTAACAAATCTTGTGGAACTAGAAATAAGTTGGGTATAAAGATGTTTTTTTTTTTTTTTATTCAAACTTTTTTTTTGCTTTTAAGTTGAATGATAGGGAGAAAGGACTGTAGATAATGGTTATAAACTTGAGGAGTTTTTAACAGATAGAAAGGAACCACATGGTAGATTTAGAACAGAGCTAGATGTGGTGGTACACACTTATAACCTAGCCCTAATGAGAATATACAGAGGGCTGCAGGTTTGAGGCAAGTTTTTACCAGAGAATTCCAGGTCAACTTGGGTTATGTTATGAAATCCACTTTAAGAAACAAAATTGCTAGTCGTGGTGGTGCATGCCTCTTAATTTCAGCACATGGGAAACAGAGGCAAACAGATCTCTGTGAGTTCAAAGCCAGCTGGGTTTAAGTAGGCCGTGTTTACCTTGAATTCACAAAGATCTGCTTGCTTCTGTTTCCTGAGTACTAGGATTAAAGTCATGTGCCACAGTGCCTGGCTGGAGAAATTTTAAGAGAATAGGCTATCAACCTATCATCCTTAAAGTAACAAAAACAACCTTTTCTATTGATTTGTTAAAAATTCTGAATACATAGAAATAAAGTTGTTACTACTTTTGCTTGATAAATAAGTAAAAATCAAATGGTTAATGATTTTGAGTTCAAGGTCAGCCTGAGCTATAATACTCAGTTTGAAGGTAATCTGATCCACACAGCAAGATCTTTTATGTAAAACAAAAACAAAAAGTGAAGCAATTACCATGTTACCTGCTATGAAAAATAATTTTGTCTTTCTAATTTTTCCAGAATGCTTTTTAAGGAAAGCCGGAGTGTACATAATCATCTCACCTCTGCTCTGTGAGTAAATGCTGGCTCTAGATTTCTACACATGCTTTTATTCATGTTATGGCTTCTTTGGGGTGTTTCCTTTTGTTTTTCTAAGACAGGGTTGAACTCTGTAGGTCAGGCTGGCCTGGATCTTAGAGATCCACCTGGCTCTGCCTCTCAAGTGTTGGAATTAAAGGTTGTGCCATCACTACCCATCCATGTTATGGTTTTAAAAACAAAAATATTACTTACTAAATGCCCATTGACATAGGTAAGCTTATAGGACACTTCGATAAACACCCCCCCTCCTTGCAAGCTTAAAGTGTTCATTCTTCTGTGCACAACTGGCTATATAGTAAAAATATAAAGCAGATTTCTAGATCTGTGAGATGGTTCAGTGGATAAAAACACTTGTAATGCGAATCTGAATTGGAGCCCTAAAACCCATGGTAAAAGGAGAAAACCAAGTCCTGAAAGTTGCCCTCTGATCACTGTATTGCCTTAAGGCATGTTTCTACCGTACACACACATACAGTCACTCACAAAATCAAATTTTAAAAAATGTTTATACCAGGAATTAAACACAGGTCCAGCATATGCTAGGTAAGCACTCTTCTACTGAGCTACCTGCCCAGCCCAGTGAAATTTATTGAAGAATGAACCTTGCTGGGCGGTGGTGGCACACGCCTTTAATCCCAGCACTCGGGAGACAGAGGCAGGAGGATCTCTGTGAGTTTGAGGCCAGCCTGGTCTAGAAGAGCTAGTTCCAGGACAGGAACCAAAAGCTACGGAGAAACCCTGTCTCGAAAAAAAATAAATAAATAAATAAATAAATAAATAAATAAATAAATAAATAAAAAGAATGAACCTTTATTCTCCTAATACACTGGAACATGCCATGTTTTGTTAGTGTTTGTTTTGGGGGTACATATTGATCCACTGGAATGTAGCTCAGTTGGTAGAGGACTTGCCTACCATGCACTATGGCCCTTGGTTCCATTTCCAGCATTTAAAAAAGAAGTTACTGAAGTATTAAGTTAGTGAGTTATAAATGATTTAAGCACTTCAATGTACCTTTAATTCTATTAAGGTATCAGATTATGATTTTGGAGTGATATTACAAAATTCTTATTCTCCTTTTATGTACACAAAAGAAATGGATATTTTTCGTTTTAGAAAGGACATTTTGTTAATATATCATCAGAGATCTATTGTTTCAATTATTATTCTTCATTTTCTCTTTTAAGACAAGATCTTGCTTTGTTGCCCAGTTTGATCTTAAACTCCTGGCCTCCAAGTGTTCCTTCCTCTGCTTCTCAAGTAGCTGAGATCATGAGTGCTTGCTACTGTGTCTGGCTCCCTCAGTGATGGGCACTGAGCCTAGGTTTATACATGCCAGACAAGTGTTCTGCCATTGGGCTGAATCCTAATCATCTCCTCAGCTCTTAAAAATAGTTCCATTGTTACTACTACCTTTGTGTTTTATTATTTTTTTAATAAGAAAACAGGATAGGTAAATTTGACTTTTTTTTTTAATTTCAAGACAGGGCTTCTCTGTGTAGCTTTGGAGCCTCTCCTGGAGCTAGCTCTTATAGACCAGGCTGCAAACTCACAGAGATCTACCTGCTTCTGCCTTCCAAGTGCTGAGATTAAAGGCATGTGCCACCAGCTAGCAAATATGTCTTAATGCTCTAATGGCTTCCTCCGAAAAAGGCATGGAGAATTAGTGTTGCTTTCCTGAAACTGCATATTGACAGGTGTTTCTGCTGGTTCCTAAGTGTTCAAAGTTTTTGTTTTACATAACCCTGGCTGGCCTGGAACTCACTATGTAGACCAGGGTAACCTCAAACTCACAAAACTTCCTTCTTGCCTTTTAATTAATTTGTTAATTTGTTATTCTAACAATTTTTTTATTTTTGCAATTAAAAATAATTTTTAATAAAACCTTAATTTTTTTCTTAAAAAAGTCATTAATAACTCGTCCTGATTTGAGTATGCCATATCCTGAAGATGTTTCCCTACAAATAAATCGTGAGTTCTTACCAATCCATTGAAATGAGTCTCCTGAGGCTACCTGTTTAGCCATTTTATGATTTATGTACTTACATGTAGCTTTTATTTTTCTATTTATATTTCTTTCTTTAGTAATTATTTGGCCTTTTAGTGCATCTGAATTAAAAAAAATATTGCTGACTATTCCCATGCAAGCTGAGTAGTTACTTCCTTTAAAGAGTTTTCTAAATAGTGGAAAGAATTAAGGTAGTCTACTTTAATTCCTAATATATAACTACTCCTGAATGACCTTTGTTTTAATCTTTTATCTTAGAGCAAAGAAAAAGGTGATTCCTGCATCAAAACCCAAAGTCATGGTAAGAATCCAGCAAATCTGTAGTTGGTCCTTAATGGTGAGTGTTGGGATAAATTCTTAGAGGAAAGGACACATGATATTTAGCAAAGATTAATAGGTGCTATGCTACGTTGCTTGTTTTCGACTTCATAAAAGTCCATTTGAGGAGTAGATTGTTGTGAAGCTGTGGGGATTTGCATTCATTATTTCTGCATAGGAATATTGGATAAAGAATCTAGAAGAAAACATACTGAATAAGGTAACCCAGACTCAGAAAGACAAATACCATATGTACTCACTCATCAGTGGCTTTTAGACTTAAAGCAAAGAAAAACCAGCCTACAGTCCACAACCTAGAGAACCTAGACAACAAAGATGACCCTAGGAGAGACACACATGGGTCTACATAGGAAGGAGAAAAAGACAAGATGTCCTGAGTAAATTGGGAGCATGGGGGTCGTGGAAGAGGGGAGGAAGGAAGGGGAACAGAGAAAAATGTATAGCTCAATAAAAACAATAGAAGAAAGAAATATTAGATAAAATGTAACAAGTGTTCTTTATAACATTTGAATAACTGGGCATAGTTGCATATGACTTTAATCCTAGCACTTGGGAGGCAGAGGCTGGTGGATCTCTTAAGTTCAAGGCCAGCCTGGTCTGCAGTACAAGTTCCAGCACAGCCAGGGCTACTCAGATAAACCCTGCCCCCCAAAAAAATAGCTAAAATTATAAATACAAAGAAAGTGGTGGCCTGCTGCTGCTGAGGCCTTCATTGCCCTTGGAGAGACTACCTATCGCCTGATGGTTCCTTTTCACTGTCTTCTCAGAATATGACAGGTAGGGTTTTCTAGGGTTAGTAGTCAGAGATAGAAAAGAAGCCCGTGTGGAGAAGGCTTCTAAAAGGACGTATTTAATTAATGACAGGGAGGGAAGCATCTGCGTACCAGCAGAGAGAATTATCTGTCTTGGCCAAAGGTTCTAGATTGGAGAAAGACTGTCCTGCCTGAAAATGTCCCCTTTGTTAGGAGTTTAAATTGCATTACTTGCACAAGGTGGCAGAGTAATTTACTGATTTAGCAGTGACCCAGGGCAGCAGGTAAAAGCAGATTCTATGCCATATAATGGTCCACATCTTACCTACTTACAGCACATGTCAGGCATAAAAGCTATAGGTGGATTTCAGGAAGAGCATATATTCAGCATGTCAGAGGCCCTGGGCATAAACCCAGCACCACAAAATAAGCCCCAAAAAACAATAAACACACAAAACCAAAAAAAATCAAGAGCTTACTGTCTGAAATATAGAATATGTAAGGGGATTTATTAGTATAGGTTAGAGTCAGTGGGCATCCACCAGAAATAGGTGGTAGGTTTGTTAGTTTAGAACATAAAGTACCTGGACGTGTGTGTTGGTACTCCAGCATTCTGGAGGCAGAGGCAGAAGAATTGCAGCAAGTTTGAGGCCACTCAGGGAATAGACCCTGTCTCACCCTGTTTCTAGCCCCAAAACAAGGAATATAGGATAATCTTAACAGTGTTTAGGAGAAGCTGTATTGTGAGCTTTCCTCCATTCCTTCACTGCCAAAATTAATATTTGAAGTGGAAAATGTGATAAAAATATCCTAAAAAGCAGGCATAGTTGGTTTATGAATATAGGTCATTTGATAAGTGCTTGCCTAGCATGCGTGAAGCCGTCACATCACATAAAACAGTCATGGTAGTGCATGACTATAATCCCAGTACTCAAGAGGTAGAGAGAGCAGTAGAATCAGAAGTTCAAGTAAAGATTGAATGATCAGCATGATTCTTGGCTTGATAGGGAGTTGGAGGTTAACCTGGGATATATGAGACTCTGCCTTCCCCAAAAATAATTGAAATAGAAACTTTGTATTGGTAATACCTTTGCTATTACCACCCCACTTCAGTCCTGTACTGTATCTAATGGTGGAGTAAATAGTATACTTGGATTGTCCACATGTGCAAGCATATGTGTCATGTGCTACCCTCTCATTTTAGCCAGCAGTGGGACCCTAATGGGATTATACCAATGCTTCTATCAGTAGTGAGGTTTGCAAAATGGAGTTCTTAGGATGGAGATTTAGAACAAGTGCTATGGAAGTTAGAGTGTAAAGCATTCTTAACAGCTTACTTACTGTAACACCCTAGGAGGTGATGGTAAAGACCCTTCCTGTTCGTTCTTTCCCCACTATGCTGAAGGTAAGTGATGTGGCTGTACACATCAATATATGAGATACTGGGTTTGGGACTTTTTCTTTCCAAGGAATTAGTAGAGCCCCTGAAATGATGTATTGATCTGTGTAGTAGTTTTTTCTTTATCTTAAACATAAAGTTAGTCTAGTACTTTATATTACTCCCAACAAATAAACAGTTGCTCTTTGACTTACTAATGTTTTTTTTTACTCTGAATACTTAAAACTATAATTCTCTCATCTCTTCCTCGAATTTTAAGAAAATTTATTCACTTATTTGCTTATTTATTTATTTTGGTTTTTCAAGACAGGGTTTCTCTGTGTAATGGCCCTGGCTATTCTGGAACTCACTTTGTAGACCAGGCTGACCTCAAACTGACAGAGATCTGAGTGCTGGGATTAAAGGTGTGCACCACCACCGCCTGGCAAGACAGTTAATTTAACAGATTATACAAGACAATCTGTTAACAAGACAATATTCACCTAGATGTTTAGCACTTTAATTACTAATATCTTTATTTCCTTAGAACAGAGCCTTAACTCATAGGAGACACTAAACACATGATAAATCATAATGAGTAGCAATATGATTTAAATATAGTTGGATAATTCAGTAGTTTCCCTATGTCCTGATGGTCGGTAGCTATAGAAATGCAAGGAAACAGGGAATGAGAGCCCGCACAAGCAAACCTTACTAGACAAGAGTTCAAGTCTTGATACGAAGGCAAAGTCCCTGCTGAGCACCAGAAAAGTAAAAGCTCTGAGAAGCTGGGATTGAAATGAGTTCTGAATTTGATGGAGGTGGAGTTAATGAGTGATGTCTCCCTCAGTCACTGCCCTTCAGCCCTAGTTTCAGGATCTGGTAAGATGACTTGCAAGGACATAATGGCATAGTGTGTCACACACTGTGTTATGAGGAGTACCGTCTTCTCAATTTTGTTTTCAGTAGTCTTCTCTAGATTTCTAGCTAAAAATAAAAAAAGAGGCCCAGTACAGTAACACAGGCCTTTAATACCAGCACTCAAGAGGCAGAGGCACATGGATATTTGTATGTTTAAGTCCAGCCTGATCTATTTAGGGAGTTTCAGGACAGACAGGGCTATAAACAAACTTGTGTCAAAAAAAAGAAAAGAAAAGCCAAAAAGTAATTTTAGTCATCATAGGAATTTCTTAATCTTGTAAAAACTAAGTTTAAAATTTATAATTAACTCTCTGTATTTTTTCCAATATAATGATACTTGTGCTAGGAATGTAGCCCGAAAAAAGACCCAAAGGCTCCTGCATCTTTGGTGGCTTCAGTTGGTGGTCCTTCCACGAGCTCCAGCACATCCATCATTGCCTCAGCCAGCTCTAGCTCAGCACCAGCCCAAGAAACCATCTGCCTCGATGACTCCCTGACTGAAGACCTTTCTTTCCACTCTTCGTCACTGGATCTTGTATCTGAAGCTTTAGCTGCCATCAACAATGGGAACAAGGGCCCCTCGGTTGGCTCAAGGCTAAATGTGCCAACTACAAAGCCTCATCCAGGACTGAGAGAAGAAAAACTAGCAAGTATCATGAGTAAGTTACCACTGGCTACTCCCAAAAAACTAAATTCTACTCAGACTGCACACTCATCAAGTCTTATTGCTGGTCACACGGGGCCAGTACCAAAGAAACCCCAGGATTTAGCTCATACGGGCATTTCTTCAGGCCTTATTGCTGGTTCTTCAATTCAGAACCCTAAAGTTTCCTTAGAACCTTTGCCAGCCAGGCTACTCCAGCAAGGACTGCAAAGGTCAAGCCAGATACATGCTTCTTCCTCTTCTCAGACTCATGTCTCCTCCTCCCAAGCCCAAGTTGCTGCCTCCTCTCATGCTCTGGGAACATCAGAGGCCCAAGATGCTTCTCCGTTAACACAAGCAACAAAGGTGCACCAGCACTCAGCTGTCCAGCAGAACTATGTGTCTCCATTACAAGCCACCATTAGTAAATCACAGACCAACCCAGTGGTGAAATTAAGTAATAACCCCCAGCTTTCCTGTTCGTCCCAACTACTCAAGACTTCAGATAAGTCACTGATGTATCATCGCCTCCCTTTGTCTACCCCATCACCTGGAAATGGGTCTAAGGGGCCCCACCCCCTGGTTTCTAGGACAGCACCGAGCACCACTACCTCCAGTAATTATTTTGCCAAGGCTATGGTGTCACAAATCTCCACCCAGGGTTTCAAATCTCCCTTCTCAATGGCTGCATCTCCCAAACTTGCTGCATCTCTTAAACCTGCCACATCCCCCAAACCTTTGTCCTCACCTAAGCCTTCTGCCTCACCCAAGCCCTCTCTGTCAACTAAGCCTTCAGTATCAACTAAACTTATTTCTAAATCCAACCCAGCTCCCAAGCCTGCTGTATGCCCAACTTCTTCCAGCCCAAACACACTAGTAGCCCAGAGTAGCCATCCGTCAAGTAACAACCCTGTCCATAAACAGCCCAGTGGAATGAACATCAGCAGACAGTCTCCCACTCTGAACTTGTTGCCCTCAAATCGCACTTCTGGCCTTCCATCTACAAAAACTCTTCAGACCCCTTCTAAATTAACAAACTCATCATCCACTGGAACTGTTGGGAAGAACAGCTTGAGCGGAATTCCAATGAATGTACCTGCCAGCAGAGGTAGCAACCTTAACTCAAGTGGAGCTAATAGGACTAGTCTTTCTGGGGGAACAGGAAGTGGAACACAGGGTGCTACTAAACCGTTGTCTACTCCACATAGACCAATCTCTGCCTCAGGGTCTTCAGTGGTAACAGCCAGTGTGCAGGTATGTATGTGATGTTCATTCATGTGATAAATGTAAGATTGAGCAAGCTTCCTAAGTCACCTTAATGACTTCCCATGTGACATACACAATGTATAGAATGTGCTTATGCTAGGCTGATAACAGCTATGACCATGGATTGTTCTCAGTGTTGACATCATAGTGCTGGGTGAGGTTTTTGTTGGGATGTGTGTTTTTTATTTTTTTTAACCAAGTATCATTAATCTTTGTGTATGGTGCCATATACCTGTAATCCTAGCACACAGAAGGGTGAAGCAGGAAGAACTCAAGTTGAAGGCCAGCCTGGGCTATATACAGGGAATTCTAAGCTAACCTGGGCTGCACAACAAAGTCTTGCTAAAAATAAAAACTTTAGAAGGTAGGATGGGAACTTGGGGTTGTTATCTCAGTGTCTTTATAACACGTGTGAAACCCCAGGTTCAGACCCCAATATCAGGAAAAGACTCAGATTTACCTTAACGTTTGTTTTGGAAAACAGAACTTGAGTTTATATTTAAAACTTTTTCTCTTAGCCAGACATACTGGCACACTCCTACAATTCCAAACTCTTCAGAGGTAGAGGCCTAATGACCAGAAGTTCAAAGTTACCCTTGGTTACGCAGTCAAGTTTGAGGACAGTATAGGCTGTATGATACCCTGTTGAGGGTAAAAAATCTTCGCAATCTCTATCTTTTACTAAAAGCAAGAATAAAAAGTATTAGTGCAGAAATTTAAAATATTCAGTTGTCTTCCTCCCTTTTCTTCTGTCTTTATAAATGTGTATGGGGGCATGATGTGCATGTTGGGTGTAATGCTTGAGAAGGCCAAAGAGGGCGACTGATCCCTGGAGCTGGAGTTAACAGGTAGGTGTCAGCCCTGACTTGAGTGCTAGGAAGCAACCTCTGGTCCTCTGAAAGAACAAGTGCTCTTAACCATTGATCCAGCTTTTTTTGTTTGTTTGTTTGTTTAATCAAATTTATACATTTGTCTTTTATTTAAAATTTTTTATTTTTTATTTATTTATTTGTTCTCCATTAACAGCTTTAATTGGGTGTGGGGCAATAGAACTATTCTTAGCACAATTATGGGTGTGGGGTTCCCTGCAGACTCGCCAGGGTGATGGTTCCTGTAATGATTTTTAGGGGGAAACGGCTCCCAACAGATCCCCCTTTCTCTTATATAAAGGCAGGTAGTTATTACGTGGAGAGCACCAGTCCGAGTCAACCATGGTGTCAGATCTAAAGGAGAAGGGACTGAGATAAGGAGAGACTCTCCTCTCGAGTGGAGAAGCAATTTACCTCTCCTGGGAACAGAGGGGTGCCTGATGATTCTTAGGTCAAGTGGGGACCAGGCCTTTTTTATTTCCCCCTTACCCATCCTAGGGTTCCCAGGGCCCTGTCTTAGGTTGGGGGATTATCCTGCCATAAATCGACCGTCCTTGGAGCTCCTCAAATAAAAGGCATCTAGCAGGATCACAGGGCACCCTGTCTTAGGCCATGTGGAGAGCACCCTCATACCTGTACCATGCCATGTTGAGCCGGTTTCTACAACCTCTGTATGGTGTGCTCTTCAGGCGAGGATCCACACTAACTCCCGTCATTGGGCCCCTGCGTTTGTCATTAATGAAACGACTGTGAGGAGCTCCTCAAACAAAAGATATAATGATATAATTTTGGCACCCGTAACTCCACCTCCAGACAAGAAGAAAGGGCTTTTTCCCAACCCAGTATTCACCTTTTAGTCTGGCCTATGGTATGTCCTCCTTCCTAAGTGCCTACTCCACATAAAGTTACATGTGCTGCCTGCCAAAAATTAGGGCAGTGTAAAAGGGATCAAAATCTAAAATTTTTAACATATGCATCAAAACCAAACACTTTACAGCATGTGTCAAACTTTTCCCAACATCTATAAGCAGTTACAAATATCATTAGAACAATTTCAGTAGGAGTACAATGACATACATTGTTGTTATCAAATACCACCAGTTCCAGTCTCTGAGCAACAGTGACAGGAACCCCCAGTTTTCCCCCTTCTTAAGTGAAGAGAGGTTAATATTTTAATTAAAATGAGTTCTGTGTCCCAAAGTTTAAAGCAGTCTGATGTTTAGTCTGCAACTCAGCTCCAAAGCAGACCAGAGTTCAAGCTGCAGAAGCAGTTTAGCATTTGTGCTCCAGGACAGGTGGGGGAACCTGGGTGAGGCGAGCTGGATTCAGCTACATGAAGCACATCCTGGCCCTTATGTCTGCCGGGTCTCCCTGGACTCTGGAGGCAGGATGACACCCTGCAGAGTGGTGTAGCTGGTTTTGTCAGCAGGCACTCCTTTCCTTGGGGGCAGGGAAGACCGGAACAAGGACCTCTCCTCAATCACCTCTGGAAGTCTGGAACTCCTTTTTGTCCCCCCCCCCAAAAACAAATAAAAAATTTTTTTTTTTTTTAAAAAAAAAAAAAAAAAAACCCCCCCCCCAAAAAAAAAAAAAATATGGGTTTTTAAAAAAAAAAAAAAAAAACCCTCCCCAACAAAAAAAAAAAAAAAAAAAAAAAAAAAAAAAAAAAAAAAAAAAAAAAAAAAAAAAAAAAAAAAAAAAAAAAAAAAAAAAAAAAAAAAAAAAAAAAAAAAAAAAAAAAAAAAAAAAAAAAAAAAAAAAAAAAAAAAAAAAAAAAAAAAAAAAAAAAAAAAAAAAAAAAAAAAAAAAAAAAAAAAAAAAAAAAAAAAAAAAAAAAAAAAAAAAAAAAAAAAAAAAAAAAAAAAAAAAAAAAAAAAAAAAAAAAAAAATTTTAAAAAAAAAAAAAAAAAAAAAAAAAAAAAATCCAGGAATCAATCTTAAAATTATCAATGAGTCTACTGTTTAGTATAAGAAACCTTGATCATAGTCAAAATTTTGTTAAACCATTTTCCAGATTCTATCCTGTCCTTTTATATCAGACAGGCTACTGGTTTAAATTAAGAGCTTAATATCTTAACTAGCAAAACTGATAAGATTTAGCCATAAGCCTCATTTTTTATAAAACTGTTGTAGAATAAGTTTTACATTTAATATACACACTTGCCATAGCTGAATTATAATTAATATACTGTATTTGTTGATTATTGTATACTTTATCTGTTGATTTATACTTTACCTGCTTGAGTACCTGTTAGGCAGCTGTTTTAAGCTCTCTATTGGAAACTGTTTTTTGTAAGAATTTTACCTAGCAGCTCAAGGTCTCCCATAAGAATATTATCACTAGAGCTTTAACCATTGGACATCCAACCAAAAGTTTGTAAGCTATCCTCCTTTTTTTAGTTTTTTTTATATTGGAAAAAAAGAAATTTCTGCCCCCTCCCCGCCTCCCATTTCCCTCCCCCTCCTCCCACTCCTCCTCGTGCTCTTAACCATTGATCCAGCTTTTTTTGTTTGTTTAATCAAATTTATACATTTGTCTTTTCTTTAAAATTTTATCCTCTCCAAATTTTTATTTTACATTATCTTTTTAGTTATACATGTATAATTCTGTCCACTTAATGTTGGAATACCTGCATACCATAGTTTCCCAATGGTTTGTCAAGTTTTAGTGTAAACATGCCTCTCTCTGTTAGCCAAGGTCTTTGCTAGAAGAGGCATAGATGGTATTTACTTCACCATTGCTCTCTCAGACACGAGGGGAGACTTCCACTTCAAATTCATTGCTTAGTGTTTAGGATTATTTTATTCTCCATGTAAGTAATGTGTTTTTTCTGCTGAAATAGCTAGAAAATTTACCTTTAAACCCCAGTATTCTTAGACTATAGCTATGTTTATCTAGTTTTCATTAATTTTCGTACTTAGAACATAATGAGCCTCAGACCTGGCTATTTTTTCAGCTCAAGAATATCTTATTCTTGGCCAACGAGATGGTTGAATGGGTAACAGTGCCTGCTGCCAGGCCTAATGATTTGAGTTTGGTCCCTGGAAACTCGGGCAGTAGAAGGAGAACAGATTCCTGAAAGTCATCCTCTGACCTATGCGCACATACATGGTAACATAGTTCTGCCAACTCAAGAAGAAATGTCATTTTAAGAAGTTTTTTTTTTTTAAAAAAAAAAGCAAAGACTGTATTATTTTATGTTTGGTAATTGTTTCTGATCCAATGCTTTGCTTAGACAATGGACATTTGTATATAGATCAGACTGGCCCAGACCTGCTGTACCCCTACCTGTCCCTGAAACAAGGAGATTCCTGGCATGTGCTGCCACACCCCACTTAGGTTATTCTGAGAACTTTGTTCTTTTTAAAGAGAGGATCTCACTCTGCTGCCCAGGCTACTGCAGCATAAGCTGCTGGGTGACAGCCTTGGACTAGCACATCTAATTTGTTGTTCATCTATTTCTTGGCTCTGACTTCTATGCCATCTTGTATTGTGTTCATTTCTCTACCTTCACTATATTTTGAGGCTTTCAAAGATTTAATTCTTCACATTAATGATGTGTGATTTTTTTTTCCCCTCCTGGAAGTAATACATTGTCACTGTGAGCAAATTTAGAGACAAAATAAAAACCACCTGTGCCCACCACGTTTCATATGTAGGGTATTTTAAGGCTGTTCTCAAAAAAAACTGTCTTATACAATGTCATGTTATAAATATATTTTATGATATACAAGTGCTTAGGTCCTAGGTCTTTAAGAACATGACTCTGGTTTGGGAAATGAGTTGTCTACAGCAATGCTTTAACTTCATGCTGCTCCAGTTTTTGTGCATTAGGAATTTAATGAAAAGCTTTCCCCTTATTATTTGTAGGGGCTTCATGCAGTTTAGTATAGTGTAAGACTTGGTGTTGAATACACTTAATAATACCAAGTTATCATTCTTCTACTTACATGGGTTCAGGATTGCATACTAATGTAGAACAAGTTCAGTTTACTAAACATATGGATGTTTAGTCTCTTAAACATCTTTTCATAATAAGGAAATAAAGCTGAGTGAGTTTTTATCATCTGCATCCTAGCCCAGGAGTCAGGACGATCACTTGAGCCCGTAAGTTTAAGACCAACCTAGGCAAGCTAGTGATACCGTATCTCAAAGAGAGCGGGAAAGACAAAGGGGGAGAGGTGAACAGCGAAGCTCAAATGCTGATAGTGGGGGTTGTTGGTTACACTTGTTCCTTATAGATAATTTGTGAATTAGTCTTTACTAATGTTCAGACTTGCTAAAATGGCGATTCTTTCTAAAATTAACCTTTAATTTGGTCAAAGGAAAAAAAGAAATGGAATTCTAAAAAAAAGTGATAGTTCCTGGCCCCATACCTCCTTATTATCCATACTTTTGTTCTTTCTGAGACAAGACTTTTGACAAGGCCACTACTGGGGTTATAAACATGCACCACCATATAATAACAACCGGGTATGGTGTGGCTTACCTTCAATACCAGGCAGAAACAGGTGGATCTCTGTGAGTTTGAGTCTAACTTTATCTTCATAGTGAGTTCCCAACCAGTCAGGACTACATAGGGAGACCCTGTCTCAAAAAAGAATGAAGAAATGAATGATAAACTCTTAATTTCATGAATGTTACCATTATGTTACCTTGTCATTTTCATTATGAAAATAAGAATTACAGTTCTTCTTAGCTGTACCATTTTGCTGAAATAGTAATCAGATTTTGATTAAATCTTCCATGACATAAGTATTTGTTTCATTATCAGAGTTATAACTTCATTTACTTTTTTGTAAAATGGTAAGGGAGTTTTCTATACTTAAAAATTGGCTTTGTGTCGGTTTTTGATGTCGTTGCCTTCAAGGGTCTGGTTAAATTGTCCTTCACCTTTTTTCATCTCTAAAATCTACCTGACCATCTTGTATTTAATTATTATTTATCCTAAAAGAAGCCATTCACTGTCTTAAGAATAGTTGACCTGTCAGCAAGAAAGCTGCATGACAAAAATGCATGTTCCTGACAAGTTCCTTCCCGGTACTCTTCCACTCTTGGGTCACTGTATGACTTGGAAACCCCAAGATTCCTGCTTTCTTTGGTCTGTTTTTCTGTCTTACTGGTTTGACTAAAGAAAAAGTCAACAGTTGATTAATGTCATGTCGCCTCTGCCACTGGTAGTTGTTTTCATATGACACAGCAGCTCTGAAGCCTTCTCAGCTGTTTGTGGCCTCCGGGTATTATTAAACACAGGTGCTTAAAGCGATGTTCCTTCATGAGGGGAGTACATTTGGTGTCCGGTCTTGTGAAGCCTGCATTTCCTGTCTACAAGGGATCTGCAGTGTTAGCCACAGCACAGTGGAAAAGATGGGTCGTTTAACAAAGGCTGAGAGTGAAAATATTCCTAAGTCCAAGCTCTGTCTACTTTCCTTACAGAACGGTCTTCCTCTTTATTGCGCTTCAACTTACTTTGTATTTGTTACTTTATGACTCTAAAAGCCATCATTCAGTGAGCAAATTGAATGCCATGTGCCAGGCTCTGTTCTATATGCTGGGGAACCACGGTGAATAACACACTACATCTGCTCTTGTGGAGCATATATTCTAGATAAGCTAAATATCAGTTTTATTTTAAAAAGAAAGAAGCATGTGTTATGAAAAAATGTTAAAAAATGATTGTTGCTAACATAAGGGACTACAGAAGACCTATTAAAGGAAATACTATTTTATTTGAGCTGAGAGTTGAAATAACAGGGCATAGCCATGCATAAAGAAGACAGGAAATTGGTAGGAGCTAGAGGAAACAGCAATATAAAAATGCTGAGATGAATATAAAAAGAGCCTGAGATGAATATAAAAAGAGCCTGAGATGAAAGCCCGTGTGTGTGTGACCTAACTATGGGGATAAACCTACAATAGGTCAAGGGGGCCTGATCAGGGACAGTAAGGATTTGCGGTTTATTTTGTGTTGGAAGGTTTTAACCAGAAGAACAGTCTGGCTACATATCAGAATATTATTCTAGGTGAATAGGAAACAGCTGTCTCACCAAACAGAATGAGTAGCTTTATAGGATCAGGTGCCTACCTGAGGAAAGCAGTTTCCATTCATAAAAAACATGTCTGATTATGGAAACTATATAGTCTGCTTATCTAGCCAATCTTGACAGCCTTTCTATGCTCCCAGATATTATAAAAGTGGGATTTTCTACTTCTGAAAGTGCCTAAACACCTAAATGTCGGTGTAACATTGAGGTCACCTGATAATTCTAACTTAGTCATAAACAAAATTAGGTTTGAAAAATTCTTAAAAAGTATAAAATATTAGTTATAGAATATTTTTAATTGCTGGTATTCAAATTATTTTTAAAATTTGGAATTTGTCTTAATTTATGTTCTCTATCTGTTGTAATGGTTCAGTTAGACTCTTGGAGAAAGGCTTTAAAAGGTTCAATCATTTGCGTTATTTACTGTTTTTCACTGAGAGAAAATTTGGGGCACAACCTTGGGGATTATCTTGACTACAATAGACTTATGTCTAAAATGAAGGAACCATTCTTGCTTACTTTTTAAACTTTTTTTTTATTTATTCAGTGTTCTTCCTGCATGTATGCCTGTAGTCCAGAAGAGGGCACCAGATGGTTCCTGGGAGTTGAACTCAGGACCTCTGGAAGAGCAGTCAGTGCTCTTAACCATTTCTCCAGCTCTTGCTTACCTTTTTTTTAAAGATTTATCCATTTAATGTATATGAGTGCTCTGTCAACTTTATGCCAGAAGAGGGCATCAGATCACACTAGAGACGGTTGTGAGCCACCACCACACCATGTGGTTGTAGAAATTGAATCCAGGACCTCTGGAAGAACAGCCAGTGCCCATAGCCACTGAGCCATATATCAAACCTGCATTCTTGCTTACTTTTAAACTGATACGGGATCCTTTTTATCCTGGTCACTTTAAGACAGTAGTGTTTGTAACTGGATATTTTTTTCTTAAATGTACTCACTGTGTATCATAAGAGGTATAGTAGAGAGAAGGACTGGTCACTCTTCAAGGTGTCTGTAACAAAGTGTTGAGGATTACTGCTTGGGTGGAAAGAGAAGGTTGGGTGAACAAGAAACTCCTTTAGTTTATGAGGCCTGCAGACTAAGGTTGATGTCCCCAACTCTTGGAAAAAGAAGTGCTTGCTGATGGCAAGACAGTGGAGGGTGGGGACCAGGTGAGTCCAGTTTGGACATGTCAGGCTAGCTGAGTGTTAGAAACCCATTTGGTGATACTCACTAAACTCTGGTTCACAGGATTGAAGTTGAGGTGACAGGTCAGAACTGAGCTTATAACAACACAGGAGATGCGCAAAGTGGAGAAATGAAGTTGTGGAAATTAAATAAGATGACTTCTTGAGAGTGAACTCACTTTTTGTTCAGCAGTGGTGTTAACCTTGGGGTGCCACATATGTATGGGAAAGTTCCATATATTTTCTTACATGTTACGAAATAAAACCTTTAGCCTTTCCCATGTGTGGTGGTATCTGAGACATGCCTGTAATCATCATAGTTAAGAGGCTGAGGCTGGGATACTCGATTTCAAGGTTTTTTTGTTTGTTTTTGTTTTTTTTATGTTACGTAATGAGTTCCAAGCCAGCCTGAGATACATAATGAGATGCTGTTTGAAAAATAAATAAAACATCAACCTTTAATTAATGATGTTTTTGGTAGAAATAGCACACAAACCAACAATATCTAATATGTATCATTAACTTAAGAAAAAAGCTTTTGGGGGCTAGAGAGATGGCCCAGAGTTTAAGAGTACTGGCTACTCTTCCAAAGATACTAACTTAATTCCCAGCAACCACATGGCAGCTCACAACCATCTATAATGAAATCTGATTCCCACTTCTGGTGTGCAGGCAGAACACTGGGTATAATAAATGCAATAAATATAATAAATAAATAAATCTTTAAAAAAGAAAGAAGGAAAGAAAAGAACAACAAGGCTTTTTGGAAATTCTTCCTGGTCTGAAACTTGCTATGTAGACCAGGCTGGCCTTGAACTCAAAGAGAGCCGCCTGCCTCTGCCTTCCGAGTGCTGGAATTAAAGGCATGTGACACCTCCACTGACCATTTCTCTAGTTTCTAAATTTTAAAAAAAGGAAATAAAATTCTGTTTTATTGATCACAGTTGAAACTATCAATTTTTTAGCTGAAGAAGCATTGTAGTCTACAAAAGAAAACTACAGTGGAAGGACTGTAGTATGTAATGTTTGCGTCTGAGAAAGTTGGATGTGTTTAAATAAATGTTGATGATAAGTGCCCATCACGAAGAAATATCAAAAGTGGAAAAATTCTTTGAGTGTACTTAACTAGATTCTCATAGAAGCACATCGACATTAGAAGATCCTGATGCAAACGGATCTGGCTTGATGATACCAAGCTGACCTTTGCTGAGACAAGGTGAAAAAGCCCTTGCAATGCATTATGAAAAAAAACTCGACCTGTATATATATTTGGGGTCGAGGATGTGTTTGTGCTTTTTTCACAGAAAGAAAATAAAATCTGGATGTGAGGTCGAGGCTGTGGACACAGAGGAGTTCCAGACTTCCAGAGATGATTGAGGAGAGGTCCTTGTTCTGGTCTTCCCTGCCGCCAAGGAAAGGAGTGCCTACTGACAAAACCAGCTACACCACTCTGCAGGGTGTCATCCTGCCTCCAGAGTCCAAGGAGACTCGGCAGACATAAGGGCCAGGATGTGCTTCATGTAGCTGAATCCAGCTCGCCTCACCCAGGTTCCCCACCTGTCCTGGAGCACAAATGCTAAACTGCTTCTGCAGCTTGAACTCTGGTCTGCTTTGGAGCTGAGTTGCAGACTAAACATCAGACTGCTTTAAACTTTGGGACACAGAACTCATTTTAATTAAAATATTAACCTCTCTTCACTTAAGAAGGGGGAAAATTGGGGGTTCCTGTCACTGTTGCTCAGAGACTGGAACTGGTGGTATTTGATAACATCAATGTATGTCATTGTACTCCTAGTGAAATTGATCTAATGATATTTGTAACTGCTTATAGATGTTGGGAAAAGTTTGACACATGCTGTGAAGTGTTTGGGTTTAATGCATATGTTAAAAATTTTAGATTTTGATCCCTTTTACACTGCCCTAATTTTTGGCAGGCAGCACACGTAACTTTATGTGGAGTAGGCACTTAGGAAGGAGGACATACCATAGACCAGACTAAAAGGTGAATACTGGGTTGGGAAAAAGCCCTTTCTTCTTGTCTGGAGATGGAGTTATTGGTGCCAAAATTATATCATTATATCTTTTGTTTGAGGAGCTCCTCACAGTCTTTTCATTAATGATAGACGCAGGGCCCCAATGACGGGAGTTAGTGTGGATCCTCGCCTGAATAGCACACCATACAGAGGTTGTAGAAACCGGCTCAACATGGCATGGTACAGGTATGAGGGCGCTCTCCACATGGCCTAAGACAGGGTGCCCTGTGATCTGCTTACTTTAATCTTGCTAGATGCATTTTATTTGAGGAGCTCCAAGGATGGGTGACTTATGGCAGGATAATCCCCCAACCTAAGGCAGGGCCCTGGGAACCCTAGGAAGGGTAAGGGGAAAAGAAAAAAAGGCCTGGTCCCCACTCGACCTAGGAGTCATCGGGCACCCCTCTGTTCCCAGGAGAGGTGGATTGCTTCACCACTCGAGAGGAGGGTCTCTCCTTGTCTCAGTCCCTTCTCCTTTGGTCTGACACCATGGTTGACTCTGACTGGTGGTCTCCACGTGATAGCTGCCTGCCTTTGTATGGGAGGGGGGAGGGGATCTGTTGGGAGCAGTTTCCCCCTAGAGATCATTGCAGGAACCATCGCCCTGGGTAGACTGCGGGGAACCCCACACCCTTGGTTGTGCTGGGAATGGTTCTGTTGTCCCACACCCAGTTGAAGCTGTTAATGGAGAAAAATAAAATAAATAAAATAAAAAAATTCTGTTTTATTGATCACAGTTGAAACTATCAATTTTTTAGCTGAAGAAGCATTGTAGTCTACAAAAGAAAATTACAGTGGCAGGAGTGTAGTATGTAATGTTTGCGTCTGAGAAAGTTGGATGTGTTTAAATAAATGTTGATGATAAGTGCCCATCACGAAGAAATATCAAAAGTGGAAAAATTCTTTGAGTGTACTTAACTAAATTCTCATAGAAGCACATCGACATTAGCAGATTTCTGATTCATCACTCAGGACCTCAAAGCTCACATAAAGAAATGAGAAAATGCTTTATACTTTGAAAGTCTGATTTCAGAAAAGTGATGTAATGAAAACCAGTTTTAGTGGTTCTGGAGAGATAGTGTGGAAAATGAAGGTTGTCATTCAGTATTGATTTTTGAAAAGGATTACAAATAAGATTAGATTATGACTGGGAGATAGGAAAGATGCAGAAATAACAGTGGAGTTGTAGAAAGAGAGAGAAATAATGTTGTAGGAGGCTTCATTTGGTGCCCTTTGTGGTATCGGTTGGGAAGTGTGCAGTTCTGGGGAAGCACAGGTAAGACCAAGGATGAGGAGTGCTCAGGGGGCCTCATCTGTGTCAGGTGCCGTGACGAAAGCACAGTAGATGGGAGCAGCAGCTGTAGGCCTTGGGCCAGGAAAGAGTCTGCGGAGTCCCAGGACATTGACTCGAATTACTCCCTGTGATTCATATCTGTAGTTTTGGAAGAAGTAGAGAAAGGGAGATTGAGGCATTGAACAGCTAAGAAGCAAACTACAATGCTAATACAAGAACTGTACATACAAAAGTTTTCAAATGTTGTTTGCAGATTTTCAGAAGCATTATTAGTATCTCTCTGGATTATATTTTTCACTTCAGTCTTAATTTTTCTCTCATTTGTTAGAACAGATAAAGACACAGTTAGAACTGTTAGAACAGATAAAGAAACATCCATGAAGATGTTAAATCAACTTAGGTGCAATGCTTTATTTCTTATCTATTTTGACCCCTGGTTTCTACACAGTCCACAACAGGAGCATCATTATTGGCTAATGCCTCACCTCTGACTCTCATGACATCACCTTTGTCTGTAACAAATCAAACTGTGACTCCTTTTGGGATGCTGGGTGGCCTTGTTCCAGTGACCATGCCCTTCCAGTTTCCCTTGGAGCTACTTGGCTTTGGAACGGACACAGCTGGAGTGACAACCACCTCGGGATCTACCTCAGCCGCTTTCCATCACAGCCTAACTCAGAGTAAGTGGGGCTCTGTTTCAAATGAACTAATGGACTGTCCACCCACCTTTCTGTTAATGAAGTATGTAGAAGAAAGTCAACATGGGGGATTTCTTAGCATACTCATGACTGTATTTACATAAGTCAACTCTTTACATGTGTGTGCTGTAGTGTTAGAAAACTCTGGAGCTGGGGCTTAGGCCGGCATTAGAGAAGACAGAGTCTTACTGAGTTTGAGTTAAGGGGGCCCACATGGTAAAGATAACTGACAAGTCTGTTTCCCTCTCAGATTTACTAAAGAGTTTACAGCCGGGAACTCAGCATGCAGCAACACTTTCCCACTCACCTCTGCCTACATACTTACAGCAAGCATTTAATGGTAAGCAAGCTGCTTGTTCCTATTGTGTATAACTGAGTATAGATGCTGATTAAAGTTTCTTCAAACAGTGTGAATGAAATGACAAAACATTGGGGGTTTTCATTTACCTGGATCCTCAGTGGCAACAGACATTTTTTTTTCTTAAGAAAAAAGGATAAATGAGATCTATTAGACACATGGGGAAAGAATTTTATTATATAGACATGTTGCCTAATGAAGAATTCATAAAATAATTATCCAAAGTCCTAGATGTTAACAAGAAGGTTCAGCAGATTAAAGTCCTTGAGTTTTGTCCCCAGAACCCACAAAAAAAAGTAAAGGGACCAATTCCACAAAAGTATCCTCTTCACATGAACACCGTGGTATGTGTGCCCACACATACATGCACACATACAAGGTGTTTTGAAGTCATACTCAAGTCATAGCAGTTAAAGTCATTTAATGCTCTTACAGAGGACCCAAGATCAGTTCCCAGCATCTACGTGGCATCTCATAGCCATCTGTGACTTTAGGGGATATTATGCAATTTTTGGCCTTCATGGACACCGGGCACATATGTACAGGCAAAATACCCATACAAGTGAAAGCAAAACTAAAACTCTTTACACTAGTTTACTCTTGGGCATAGGGCAGAAATTGGAGCTGTGAATCAGTCTAGAGGCAATAGGCTATAATCAATTTCATGGTCATTCCTGTGATTAACTGCCCAAGACTCATTCTTGAGAAAAGGAACATAAACCCCATCTGACCTTCCTGCTCTTGATTGGGCTTGAATATATTCCTGTTCTGGGATCCAGTTGGGGACCGGGGCTCTTGATGATTGTCATGAATGTGACCACCTACAAGGAAGTAGACAACCAGAATTCTTGATGGTTCCATCTCTATGGGAGCTATCTCTTATTTGGTCAACCCTACTCTCCCAGCACAAGAAAAAGATGAGTATTTTCCAAATAACTGAAGTTTAATGTTTAAAACTCTTCATTTAAAAAATTAGATGTAAGGCCTTAAAACTTTTTGGATTTCCAGTTGTAGAGTTGCCAGTTTGAAAAACTTCACCATCACTTCTCTCACCCCACACTGAAGATAAAAAAAAAGTGTCTCATAGCTGTCCTATGGGATCTAATAACAGTAACTGATTGAAAGAGTCTCAGCTGGTAAACAGAGGTCAAAATAGGTTGTCTTTGCTTTTGTTTTCAGAGACAGGGTCTCTCTTTGTAGACTTGGCTGCCCGGGAACTTGCTTTATAGATCATTCTTGCCTTGAACTCACTATGTGCTGTGTGCCACCAAGCGTGAGTGGCACAAATAATATTTGTGGTCTGCAGTTGCATTGTCATGTAAAATAGCCACAAATAATTTATAAACAAACAAGTAAAGCTGGATTCCAATAAAACTCTATTAACAAAAACAGATGATGGGCCAGATTTTGCCATGGGCCATGCTACACTAAACGCTCGTTTAAAGAATTTCAGTCTAGTTGATAGAATTATTTTATTTCAATAATTAACCAAAGTTACTTTATAATAATCACTAATATTGATATAGTTTTTCTTCTAAGGACAGTGTTTTAAATTTTTTTTAAATGTTTTCTAAGATTCTTGGATATGAGTGAATCTGGCCATGTGACTTATGATCCCTACTCATTCCTCTTCCTTTGAAGAGTTTCCTTCCCTTGTTGTTATCTCTCATTCCTGGCTTGTCATTGAGTCTTTCTTTTCCTTACTAGGGTTCTGCACTTATGGAGACTTTCTATTCTGTTGGCCCTCTGGGTCAATGGGTCCTACTCTTGCCTGGGTAACCCCTTTTTCTCTTCTACCAGGTATTTTAGAACTATTTGGCTGAGGATCACATGGAGTTGGTCCATATTTTCTGTAAACAGTGGAGGACAGTAGCATTAGTAGATATGGAAACTCAGCTGCCCATCCCCAGCAGCAGTCTCACGTCCTGTACCTCAAGGCTAGGACCTACACAGAGACGTAGCTGGACATTCTTTACTGCCAATGCGATATGTTCACAGTGCTTGGGAATTACCAGATGTCATGTTATTATGGCAAATAACTTCAATTTCACTTACAAGAAAATAAAATTGACCTAGGTTTCCAAAGAAATCAAAAGATATGGTAGGTCCCTTGAAGGTGGGCATTGTGTGATCTGTTTCTCTGTAATCCAGCATTGGACATGGTTATGAGGTAAATAAATGGTAAACACCTGCTGGAATAGTTTTTATGTAGTTTTCAGTCACTGAGTTTCTATATCGTATGTGTAATCAACTTCTATAATGCCAGCATCATGTGAGATAAAGGTTATCTTTTTAGAAATGTAATTCACAATAAACTGATTCTTCTGCTTTTTCTTTTTCCTTTTTTTCTTTTTTACAATATGCCAAACCATATCAATTTGTCTATTTTCTCAGATGGAGGCCAAAGTAAAGGGGACACTAAATTACCACGGAAATCTCAGTGACTTCCCAGCAATCAAGAGAGGAATCATTTGACTGGCTGATGGGACCTACCTGATGGGAAAGTCTTATGTGGTCACAGGGCTGCTGTTTCTGTCGATGTTTACATTCTTGTCCCAAGCACTGTGGTGAGGAGGAAAAGGAAAGAAAATGTTACTTGAGCAAAGCCAGGTGCAGGAGAAAGAACTGCTTTTGTGGAAAGTTAGTGACCTTTGGTCTCTTAAAGTTCCCATAGGAACTTTAAAAGAGACTCAGCTGTCAAACCCACAGAAGTATCAATTTGATTTTTTTTTACCCTGGGGGGAGAAAGAAGGAAGTTGAGAGGATTTGGGTAAATGGCCATCCATCCTGGGGGTTGGATCTGAACACTCTACATATAAGTGCATAATAAAAGCAACTAAAAAGTAGAATTAACCCAGTTTGAGGAGAATCAGTCATGTCTATGTAGTGGACAGATTTGCTACAGTCAGTTGCATGATGCTCTCCAGACAGTAGCCCAAGAGTACTGTACCCTCAAATGTCCTGAGCAAACTTGAATCTTCTCCAGTATGTAGCAGTTCACAGTGTAAGTCAGTAGACTGAAAATGCTTCAGCAAAGTTGCTGTACCACAGTGATATATATTACTATATCTTCTAGATTTTTAAAGTAAGGAAAGTGAGCCTGTTGCTCTTAACAGACAAAATGTAGACCCTTTTTGTGAAAGGGTCTATTTCATCCTCCTTCCAGAGTAGGTACTGAACTCCTCTGTGCAGCTGACTGTCGTCTGGTCTGGACTGGTTAGTATTTATTTCTACTGCTGATGTGCAGAAGTGAGTGCTCACATTTTCTCTTGATTCATGGGTCTTTGCTGTTGGGCTGCTGCTTGGCTGCTCATCTCCTTTGTAGCCTGTCAAGAACTGCAGACACCCAGTTCCCTCACTGCACAGTGCTCTTTACTAGTGGTACTTTAGGTGATTAGAGCTGTTGATAGAAACAGTGTGCACAGCATCTGTTTCTTTGTGGGCCAGCTAAATAGCATATACATAATAGTACACTGTTTTAAAGGGACGAATCCCAGTAAGAGTACTGATGTGCACAAGGGATCACCTTTTATTCCTATCACAGTGAAACTTTATGCCCTATATCCAGTATAGTAAAAATGTTTCAAGCATTTGGAATCTTAAAAGTTTTACTAGAATTTACTTAGAATGCTGATATTCAAGTAAACCTACAGATAATTAAGATTCTTTAATTCTGGTTTCTGTATGTGAATAGAGACACGAGACAATGAAGGGTGTAAAGGGGAAAACATACAATTCTATTTGGAAACTTTAATTTTTGCCTCAATTACATTGTGGTGTCCCCTGAATTTTAAACTTCTGAGTATTTTCAAACTGTATAAGAGTAGCTCTAAGTGATGTAACTTTAGTCTATATATGATGACAGATTATAGATGACAGACTAGCCTGGTAATAACAAGGTTGCTTTTATATTCTCATTACATGTTACCATGTACGATTAAGTTTATACAGATTAAGAGTGTTAACAAGGCCAAATTTTCCCTTAATAAGCAGAAGTTCCAAGAAGCATCTAGGACTATAATAACCAACCACAGATCTACTCGGATTTTTAATGCCTATAATTTGACTTAAGTCACATTGGCATGCTTCATAGCCAAAAGTCGATGAATAAATAATTTAAAACTTTTGTTCCAAGAACTTGTTACAGTAAGGGAAAATGATTGTTCAGAAGAACCATTGAAGCTTGGTGTGCTGCCCAGTGCTTGTAATCCCAATACTCAGGAGGCTAAGGCAGGAGGATCTCAGGTTTGAGGCCAGCCTGGATTATATGGCAGTGAGTCCCAGGCTAATCTAAACTGGGCTAACAATGAGACCCTGTCTCAAAAAAGAAAAGAAAAAGAAAAGAAATCATTGGTATAATTTCTTGACTATAGTAATTTAGTTTATCAGTAAAACAAATACAGATGCTACATGAGCCCAGTAGATATTTTGGAAAGATACAGGGACGTTGAAGAGAGCTTTGACTTGAACTTAGCATGCTAAGTTTCTTCATTCAAAAGGTCTCTTAGAGGAACTTGCTCAGCTCTTGGCTTACTATAGTACTGGGTGACTTCTTTTCAGACATGCCTGCTAATACTGCCTGGGCTACTGTGCTGGGGGTGTGCTTAGGAAGGCGGCCTTTGGCTTCACTTCCTCCACCAAGGAGAAGTCAGTGCGTTTAGTCTCTTCCTGCTGATACCTGTGTGTTTGTGTGTTTACATAGACACACCCATTCATATAAATCAAATGCTATTAAAAGTCAATAATGATAATTGTAGTTTCTTAAATCCATCACTTCTGAACCATACTATATGAAGGCTCTGATGGTTCTTTGCCATCATTAGAAAACAAGATTAGTAATTCTTTTTCCTTTGTCTTTTTATAAAATTCCCTGAAGCCCTGGGCTCTAAGAATATAAGATGTAAAGTATATTCTGTTCCTGTCAGTCTTGATTCCCTAACGACTGCTGAGAGATCCGTACTTCAGATACAGATAAATCAGAGTCCTTTCTACATGTAAATACATTTCTTTCTATATCATAACATTGAAAATGGTCTCCATACTTTATGGTTACCTGTCTTTACAGTATTTATTACTAAAAACAAGCATATAAGTTGGTTATTTTTTAACAGAGACTTGCGACTCATACTGTATTTTTGCACTTAAAGTCAAATTATGTTATTTTTAAAATGGTGAATAACTGGAAAGGATATCTGTAGAGCAATGTGTATCGCTAAAGAGCATTAGCAAGATCCAAATGCAGAGGTAAATCAGCACACTTAACCCACTCATGGGGTACTTGATTCAGGAAGATTAAGCTATTTGTTTCCAACTGTCTTATATTTGAAATTGCCTTCACTGATGTATAAGCTGTTACTGTACATACAAGGTGATCCTCAGTATTCACACGCAATAACAGTCAGCAGAGCTGTCCTCGGACAGTGGTGCTGAACCTCAGTTGGAGACTGTTTGGGAGCAAAGTGTCAAGCTCATTGAGAGCCTCCAAAATAAATGCAAGCAATAATTTCTATTAAAGTTAAATTATAATTCTTCTCATGCTTCTGAGAACAGAGTGGGAAATCATGATTTTAAAACAATCTGGAGAAAAGATTTGGGTGGAAAGAAGCCACGTTTTAATCCATAGTAAGAAAGTCCTTAAACTTTGAAGAAATCAGGAAGATTTAATTAGCACATTCTTTCATGCCCACCACCCCTTTGATGGATGTTATTAGCCCAAATTATATTGTTTTGTGTCATAGATGCTGAATAAGGCTTATTTGGGTCCCAGCACTGGGGGAAGAACCGGGCATATACCCCTTTGAAAACTGTGGGTTTGACACCTGCTTGGAAACAGCTCATTGGAACTGATCTTAACCCAGGATATTTTTTCCCAAAGCAGATCTAAATTGTTTACTATGCAGAGATGGAAAGGGCAGGCACTCCTATTCTCTCTCCTCCAGATGCCCTCTCCCACAACCCTTTCCACCTCTGCTTGGCTCAAGACTTTCTGAAATGAAAATTCTACTGTTATTGCAACTGCCATTGGTTATAAGAACTCTGTCCTTTGGGATCGTCTCTAGAACTTATCTGTCCTACTTGCTGCTACATTTGGAAATGAATTTGCCTGTGTTGGTTGACTTTAACTTCTCTGTTTGTAGGAGATTTTGTCATGTGCTTTGCTCCCAGTGTAGAACTAGGGTACTTTATTTTAGGAGTGTACTACAAAAGCACACTGGTCCTTGTATTGTTATTATTATCTAGGTTTTGAATTTGTTTCCTTTGTTTGTTTTTGTTTTGTTTAATTTTTCAAATTGAAAATAGAAGAATGACAAAAGTCTATACTGCAGGCCAAACTTGAGAACTGTCGTGTGCTTCAGCTCGAGTACTTCTGCTGACCTGATGTTCTCTGAAGGGGCACTTTGACTTTTAGTTGTACATGTGTGACTTTTTGTTTTTGCTTTGGGGGTGCTTTTGGTTTTGTAAAAACAAAGCAGAAAAAAAAGTACAGTAGTAGATAAATGATCACAAACATGTTATGCAATTTTATTTTATAAAGTTTTAAGGGAAAAGTTTAACTCCTTGTAAATAATTTCTTATCTCTGGTAAAAATGCTTATATACTCTAAACCATGCTCAGTTCAGGCCTTTGTCTTTGTTAAGTGCCTTTTATTTCTTTGTTTTTCTCCCCTCTTTTGAAACTTTTCAGACACCCTCAAATACATACTGATAAAGTCAAGGGATTCAGGAGAAAGAATCTCAGACTTGCCAAGATATCATGTTATAATACTCTTCCTTATGCTTTGTATGTGTGGACACAAGTACGAGATGCACAGTGTGTGTCTAAAACCAGGAACTGCTGTTCGTGGCAATCTTTCTAAGCACTGCCCTTTTGACATGGCAGAACTTCTGCCCTGTTTGTTCTGTTGGTTTGAGTTGATTCAGATGGGCAGATTGGGAAGTAGTCTTTGCACATGATGCTGGCTTCCCCTTCTGAATATCTGTAGAAGTTTATAAATGTGTGTGTGTGTGTGTGTAGGATAATAAATATATATAGCATATATGTGTTGGTTATTGCAAGCATAATAAACTCGGTGGACTCGTTGACTTTTTCTGGATGTAATCCACTTCTCTCTACCCTTCAAATTTGGCAGATGTAGTGTGTAAGGAAGCATCAGAATAATAAGAGCATCTTGTGGGCCAATCTGAGATGGTGCCCTATGCAGACAAACACATAGGTGGCTAGAACTAGAACCATGCAGTGGTATCTGAATACACTTTGAAGGAAGTTAGCACTCATGTCAATATTAAAAGGTGTTTTCTTCTGGAAAATGATCTTTAAGAAATTATATAGCTGAATACCTTTTAAAACTTAAGTAAGCTTAGAATTTAGATAGTGAAAAAACACTTATAATCTGCAACATACTTGAGATTTTTAATCTCTTTATTTTCCAGATGATTAGATTTTGATCTGATTTTGTGATTATTTAAATATCTTTCTTGAGCAAAATAACATAACTTCCAGAATCTAAGATTTATTTATTTATTTTATATGTGACATGTTGAAAAAGACTAAATTGAACCAATTCTCTATAAACAGTACAAATATATCTACAAAATACCCCATGTAAGTAAAATTTTAATTGGAAAAGGAGACTTGTGGCTAAAAAAAAGAAGCTCCTGGTAGCAGAGCTGTTGTCTGGCAGCTAGGATCAGTAGTGAGTGTTAACTACTAAACAACTTTATCTAGGGGGATGTCATTTAACCTTTGTGCCTCAGATTACCCATGAGACAGTTGGGTATAATAATAATTGCCTACCTCCCAGGGATATCAGAGACTTTACTATTTCAAAAATATTTTGAGTTTTTCTAGAACATCCTATATAATTAATAGTATTATCTTGCTGCAGAGGTTGAAAAGCAAATGTTTTCCTTAAAATGGATATAAAGAGCACCCTATGGTCTTTATGTTTAAAAAAATCATTGGAATTTTAATTTAGATGCATATTTGATATTTAAACATACCATATTTATAGTGTGGTAGAATTACTACTTTCAGGTTAAATCAAAAGGGATGACACCAAGTTTCTTAACTACCAATTGATTGTTTTAAGCTTTTATTATGTTATTACCTCGTGTGATATTTTCAAGATAGTCTGGTTTAC
>CADCXT010001201.1:0-233418 GCA_902806775.1 Microtus agrestis
AAGAAGTATTACATAAATGCTGCTCTGTGATTAAATATTCGAGCACTATGATGACACAATCGAGGCTCTGTGTTGAAAAAATGGAGCATTATGATGATTTATTGAGCCTGTCATGACATAGGAGAACACTGTGATTGGACAAACAGAGCTCTTGATGACACAATGAAAGGGGAACTGGTGATGACATCAATGGAGCTCTGTTGGATGAAATAGTGAGCACTGTTGATGACACAATGAAGCACTGTGAGTGAGACAATGTAGCACTGTGATTTAACTAAACAATGGGAGCAATGATGACTTACAATGGAGCATCAGATGACAAAAATGGAGGACTGTAATGACACAATGTAGCTCTGTGATGACATAATGGAACATTGTGAATTACCTAATGGAGCTATCTGTGGATGACAATGGAGCACAATCATGACAAATGGAGCTCTGGGTGATGAAAACAATTGAGCACTGTGTTGAGAAAATGGAGCTCTGTAATGACACAAATGGAGCACTGTTGACTGAGCACAAAGGAGCACTGTGGATGACATCAATGGGGGAGCTCTGTTATGACTTACAGGGTTACTGTGATGACACAAAGATGGAGCTCAGTGATGACAGAATGGAGCACTGTTATTAAACAATGGAGCTCTGCGATGACACAAATGCTGCCCAGTGAGTGAGACAATTGAGCACTGTGGAGGACCCAATGGAGCACGGCAATGAAGATCAATGTATCACTGTGATGACACAATGGAATCTCTGTGATGGAGACAATGAGCACTTTGATGACAATGCTGCACTATTGAAAGTGACAGAATGGACACTGTGATGACACAATGGAGCTCCTGTGATCATACAATGGGAGCACTATGGAAGACACAATGGAGAACCTCTGTGGATGACACAATGAGCACTTTCTGAAATGACAAAAATGGAGCACTGTGATTACACAATGGAGCAACTGTGATGAGACAATGCTACTCTCTGTGATTACATATTAGAACAATAATGAACAAACACAGGCGAGCTCTGTGAATTGACACAATGGAGCACTATGATGAGATAATAGTAGCTTAAGATGACATAATGGAAACACTGTGATGACACAATAGAGCTCAGATGACGCGAATGGAGCACTGTGATTACAACAATGGAGCACTGTGATGACACAAAATATAGCATGGGAATGAGTGACGAAATGGAGCTCTGTGATGACATAATGGAAGCAAAAAACTGTAATGACAAAATGGAGCACTGGGTTGAGATAATGGAGACAGGGATGACACAAATTGAGCACTGTGATGACAAAATGGGAGCAGAGTGATGACACAATGGAAGCTCTGCTGATGACACAATGGAAGCAAATTGGTCATACAATTGAGCACCAGTGAAGTGACCACAATTACCCTCTGTGATCAAACAATAGAGCACTGTGATGACACAATGGGAGCTTTCAGATAGCACAATGGAGACAAGGATGACAAAATGAGCCCCCTGTGATGACTACAATGGAGCACTGTTACAAAACAATGGAGCCTGTGATGACTCAATGTAATCACTGAAGTGACACAATGGAGCTCTGTGATCTTTACAAAATGGAACACTGTGATGACACAATGGAGTTAATTGAGATGACTAATCAATGGTGCTCTGTGATGAAAAAATTAAGCACTGTAATTACACAATTGAGCACTGTGAGGAACAAAATGGAGCCCTCATGATGACACAATGGGAGCTTTTCAGATTAACAAAATGGAGCACTGTGATTACACAATGTAGCAATGTGATGGGACACAGTCGGTAACTGTAGATGACACAATTTTAGCTCTGTGATGACACAATGGAACACTGTGATAACAAATGGGCACTGTGATGACAAATGGAGCTCTGTGATGACAAAATGGAGCACTGTGGTTACACAATTGAGCATCAGATATTGAGCTAATGGAGCTCTGTGATTACATAACAGAGCACTGTGATGACAAAATGGGGCACTGTGATAACACACGGAGCACTGTGATGACACAATGAAGCTCTGTGATCACACAATAGAGCACTGTGATTACACAATGGAGCATTGTGATGACACAATGGAGCACTGTGATGAGACAATGGAGATCTGTGATTACATAATGGCACACTCGCATTACACAACTGAGCACTGGGATGACAATGTAGCACTGTGATGACACAAAGGATTCTGTGATGAGACAATGGCACTGTGATGACAATAAATTGATCACTGTGATGACAAATGGAGCAATGTGATGACACAATGCAGCTCAGTTATGATAAAATGAGAGCACTGTGATTACACAATGGAGCAATGTGATGACAATGGAGCACTGTGATGACAGAATGGAGCTCTGTGATGACACAATGGAGCACTGTGACACAATGGAGCACTATGATGAGACAATGCTGCTCTGTGATTATGATATTGAGCACTATGATGACAACTTGAGCCTGGTGGATGACACAATGGAGCACTATGATGATATTGGAGCTCTGTGATGACATAATGAAACACTGTGTTGGACAATAGAGCCTGTGATGAACAATGGAGAATCAGATGACACACAATGAGCTCTGTGATGAACAATGGAGCACTGTGATGAGACAATGAAGCACTGGTGATGAGACAATGGTACTGGGTGATAAAGGCAATGGAGCACTGTGATGACATATTGAGCACTGTATGACAAATGGAGCACTGGGTTGAGACAATGGAGCATTGTGATGACACAATTGAGCACTGTGATGACAAATGGAGCAGGAGTGGATGACACAATGGAGCTCTGTGATGACACAATGGAGCACTACGATTACACAATTGAGCAATTATGATGACACAATTGAGCTCTGTGATCAAACAATAGAGTACTGTGATGACACAATGAGCTCTGTGATGACACCATGGAGCATTGTGATGACAAAAATGGAGCCCTGTGATGACACAAGAGCACTGTTATGAAACAATGGAGCTCTGTGATTACAAAATGGAACACTGTGATGACACAATGGAGCACTGAGATGACACAATGGTGCTCTGTGATGAAAAAATGGAGCACTGTAATACAATAAATTGGGAGTACTGGGGAGGACAAAATGGGAGCACTATGATGACAATGGAGCTCTGGTGATAAATAAAAATGGGTACTGTGATTACACAATGTAGCAATGTGATGACACAGTCGAGAAACTGTGATTGACACAATTTAGCTCTGTGATGACACAATGAACACTGTGATAACAAACTGGTGCACTGTGATGACAAAGATGGAGCTCTGTGATGACCAAAATGGAGCACTAGCTGGTTACTGATAATTGAGCACTGTGATGACACAATGGAGTCTCTGTGATTACATAACAGAGCACTGTGATGACAAAATGGGGGCACTGTATTTAACACAATGGAGCACTGTGATGACACAATGAAGCTCTGTGATCACAATATGAGCACTGTCATTGTTAGACAATGGGAGCATTGTGATGTGACACAATGGAGCACTGTGATGAGACAATGAGATCTGTGATTACATAATGGCACTTTTTCTTGATTACACAATTGAGCACTGGGGATGAGACAATGTAGCACTGTGATGACACAAAGGACTTCTGTGATGAGACAATGGAGCACTGTGATGACACAATTGATCACTGTGATGACAAAATGGAGCACTGTGATGACACAATGCAGCTCAGTTATGACAAAATGGAGCACTGTGATTACACAATGGAGCAATGTGATGACACAATGGAGCACTGTGGATGACAGAATGGAGCTCTGCATGACACAATGGAGCACTGTGATTACACAAATGAGCACTATGATGAGACGGAATGCTGCTCTGTGATTACATATTGAGCACTATGATGACACTTCCGAGCTCAGATGACACAATGGAGCATCATGATGAGATATTGGAGCTCTGTGATGACAGCAATGAAACACTGTGTTGACAATAGAGCCTCTGTGATGAAACAATGGAGAATCAGACATACAATGGAGCTTCGTGAGAACAATGGAGCACTGTGATGAGACAATGAAGCAATTGCATGAGACAATGAAGACCGTGATAACACAATGGAGCACTGTGATGACATATTGAGAACTGGGGATGACAAATGGCACTGGGAAGACACCATGGAGCACTGCATGACAATGGAGCTATATGATTACATACGGGAGCACTGTGATGACACAAAGGGAGCAATGTGTTGACACAATGGAGCACTGTGATGAGACAGCTGTAGCACAGTGATGACACAATGGATCTCTGTGATGAGACAATGGAGTACTGTGATGACACAAATTGAACACTGTGAGGATCAAAATGGAGCACTGTGATGACAGAATGGAGCTCCCAGATGAAACAATGGAGCACTGCGATGAGACAATGGAGCTTCAGATGACATAATGGAGCATCAGATGATGTAAAATGGAACACCTGTGAAGCAGACAGCCAATATAAAAATGTGATGAGACAATGGAGCTATGTGATTACATAATGGAGCACTGTGATGCCACAACGGAGCACTTTGTTTACAACAATGGAGCACTGTGATGAGACAATGTAGCACTATGTGATGACACAATGGAACTCTGTGATGGACAATGGAGCACTGTGATGACAGAATTGGGGGGGGAGCACTGTGGGATGACAAAATGTGGAACTGTGATGACTTCCAGGGAGCTCTGTGATAACAAAATGGAGCACTGTGATTGCACAATGTAGTACGTGATGACACAGTCGAGTAACTGTGGATGACAAAATGGAGCCCTGTGATGACACAAGGGAGCACCGTGATGACACAATGGAGCACTATGATGACCACAATGACCTCTGTGATTACATAATGGCGCACTGTGATGATACAATGGAGCACTGTGGATGAGACAATGTAGCACTGTGATGACACAATGGATCTCTGGTGATGAGACAATGTAGCAAATTGATGACACAATTGAGCACTGTGATGACAAAGGAGCACTGTGGATGACACAACGCAAACTCTGTAATGACACAATTGAGCACTGTGATTACAAAATGGAGCAAAATGTTGACAAAATGGAGCACTGTGATGACAGAATGGAGCAGGGATGAAATAATTGAGCACTGTGATGACACATTGGAGCCTCAGAAGACAAAAATCAATGGAGCACTATGATGAGACAATGGAGCTATTGTGGATTACATAAGGGAGTACTGTGATGACACAATGGAGCACTGTGATAACAAAAGGAGCAATCAGTTATTACATTAATAGTAGCATCAGATGACACAATGGAGTTAATACTGATGACATTGAATGGAGCATCAGAGGAGATTAATGGAGCACTGTGATGACATCATGCAGCACTACATATGGAGCTTGAGATGAGTCATTAAATGGAGCACAGGACAGCAGATAATGGAAGACGCCAGGACACGGAGCACTGTGATGAGAGAATAGTTCTGTGACATTAATGGCACACAGCGATATTTGAGTTACCAGAGACACAGAAGCCAGATGACACTGGATCTGCGATGAAGATACGGAGTTCGTGATATTGTCACTGATCACACGTGATGACAGTGGAGCACTGTGATGACACAATTGAGCACTCGTGATGACAAATGGAGCACTGCATTACAATAAAGCAATGCGACGACACGGAAGCGCCTCGCATTTGAAGCTTCGATAAGAGAAGCATCAGACCCCACACAGCACTGTGATTACATACACGGAGCATTCAGCCATGGCATACGTGCCTGCGATTAAGAGTTCATGATGACATAATGAGTTTCTGCGTTGAAATGGAGACATGACATTTATTGGCTTTCAGATGACATGAACTAATACCGTGATGACAAACAGGCTTCTGATGACACAATGACACAGATGACATGAGCTTCTGTGATGAAATAAAGTGGAGCATTCGTGATGACATGAAGTTCGTGATGAGATAATGTAGCACATATCGAGCATGACACATGGTGGCGGATTGCGATGACAAAATGAGATCGTAAATACACCGTAAAGCTTGCGATGACATAACAACATTGTGACAGCTTCAATGAAAGTTTGTCACAATGGTATACAACACGATAAATGGAAGCCAGATGAAATACTGAGTACTCGTGCTGAGAAAATGGTCGGGCGATATGAATGGCATCGCAACATTAAATGGCGGTGATGACACACGAGCTTCCGTTGGCGACTTCATGGTAGTTATTAATAATGGAGGCTTTAAAGTGATGGATAGACGAGCATCGTTATTAAATAATGGAGTTTATTTACACAATGTAGCTCAGTGATGACAATACTCGTGATGCACATAATGGAGCACGTGACAGCCATACCAGATATTGGGTCGGAAGCCAGATGTAGATACGGAGTACTCTTTGATGACAATGCCGCACTATGATACTGTGATGACAGCTAGCGGTTTGCATGAGCACTATGACATTAAGCACGGAAAGCCGTATTTATCAATGGAGCATTTATCGTGTCGGAGCATTGCACACAGAGTTATTCGTGATGGTATAATGCCGTTTCAGACATATGATAGAATACATTGTCGAAAGTTTCTGTGACACACGGGAGATCGGCGCCGATAATAGAGTTTTGTGATGACATATCGGAACACAGATGAGACAATAGAGTTTCAGATGACGCAATGGAGTTACTCGTGACGACACAATATGTTGCCGGTATTTGACGAAATGGGAAGCTTCGTGATGCTTATCGCATTGCATTTATCGATACTGGTGTTATCAGAATGAAAGCAGAGTGATGACAATGGGAGCAGATGACACACGGGCTACCCGCGACACATAATTGATATTCATGACGACATTAATTGAGTTTCGCATCAAACAATAGAGCGACAGACGCTTGACAACGGCAGATAATGGAAAGATTGCATTTATAAATGGAAAGCCTCGGTGATGACACACGGAGCATCGTTGTCGGAGTCGGGAATTGCATTTATCACACTTCAGACAGGTCGGGAATACTGTGACAATGGAAAGACTGATGACACAATGGCGTTTCAGATAAAATGACACTCACCACATATTGGTTACTCGTGAAAATGGAGCACTGAGATGACAATGGGAGTTTGTGATAACAAAAATGGGAGCACTGTGAGTCACAGGCCAGCACGTGATGATACAAACGCAGAATTCGTGATGACACGGTTTCTGTGATGCCACACAACACAGACAAAAATGGGCCAGTAATTTCTGCATGGAGCACTGTGGAAGCACTCAGACACAATGGAGTCAGATTACATGGCCGACAGATGAAATAAATAGCACTGTGATAACAGCATGGAAAGATTTCAGATGACATAATGAAGTTTCGTGATCACACAGCGCACAATGGAAAGCACAGATGACATATGGAGCATCAGACAGATTACTTGAGATTTCCAGACATAATGGCAATACTGCATTTAATATCAACATCACCGTGACACACGGGAAAGCACAGAGACACAATGCAAAGCCAGCTGGCGACAAATGGAGCACTGGGTGATTACACAATGGAAATAGCGTGACACGTAGGCTTATTTGACACAATACACTGCATTTGAATAATGGAGTACTCATGACAGCATAATGCCGCTCTGCATTACATATTGGTTACTTCGCGATGACACTTCGAGCTTCTGTGATGACACAATATGACATATTGCTTGTGATGACATAATGAAACACTGTGTTGACACAATAGAAGCCTGTGATGAAAGAATGGAGAACTGTGATGACACAATGGAAAGTTTCGCGCTGAATAATGGAGCATTCGTGACAGACAATGAAGCATCGGTGATGACAATGTACCAGGATGGGTCAAGAGCTTCGCGATGACAAATGGGAGCACTGGGAGTTGATTTACGGTTATCGCGATGAGACAATGGGAGCTATATGAGCCGAGCATTGCGATGACACAAAGGGAGCAATGTTGAGAGCTAATGGAAGCATCGTGACTTAGCATATCGCCATTGCGATGACATACGGACAGATGACATCGCGATGACATTACCAGTCACTGCATTGGTTAATTATTTACAGACAGCTGCGATGACAATGGAAGATCGCAGCTATACAGACATTGTGATGAGAGCTGTGGAGCCGCGTGACAGAGTATCGCGAGACACACGGAGCATCAGCCTTACATAATGGAAGACTGTTTGATAATGTAAAGCACTATGACGACACAATGGAATCCTGCATACTGTGATGACAGAATGCACTGCGATGACAAATGGGAAGACTTCACCGAGCTCTGCGAGGTCGGAGCACCAGACAAGACAATGCAGCAGTCGATTGAGCAGTCGCGATGACAAATGGGAGTTCGTGATGACATGGAGCACAGGATGACATCGGAAAGCACATGATGACATTACCGGATCAATGGCGCACCGCCACGGAAGACCGGTGATGCACTGCGACGACATTGGTCGAGATGAGACACAGCGCAAATTGACGACATACTGGTTGGCTGCATTTGACAAAGTGAAGACCGTGACGATTAACGCTAAACTCTGCACGTTCGGAGCCACTGCGATTAAAGTCGGAGCGTCGACGACAAAATGGGTTTCGTATTTACAGAATGGAGCCAGACAAATACTGGGAGCATCAGATGCACATTGAGCAAAGACACAATGGGACTATGATGAGATAATGGAGCTTGGCGTGATTACATAGTGGTTATTCTCGTGATGACACAATGGGAAAGCAGGTGATAACAGTGGAGCACAGTTATTACATTATAGCATCAGATGACATTAGCTGGTGAAGATCAGACAGATATGGAGCACTGTGACGACATTGCGCCATGATGACAGAATGATACTGCTGACACAATGGAGCTTCGAGACATAATGGAAAGCACTGCATACAATGGAAGATTATAGACGACACAATACACTGTGATGAGCACAGTTCTGTGATTGCAATGGGCACATAAAGTGACATTGCCAGCACAGATGAGAGGTCGGGCTTCAGACATTGGCCGGAGATCATACCGGAGCACGATGACATACTGACGTGAGTGATAAATGAGCAATGATGACAGGCTAATGACTCGTGATGACAAATGGGAGCACGTGACATATTAACAGCAGCCGTGATGACAATGGCTGCTATTTATTGGCAGGGAGTTTGCGACATTAGCGGAGCACTGTGACCTACAACAAGTACTGTGACAATGGTCGGAGCGATTGTTAAGGAGACGTTGCTTCGTGATTAAATACGAGCATCGAGATGATATAGTCGAAGCTTCGTTGAAAATGGAAAGATTATGATGATTTATTGGCTTCCCGTGACATATCGAAGACTGTGATGACAAAATAGAGTTTGATGACATAATGAAGACCAGCGATATATACGGAGTTTCCGGGTGATGAAATAGCGGAGTTACTGTACATAATGAAGATTTCAGATGAGATATCAGCATCAGATAATACACAAAGCCCGTGATGAGATAATGAGTTACTGTGATGACAAATGATCAATAATATAATGTAGTTTCTGTGATGACATGTAATGGAACATTGCATTACTTCATGGAGCTCTCTGTGAGGTTATACAACATGACAAATGGGCTTTCAGATGAAACACTGAGCATCGCAGCCAGAAATGGAGCTCTGTAACACACAATGGAGCATCGCATGAATATAGCGGTTTTTGTTGCCTCTTCAGAGACAGATGACATAATGGAGTTCAGCATATATACACTGTTATTAAACAATGGAGTTTCACATGACACAATGTAAGCCAGTGAGAGAAATAATACAATGATGACATAATGGAGCACAGAGAGCAATGTACTGCGACACAACTCTGTGATGACAACGACTTGACAATGCTGCATTCAGACAGAATGGGAGCACTGCAGATGACATACGGAGCTTCGTGATCATATACGGAGCACGGAGTTTCTGTGACATTAATGGAGCATTTCGATGAGCAAAATGAGGTACTGTGATACAGCCACAGATGTTTCCGTGACAGCATAGAACACATGACATTGTCGAGCTTCAGATGACATATTGAATATGATGAGATAATAGAAAGCTTTGTGATGACACATACAACACTGTGACACAATTTGTATTTGTGATGAGCCGCACAAAAGCATTGCGATGACAGCGAACAGGAGAGGACATTTAGCCGGAAAGCCGTACGACAGTCGGAGCATTCGGGCTGAGACAATGGAGACAGATGACATACTGGTTATCGTGATAAATGGAGCAGAGTGATGATGAGCATGGTTTGCATGCCATTGGCCGGATAATTACGATTACATACTGGCGATGACAGCACAGCCTCTGTGACAAATATCAGAAGAGCCAGAGCATATGCTGAAAGCTTCTGTGATGACATAATGGAAAGACAGACATTAAAGGGAGTTTCAGATGACATAATGGCACTGCCAGAAATACGGAAGTTTGCATTTCAATGGACACAGATGACATACGGAAAGCTTCTGTGATTACAAAATGCGGGAACACGTGACGACACATTAATGGGCATTGATGACGATTAATGGTGTTTGTGTCGAGCATTCGGGTTTGTATTGGTTGAAAGATTTCGTGAAATAAATGGTTATTCGCGATGAAATACACGGGAGCTTGCGATGTCAAATGGAGCACTGCATTACAGCCACATCGTGGGCAATGAGGACATGTCGGTAATCGCAGCACGCTTCAGATGACATATTGGAACACTGTGATAATAAAAATGGAAAGCATTGCGATGAGTTGCGATGACAAAAAGCGGAAAGACTCGTGTTACATTAATTGAGTACGATGACGACAATGGAGCCTTCTGTGATTACATAACAGATGAGCAAATAAGTACTCGTGATAACATACTTGAAAGAGCCAGATGACATATCTTCTTGCGAATGCAATATTAATAGAGCACAGATTACATAATGTGGAGCATTGCGATGACATGGGAGTTACTGTGATGAAGATTAATGGAGACGTGATTATATAATAGCACAGACAAGAATATTGAAAGACTGGGATGTATTGTCGGCTCGTATTTAATACAAAGGAGCCTGGTGATGAGACAATGGGAGCACTGTGATGACATCACTGCAGATGACAATGGAAAGCACTGCGCGGACAATGCAGTCAGTTATGACAAATCGGAGCACATGTGCGACAAGAGTCTACGGTTGTCGATGACACAATGGAGCACTCGTGATGACAGACCAGATGAACACAGGGGAAAGACTGTGATTACATATCGGAAGTTGGTTCATGATGAGATAATGAGCTGCTCTGCGACAGCATATTGGAGCACTATATCTTCAAAGCTTCTGTGATGACACAATGAGATATTGAGTTTCTTGTGACACATAATGAAACACTAGGCGTTGAACACAAGGAGTTTCAGATGAATAGATGAGAATTGTGATGACATACGGAGTTTCTGTGATGTATCATTGAAGATTTCGTGATGAGACACGTTACTGCATGAGACAAGCACTGTGATAACATATCGGGAGCAATTTCATTGGAGAGCCGTATTTACAAAATACATGGATAACTTCGTATAGACAGAGATGGGGAGCTACATGACAGAGATCGGGAAAGTTACCAGATGACACAAAGGTTAGTCGTGTTGACACACGGGATATCGTGATGAGGAGCTGGTCGTAAAGACAGATGACATACGATCTTCTGCACGACACGGGGGAAAGACTGCATTTTTATCGTTGTCAATCACTGCGCGACAAAATGAGATACTCGCATGACAGAATGGCTTCAGATGAAATATTTGGAGCATTCGCGAAGCGAGACAATGGAGCTTCGTGCCATAATAAACATTGTGACATAAAGCGAACACTGTGAAGACATAATATAAGCATTCGTGACAGACAATGGTTATGTGACATAATGAGCATCAGACATACGAGCCAATTGCTTTTTACACAATGGAGTTAATTGTGACGATACGTGAGCACTATGATGACACGGAATTTCAGATGAAGATTGGTCGGGAAAGACAGATGACAGGAATTTGAGACACTGTGATACAGTCAGTAGGTTCAGATGAGCCAATGAGCCAGATAACAAAGCGAAGCATTCAGACAGCCACAAGTAATGTGATGACACGTAGACTGTGATGACAGAATGGAAGCCAGATGATTACTGACCATTGTGATGACACTGGAGCATTATGATGACATACGGGACTCTGTGACATAATGGGCACACCAGATGAGCCGGAAGCATTGGCGATGAGAATGGGTCGTACGGAGATCTTCAGAGATATCGGCAATTGATGACACAATAGCACCGTGATGACATTGTGAGCACAAAGATGACATCACAATATTACTCGTGACAGAATGGAAGCAATGCGATGAGCAATGGTTACTGTGACGACAGAATGGAAGTCTTCGTGATGAAAGAGCTGAGTTATCGTGACGAAGAGTTGGAGCCCTCAGAAGACATACGGAGGCTGGCGTGATTACATAAGCACGATGACATAATGGGAGCACTGTGATAAAAACAGAAGGGTTGTTACTGTTAATAATATGGAAGATTGAAATATTGGGTCGGAAGCAGCACGATGACACAATGGTATTCGTGATGACAGTCGGGAGCATTGTCATGCAGCATATTATGACGAGAATGGAGCATTGTGTTGACGAGTAATGGAGTTTCGGAGAGACATACGGGTTAATTGGCACACGGAGCATTGCACATATCGGATACTGGTGATTAATATAATGGTTACTCGTGATGAGCAATGATGACACACAACTGATCACGTGAGACAAAATGGAGCAACAGACATTGAGCACTCGTGACAGGAGCTAATGCATGGTATACAGCAGAGACATATTGATGAAGATGGAGCTTTTCAGATGACATAATGGTTACCTCGTGACTCCACAATGTAAGCACTGCACAAGCACACGGTTATCGCTGGCGAGACAATGCTGCTCTGCGGATTAAATATTCGGTTACTATGATACAATGAGCTTCGCGCTGAAATGGTATTACAGGAGATATTAGAGCTTCTGTGATGACATATCAAACACAGACAAAAATAGGAAAGCTTCTGACATATAATAGAAACCGTGATGACACAATGGGAGTTTGCATTTAGGCTTGCAGCACCGTGATGATAATGAAAGTGAATTATGATGAAGATAAAGGTGTTAATTGCATTTATTTATATTTAGCATCATGCTTAGCATAAGCGAGTATTTATTGAAGTCGAGCATACGCAGGCACGAGGAGTACGGTGGTTTCGATGATATGATGGAGCACTCATAATGCCATACGTAAAGCTTCGTGACATAATGGAATACTATGACACATAATGGATAATGACATATCGGAAGACATTACATTAAATGGAGTTTCGTGATGAAACAGTTTGACATAATGGAGTTTTCAGATGCCAAAGTCGGAAGCTTTGTGATGACATAATGAGCACTGTTTGAAACAATGGAAAGCTTTCTGTGATGAGACATAGTCGTAGTTTTCTGTGATGACACAATGAGTTTAGGGTCGGGAAGACTATTAATGGAGCATGCGATGACAAATGGAGCACTGTGACACATTGGTTAGTCGATTTCAAAGACAGTGTGTTTGCGATGAAAACAATGGAAAGCTTCGTTATGACAAAATGGAATACTTCAGAGAGTCATACGACGGGTGATGACATATGGAGCATTCGTGATGACATTGGAGCAATAATTACATATGTAGTTTCGTGATGAACATTGGAGTACTGTGATGACATAATGTAAAGTACTGTGTGATGACATACTGAAAGCACTCGTGATGACATGGTCGGATACTGCATTTATCATAATAGAGCAGAGTTGCGTTTCAGATGACATAATGGCTACCTGTGATGGAGTACGGTGATGTGAGCACGAATCACAGTAATACATAATGAAAGTTTGTGAGACATGGCTACTGCAGACATAATGGTTATTCATGACATTGCCGGAGTTTGTAATGACACATTGAGTACGTGATGACATAATGGAGCTTTGCGATGACACAATGGAGCATCAGAGACACATGGAGAAGGATTAAAATGAAGCACTATGACGAGTTATTTTGCGATCATTGGCCGGAAAGCACTGCGATGACAAATGGAGCACTGTACAGAATGGTGCACTGGTGACACAATGGATCACAGTAATGACACAATGAGTTTCTGCAGACAGCAAAGGAGTTACTCGTGACGACAGTACCAGACATACCGGAAAGCTACTCGTGACGACACATGGAATGGCTTATTATAATGGAGCATCGTCGGAAGACTATTGCCGAGCACTGTTATGAAATAATGGAGCTTCGTGATGACATTAATGGAAAGCAGATGACATAATGGATACTGCATTTATTACCGCAGACCTGCGAGGTCGCTTAGATTTGAAAGAGCCAGATGACATAATAGAGCTTCGGTGATGAGCATAATGGAATTCACGATGACAAATGAGCACAGCGATGACAAATGGAGCTTACACAATGGAGCACAGTGATAGTCATACTGTGACATTAATGGCGTCACACAGCAATGTAAATTACACAAAGTGCTAATGAAGCACTGTTAATGAAAGCAGGACACACAATGGAAGTTACTCGTGATGACAGATAGTTGCGTGATGAAACAAGCAGGTTGCTCATGATTTAATGCGATGACACAGCGGTCGGAATTTCGTGATTTATATACGGAGCACATTACCGGAGCTTCGTGATAAATGGAGCACTATGACACATATCGGAATGCCACTCATGACACAATGGAGATGCGATGTGAGCACGGGATCACTGCGACGAATTCAATTGAGCACTGTGAAATAATGAAGCTTGTGATGAGGCTGTGTCGGAAGAGTTTCTGTGATCACATTGTTAGGGAATACTGTGAACACAGGAGTTTGCCTGGTGATGACATGTAAGCACTGTGATGTCAGAACAGGAGTGACCGTGATGTGATAATGAATCACAGCAATGACATAATGAGCTCTGCAGGACATGGGCTGGAGACAGAGGGACACAAATGGCCACCGTGTCACAGTGCCCACAGTCACCAGAGTGCCCACTGTGTCATCACAGCTCCACAGTCATCACAGTGCTCCATTGTGTCCTCACAGTGCTCCAATATGTCCTCACAGAGCTCATTATGTCATTACTGTGATTCATTATCACATCACGGTCCTCCATTCTGACATCACAGTGCTCCATTATGTCATCACAGGGCAAAACTCTATGTTCACAGTGTTCTATTGTGTGATCACAGAGCTCCATTTGTCATCACAGAGCTCCATTATTTCCACAGTGCTCAATTAGTTCATCACAGTGATCCATTATCACATCACTGTCCTCCATTGTGTCATCATAGTGCTCCATTGTGTAATCATAGTGCTCCATTGTGTTATCACAGAGCTCCATTGTGTCATCAATGTGCTCCATTATGTCATCACAGAGTTCCATTGTTTCATCACAGTGCTTCCTTGTGTCATCACTCGGCTCCATTGTGTCATCATAGTGCTCCTTGTTTCATCACACAGCTTCATTGTGTCATCACAGTGCTCCATTGTGTCATCACAGAGCTTCATTGTATCATCACAGTGCTTCATTGTTTCATCATAGACCAACACTGTGTAATTACATTGCTCCAATGTGTCTTGACCGTGCTCCATTGTGTCATCACAGTGCTCCATTTTATAATCACTGTGCTCCATTGTGTCATCACAGAGCTCCATTTTGTCATAACTGTGCTCCATTTTGTCATCACAGTGTTCCATTGTGTCATCACAGAGCTCCATTGTGTCATCACAGTGCTCCATTGTCTCATCACAGAGTTCCATTGTGTCATCACAGATCTGCATTGTCTCAACACAGTGCTCCATTGTGTCATCACAGTGCTCCATTGTGTCATCACAGAGCTCCATTGTGTCATCACAGAGCTCCATTGTTTCATAACAGTGCTCCATTGTTTCATAATAGTGCTCCATTTTGTCATCACAGTGCTCCATTGTGTCATCACATTGTTCCATGTGTCATCACAGTGCTCCATTGTGTCATCACAATGCTCCATTGTGTCATCACAGTGCTCCTTTGTATCCTCACAGAGCTCATTATGTCATTACTGTGATCCATTATTGCATCACAGTGCACCATTCTGATATCACAGTGCTCCATTTTGTCATCACAGTGCTCCATTGTGTCATAAGAGTGCTCCATTGTCTCCTCATAGTGCTCCATTTTGTCAGCACACTTCTCCATTGTGTCATCACAGTGCTCCATTGTGTCATCACAGAGCTCCATTATGTCATCACATTGCTCAATTGTGTCATCACAGAGCTCCATTGTGTCATCACAGTGCTCCATTGTGTCTCTTACAGTGCTCCAATATGTCCTCACAGAGCTCATTATGTCATTACTGTGATTCATTATCACATCACGGTCCTCCATTCTGACATCACAGTGCTCCATTATGTCATCACAGAGCACAACTCTATATTCACAGTGCTCTATTGTGTCATCACAGTGCTCCATTGTGTCATCACAGTGCTCAATTGTGTCATCACAGTGCTACATTGTGTCATCACAGTGCTCCATTGTTTCATCACAGAGCTACACTGTGTAATTACATTGCTCCAATGTGTCATCACAGTGCTCCATTGTGTCATCACCGTGCTCCATTGTGTCATCACAGTGCTCCATTTTGTCATAACAGAGCTCCATTGTTTCATCACAGAGCTACACTGTGTAATTACATTGCTCCAATGTGTCATCACAGTGCTCCATTTTGTCATCACCGTGCTCCATTGTGTCATCACAGTGCTCCATTTTGTCATAACAGAGCTCCATTGTGTCATCACAGAGCTACATTGTGTCATCACAGAGCTCCATTGTTTCAAAACAGTGCTCCATTGTGTCATCACAGAGCTCCATTTTGTCATCACAGAGCTCCATTGTGTCAAAACAGTGTTCAATTGTTTCATCACAGAGCTCCATTTGTCATGATAGTGCTCCATTGTCTCATCACATTGCTCCATTGTGTCATCATAGTGTTCCATTATGTCATCACAGAGCTACATTGTGTCATTATAGTGCTCCATCATATCATCAAAGTGCACCATTGTGTCATCACAGTGCTCCATTGTGTCATCACAGTGCTAACTTGTCTCATCATAGTGCTTCATTGTGTCATCACAGTGCTACCTTGTCTCATCATAGTGCTTCATTGTGTCATCACAGTGCTCCACTATTTCATCACAGAGCTCCATTGTGTCATCACAGTTCTTCATTGTGTCATCACAGAGCTCTATTTTGTCATCACAGTGTTCGATTATGTCATCACAGAGCTCCAATATCTCATCATAATGCTCCATTTTTTCAACACAGAGCTCGATTGTGTCATCATAGTGCTCGAATATTTAATCACAGAGCAGCATTGTCTCATAACAGTGCTCCATTGTGTAATCACAGTGCTACATTGTGGAATCACAGTGCTCCATTGTGTCATCACAAAGCTCCATTCTGTCATCACAGTGCTCCATTGTGTCATCACATTGCTTTATTGTATAATCACAGTGCTCCATTTTGTCATCACAGTGCTCAATTGTGTCATCACAGTGCTCCATTTTGTCATCACAGTGATCAATTGTGTCATCACAGATCTCCATTGTCTCATCACAGTGCTCCATTGTGTCATCACAGTGCTCCATTGTGTCATCACAGTGCTCCATTGTGTAATCACAGTGCTCCATTGTGTCATCTCAGAGCTCCATTGTGTCAACACAGTGCTCCATTCTGTCATCATAGTGCAGCATGATGTCATCACAGTGCTCCATTGTCTCATCACAGTGCTCCATTGTGTCATCAGTGTGCTCCATTGTGTCATCACAGTGCTATATTGTGTAATAACTGTGCTCCCTTTTGTTATCACAGTGCTCCATTGTGTCATCACAGTGCTTCCTTATGTAATCACATAGCTCCATTGTCTCATCATAGTGCTCCATTGTGTCTTCACAGGGCTCCAATGTGTCATCACAGTGCTCAATTATTTCATCACAGAACTCCATTCTGTCATCACAGTGCTCCATTTTGTCATCACATTGCTCCATTTTGTAATCACAGTGCTCAATTGTGTCATTACAGAGTTGCGTTGTGTCATCACAGTGCTCCTTTTGTCATCACAGTGCTCAATTGTGTCATCAATTTGCTACATTGTCTCATCACAGAGATCCATTGTGTCATCACAGTGCTACATTGTCTCATCACAGTGCTCCATTGTATCATCACAGTGTGCCATTATATAATCACAGAGGTCCATTGTGTCATCATAGTGCTCAATTGTGTCATCACAGTGGTCCATTGTGTCATCACAGAGCTCCATTCTGTCATCACAGTTCTCGACTGTGTCATCACATTGCTACATTGTGCAATCACAGTGCTCCATTTTGTTATCACAGAGCTCCATTGAGTCATCACAGTTCTACATTTTGTCATCACAGTGCTCAATTCTGTCATCACAGTGCTCCATTGTCTCATCACAGAGTTCCATTGTGTCATCATAGTGCTACATTGTCTCATCACAGTGCTCCATTGTGTAAAAACAGTGCTCCGTTGTGGCATCACAGTGCTCCATTATGTAATCACATAGCTCCATTGTCTCATCACAGTGCTATATTGTGTCTTCACAGTGTTCCATTTTGTCATCACAGTGCTCCATTATGTCATCACAGAGCTCCATTGTCTCATCGCAGTGCTCCATTGTTTCATCACAGAGCTCCATTCTGTCATCGCAGTGCTCCATTTTGTCCGCACAGTGTTCAATTGTGTCATCACAGTGCTCCATTGTCTCATCACAGAGATCCATTGTGTCATCACTGTGCTACATTGTCTCATCACAGTGCTCCATTGTGTCAACACATTGCTCCTTTGTGTCATCACAGTGCTCCATTATGTAATCACATAGCTCCATTGTCTCATCACAGTGCTCCATGGTGTCTTCCCAGTGCTCCATTTTGTCATCACAGTGCTCCAATATGTCATCACAGTGCTCCATTGTGTTATCACAGTGCTACATTGTCTCATCACAGTGCTTCATTGTCTCATCACAGTGCTCCATTGTTCATCACAGAGCTCCATTGTGTCATCACAGTTCTCCATTGTTTCATCACAGAGCTCTATTGTGTCAACACAGTGTTTCATTATGTCATCACAGAGCTCCAATATCTCATCATAGTGCTCCATTGTGTCATCACAGAGCTCGAAGGTGTCATCATAGTGCTCCAATATGTAATCACAGAGCAGCATTGTCTCATCATAGTGCTCCATTGTGTAATCACAGTGCTCCATTGTGTCATCACAGAGCTCCATTCTGTCATCACAGTGCTCCATTGTGTCATCACAGTGCTCCATTGTGTAATCACAGTGCTCCATTTTGTCATAACAGAGCTGCATTGTGTCATCACAGTGCTCCATTTTGTCATCACAGTGATCAATTGTGTCATCACAGTGCTCCATTGTCTCATCACAGAGATCCATTGTGTCATCACAGTGCTACATTGTCTCATCCCAGTGCTCAATTGTGTAATCACAGTGTGCCATTATGTAATCACAGATCTCCATTGTCTCATCACAGTGCTCCATTGTGTCATCACAATGCTCCATTGTGTAATCACAGTGCTCTATTGTGTGATCACAGAGCTTCATTGTGTCATCACAGTGCTCCATTGTGTTATCACAGTGCCCCATTTTGTCATCACAGTGCTCTGTTATGTAATCACAGAGCTCCATTGTGTCATCACAGTGCTCAATTGTGTAACCACAGTGCTCCATTTTGTCATCACAGAGCTCCATTTTGTCATCACAGTGCTCCATTTTGTTATCACAGTGTTCCATTGTGTCATCACAGAGCTAAATTGTGTCATCACAGTTCTCGACTGTGTCATCACATTGCTACATTGTGTAATCACAGTGCTCCATTTTGTTATCACAGAGCTCCATTGTGTCATCATAGTGCTCCATTTTGTCCTCACAGTGCTCAATTGTGTAATTACAGTGCTCCATTTTTTTCATCACAGAGCACCATTGTGTCATCTCAGTGCTCCATTGTGTCATCACAGTGTTCCATTTTGTAATCACAGAGCTCCATTGTGTCATCACAGTGATCCATTGAGTCATCACAGAGCTCCATTGTTTCATAACAGTGCTCCATTGTGTCATCACAGGGCTCCATTTTGTCATCACAATGCTCCATTGTGTCATCACAGAGCTCCATTGTGTCATCACAGTGCTCTATTGTTTGATCACAGAGCTCAATTGTGTCATCATAGTGCTCAATTGTGTAATCGTAGTGCTCCATTGTGTCATCACAGAGCTCCATTGTGTCATCACTCTGCTCCATTTTGTCATCACAGTGCTCAATTGTGTCATCACAATGCTCCATTGTCTCAACCCAGTGCTCCATTTTGTCATTACAGTGCTCCATTATGTCATCACAGAGCTCCATTTCGTCATCACCATGCTATATTGTGTCATCACAGTGCTCCATTGCGTCATCACAGAGCTCTATTGTGTCATCACAGTGTTCCATTATGTCATCACAAAGCTCTATTATCTCATCATAGTGCTCCATTGTGTCATCACAGAGCTCGATTGTGTCATAATATTGTTCTAATATGTAAACACAGAGCAGCATTGTCTCATCACAGTGCTCCATTGTGTAATCACAGTGCTCCATTTTGTCATCAGAGTGCTCCATTGTGTCATCACAGAGCTCCATTGTGTCTTCATAGTGCTCCATTGTATGATCACAGAGCTCCATTGTGTCATCACAGTGCTCCATTCTGTCATCATAGTGCAGCATTGTCATCAAAGTGCTCCATTGTCTCATCACAGAGTTCCATTGTGTCATCACAGTGATACATTGTCTCATCACCGTGCTCCATTGTGTCATCACAGTGCTCAATTGTCTCATCACAGAGCTACATTGTGTCATCGCAGAGCTCCATTGTTTCATAACAGTGCTCCATTCTGTCATCACTGAGCTCCATTGTGTCATCACAATGCTCTATGAAGTCATCACAGAGCTCCATTGTGTCATCACAGTGCTCCATTGTGTCATCACAGTGCTCCATTGTGTCATTACAGAGCTCCATTTTCTCAACACAGTGCTCAATTGTTTCATCACAGAGCTCCATTTGTCATGATTGTGCTCCATTGTGTCATCACAGAGCTCCATTAGGTAATCACAATGTTCCATTATGTCATCACAGAGCTACATTGTGTCATTACAGTCCTCCATTTTGTCATCACAGTGCTCCATTGTGTCATCACATTGCTCCATTGTGTTATCACAGTGCTACATTGTCTCATCACAGTGCTTCATTGTGTCATCACAGTGCTCCACTATTTCATCACAGAGCTCCATTGTGTCATCACAGTTCTTCATTGTGTCATCACAGAGCTCTATTTTGTCATCACAGTGTTCGATTATGTCATCACAGAGCTCCAATAAATCATCATAATGCTCCATTTTTTCAACACAGAGCTCGATTGTGTCATCATAGTGCTCGAATATTTAATCACAGAGCAGCATTGTCTCATAACAGTGCTCCATTGTGTAATCACAGTGCTACATTGTGGAATCACATTGCTCCATTGTGTCATCACAGAGCTCCATTCTGTCATCACAGTGCTCCATTGTGTCATCACATTGCTTTATTGTATAATCACAGTGCTCCATTTTGTCATCACAGTGCTCAATTGTGTCATCACAGTGCTCCATTTTGTCATCACAGTGATCAATTGTGTCATCACAGTGCTCCATTGTCTCATCACAGAGATCCATTGTGTCATCACAGTGCTACATTGTCTCATCACAGTGCTCTATTGTGTAATCACTGTGTGCCATTATGTAATCACAGAACTTTATTGTCTCATCACAGTGCTCCATTGTGTCATCATAATGCTCCATTGTGTAATCACAGTGCTCCATTGTGTCATCTCAGAGCTCCATTGTGTCAACACAGTGCTCCATTCTGTCATCATAGTGCTGCATGATGTCATCACAGTGCTCCATTGTCTCATCACAGTGCTCCATTGTGTCATCAGTGTGCTCCATTGTGTCATCACAGTGCTATATTGTGTAATAACTGTGCTCCCTTTTGTTATCACAGTGCTCCATTGTGTCATCACAGTGCTCCTTATGTAATCACATAGCTCCATTGTCTCATCATAGTGCTCCATTGTGTCTTCACAGGGCTCCAATGTGTCATCACAGTGCTCAATTATTTCATCACAGAACTCCATTCTGTCATCACAGTGCTCCATTTTGTCATCACATTGCTCCATTTTGTAATCACAGTGCTCAATTGTGTCATTACAGAGTTGCGTTGTGTCATCACAGTGCTCCTTTTGTCATCACAGTGCTCAATTGTGTCATCAATTTGCTACATTGTCTCATCACAGAGATCCATTGTGTCATCACAGTGCTACATTGTCTCATCACAGTGCTCCATTGTATCATCACAGTGCGCCATTATGTAATCACAGAGGTCCATTGTGTCATCATAGTGCTCCATTGTGTCATCACAGTGCTCCATTGTGTCATCACAGGGCTCCATTTTGTCATCACAGTTCTCGACTGTGTCATCACATTGCTACATTGTGCAATCACAGTGCTCCATTTTGTTATCACAGAGCTCCATTGAGTCATCACAGTTCTACATTTTGTCATCACAGTGCTCAATTCTGTCATCACAGTGCTCCATTGTCTCATCACAGAGTTCCATTGTGTCATCATAGTGCTACATTGTCTCATCACAGTGCTCCATTGTGTAAAAACAGTGCTCCGTTGTGGCATCACAGTGCTCCATTATGTAATCACATAGCTCCATTGTCTCATCACAGTGCTATATTGTGTCTTCACAGTGTTCCATTTTGTCATCACAGTGCTCCATTATGTCATCACAGAGCTCCATTCTGTCATCACAGTGCTCCATTTTGTCATCACAGTGTTCCATTGTGTCATCACAGTGCTCCATTGTCTCATCACAGAGTTCCATTGTGTCATCACTGTGCTACATTGTCTCATCACAGTGCTCCATTGTGTCAACACATTGCTCCATTGTGTCATCACAGTGCTCCATTATGTAATCATATAGCTCCATTGTCTCATCACAGTGCTCCATGGTGTCTTCCCAGTGCTCCATTTTGTCATCACAGTGCTCCAATATGTCATCACAGTGCTCCATTGTGTTATCACAGTGCTACATTGTCTCATCACAGTGCTTCATTGTCTCATCACAGTGCTCCATTGTTCATCACAGAGCTCCATTGTGTCATCACAGTTCTCCATTGTTTCATCACAGAGCTCTATTGTGTCAACACAGTGTTTCATTATGTCATCACAGAGCTCCAATATCTCATCATAGTGCTCCATTGTGTCATCACAGAGCTCGAAGGTGTCATCATAGTGCTCCAATATGTAATCACAGAGCAGCATTGTCTCATCATAGTGCTCCATTGTGTAATCACAGTGCTCCATTGTGTCATCACAGAGCTCCATTCTGTCATCACAGTGCTCCATTGTGTCATCACATTGCTCCATTGTGTAATCACAGTGCTCCATTTTGTCATAACTGAGCTGCATTGTGTCATCACAGTGCTCCATTTTGTCATCACAGTGATCAATTGTGTCATCACAGTGCTCCATTGTTCCACAGAGATCTTTGTGTCATACAGTGCTAATTGTCTCATCCCAGTGCTCAATTGTGTAATCACAGTGTGCCATTATGTAATCACAGATCTCCATTGTCTCATCACAGTGCTCCATTGTGTCATCACAATGCTCCATTGTGTAATCACAGTGCTCTATTGTGTGATCACAGAGCTTCATTGTGTCATCACAGTGCTCCATTGTGTTATCACAGTGCCCCATTTTGTCATCACAGTGCTCTGTTATGTAATCACAGAGCTCCATTGTGTCATCACAGTGCTCAATTGTGTAACCACAGTGCTCCATTTTGTCATCACAGAGCTCCATTTTGTCATCACAGTGCTCCATTTTGTTATCACAGTGTTCCATTGTGTCATCACAGAGCTAAATTGTGTCATCACAGTTCTCGACTGTGTCATCACATTGCTACATTGTGTAATCACAGTGCTCCATTTTGTTATCACAGAGCTCCATTGTGTCATCATAGTGCTCCATTTTGTCCTCACAGTGCTCAATTGTGTAATTACAGTGCTCCATTTTTTTCATCACAGAGCACCATTGTGTCATCTCAGTGCTCCATTGTGTCATCACAGTGTTCCATTTTGTAATCACAGAGCTCCATTGTGTCATCACAGTGCTCCATTGAGTCATCACAGAGGTCCATTGTTTCATAACAGTGCTCCATTGTGTCATCACAGGGCTCCATTTTGTCATCACAGTGCTCCATTGTGTTCACCCAGAGCTCCATTGTGTCATCACAGTGCTCTATTGTTTGATCACAGAGCTCAATTGTGTCATCATAGTGCTCAATTGTGTAATCGTAGTGCTCCATTGTGTCATCACAGAGCTCCATTGTGTCATCACTCTGCTCCATTTTGTCATCACAGTGCTCCATTGTGTCATCACAGTGCTCCATTGTCTCAACCCAGTGCTCCATTTTGTCATTACAGTGCTCCATTATGTCATCACAGAGCTCCATTTCGTCATCACCATGCTATATTGTGTCATCACAGTGCTCCATTGTGTAATCACAGTGCTCCATTGCGTCATCACAGAGCTCTATTGTGTCATCACAGTGTTCCATTATGTCATCACAGAGCTCCAATATCTCATCATAGTGCTCCATTCTTTCATCACAGAGCTCGATTGTGTCATAATATTGTTCTAATATGTAAACACAGAGCAGCATTGACTCATCACAGTGCTCCATTGTGTAATCACATGCTCCATTTTGTCATCAGAGTGCTCCATTGTGTCATCACAGAGCTCCATTGTGTCATCACAGTGCTCCATTGTGTCATCACAGAGCTCCATTGTGTCATCACAGTGCTCCATTCTGTCATCATAGTGCAGCATTGTCATCACAGTGCTCCATTGTCTCATCACAGAGTTCCATTGTGTCATCACAGTGATACATTGTCTCATCACCGTGCTCCATTGGTGTCATCACAGTGCTCAATTGTCTCATCACTGAGCTACATTGTGTCATCGCAGAGCTCCATTGTTTAATAACAGTGCTCCATTCTGTCATCACTGAGCTCCATTGTGTCATCACAATGCTCTATGAAGTCATAACAGAGCTCCATTGTGTCATCACAGTGCTCCATTGTGTCATCACAGTGCTCCATTGTGTCATCACAGAGCTCCATTTTCTCAACACAGTGCTCAATTGTTTCATCACAGAGCTCCATTTGTCATGATTGTGCTCCATTGTGTCATCACAGAGCTCCATTAGGTAATCACAATGTTCCATTATGTCATCACAGAGCTACATTGTGTCATTACAGTCCTCCATTTTGTCATCACAGTGCTCCATTGTGTCATCACAGTGCTCCATTGTGTTATCACAGTGCTACATTGTCTCATCACAGTGCTTCATTGTGTCATCACAGTGCTCCATTATTTCATCACAGAGCTCCATTGTGTCATCACAGTTCTTCATTGTGTCATCAAGAGCTCTATTTTGTCATCACAGTGTTCGATTATGTCATCACAGAGCTCCAATAAATCATCATAATGCTCCATTTTTTTCAACACAGAGCTCGATTGTGTCATCATAGTGCTCGAATATTTAATCACAGAGCAGCATTGTCTCATAACAGTGCTCCATTGTGTAATCACATTGCTACATTGTGGAATCACAGTGCTCCATTGTGTCATCACAGAGCTCCATTCTGTCATCACAGTGCTCCATTGTGTCATCACATTGCTTTATTGTATAATCACAGTGCTCCATTTTGTCATCACAGTGCTCAATTGTGTCATCACAGTGCTCCATTTTGTCATCACAGTGATCAATTGTGTCATCACAGTGCTCCATTGTCTCATCACAGAGATCCATTGTGTCATCACAGAGCTACATTGTCTCATCACAGTGCTCTATTGTGTAATCACTGTGTGCCATTATGTAATCACAGAACTTTATTGTCTCATCACAGTGCTCCATTGTGTCATCATAATGCTCCATTGTGTAATCACAGTGCTCCATTGTGTCATCTCAGAGCTCCATTGTGTCAACACAGTGCTCCATTCTGTCATCATAGTGCTGCATGATGTCATCACAGTGCTCCATTGTCTCATCACAGTGCTCCATTGTGTCATCAGTGTGCTCCATTGTGTCATCACAGTGCTATATTGTGTAATAACTGTGCTCCCTTTTGTTATCACAGTGCTCCATTGTGTCATCACAGTGCTCCCTTATGTAATCACATAGCTCCATTGTCTCATCATAGTGCTCCATTGTGTCTTCACAGGGCTCCAATGTGTCATCACAGTGCTCAATTATTTCATCACAGAACTCCATTCTGTCATCACAGTGCTCCATTTTGTCATCACATTGCTCCATTTTGTAATCACAGTGCTCAATTGTGTCATTACAGAGTTGCGTTGTGTCATCACAGTGCTCCTTTTGTCATCACAGTGCTCAATTGTGTCATCAATTTGCTACATTGTCTCATCACAGAGATCCATTGTGTCATCACAGTGCTACATTGTCTCATCACAGTGCTCCATTGTGTCATCACAGTGCGCCATTATGTAATCACAGAGGTCCATTGTGTCATCACAGTGCTCCATTGTGTCATCACAGTGCTCCATTGTGTCATCACAGGGCTCCATTTTGTCATCACAGTTCTCGACTGTGTCATCACATTGCTACATTGTGCAATCACAGTGCTCCATTTTGTTATCACAGAGCTCCATTGAGTCATCACAGTTCCACATTTTGTCATCACAGTGCTCAATTCTGTCATCACAGTGCTCCATTGTCTCATCACAGAGTTCCATTGTGTCATCATAGTGCTACATTGTCTCATCACAGTGCTCCATTGTGTCAAAACAGTGCTCCGTTGTGTCATCACAGTGCTCCATTATGTAATCACATAGCTCCATTGTCTCATCACAGTGCTATATTGTGTCTTCACAGTGTTCCATTTTGTCATCACAGTGCTCCATTATGTCATCACAGAGCTCCATTGTCTCATCGCAGTGCTCCATTGTTTCATCACAGAGCTCCATTCTGTCATCACAGTGCTCCATTTTGTCCTCACAGTGTTCAATTGTGTCATCACAGTGCTCCATTGTCTCATCACAGTGCTCCATTGTGTCATCACTGTGCTACATTGTCTCATCACAGTGCTCCATTGTGTCAACACATTGCTCCTTTGTGTCATCACAGTGCTCCATTATGTAATCATATAGCTCCATTGTCTCATCATAGTGCTCCATGGTGTCTTCCCAGTGCTCCATTTTGTCATCACAGTGCTCCAATATGTCATCACAGTGCTCCATTGTGTTATCACAGTGCTACATTGTCTCATCACAGTGCTTCATTGTCTCATCACAGTGCTCCATTGTTCATCACAGAGCTCCATTGTGTCATCACAGTTCTCCATTGTTTCATCACAGAGCTCTATTGTGTCAACACAGTGTTCCATTATGTCATCACAGAGCTCCAATATCTCATCACAGTGCTCCATTGTGTCATCACAGAGCTCCATTGTGTCATCACTGTGCTCCATTTTGTCATCAGAGTGCTCCATTGTGTTGTAAGAGAGCTCCATTGTTTCATCACAGTGCTCCATTGTCTCATCACAGAGTTCCATTGTGTCATCACAGTGCTCCATTGTGTCATCACAGTGCTCCATTGTGTAATCACAGTGCTCCATTGTGTCATAACAGAGCTCCATTGTGTCATCACAGTGCTCCATTTTGTCATCACAGTGCTCAATTGTGTCATCACAGTGCTCCATTGTCTCATCACAGAGATCCTTTGTGTCATCACAGTGCTACATTGTCTCATCCCAGTGCTCAATTGTGTAATCACAGTGTGCCATTATGTAATCACAGATCTCCATTGTCTCATCACAGTGCTCCATTGTGTCATCACAATGCTCCATTGTGTAATCACAGTGCTCTATTGTGTGATCACAGAGCTTCATTGTGTCATCACAGTGCTCCATTGTGTTATCACAGTGCCCCATTTTGTCATCACAGTGCTCTGTTATGTAATCACAGAGCTCCATTGTGTCATCACAGTGCTCAATTGTGTAACCACAGTGCTCCATTTTGTCATCACAGAGCTCCATTTTGTCATCACAGTGCTCCATTTTGTTATCACAGTGTTCCATTGTGTCATCACAGAGCTAAATTGTGTCATCACAGTTCTCGACTGTGTCATCACATTGCTACATTGTGTAATCACAGTGCTCCATTTTGTTATCACAGAGCTCCATTGTGTCATCATAGTGCTCCATTTTGTCCTCACAGTGCTCAATTGTGTAATTACAGTGCTCCATTTTTTCATCACAGAGCACCATTGTGTCATCTCAGTGCTCCATTGTGTCATCACAGTGTTCCATTTTGTAATCACAGAGCTCCATTGTGTCATCACAGTGATCCATTGAGTCATCACAGAGCTCCATTGTTTCATAACAGTGCTCCATTGTGTCATCACAGGGCTCCATTTTGTCATCACAATGCTCCATTGTGTCATCACAGAGCTCCATTGTGTCATCACAGTGCTCTATTGTTTGATCACAGAGCTCAATTGTGTCATCATAGTGCTCAATTGTGTAATCGTAGTGCTCCATTGTGTCATCACAGAGCTCCATTGTGTCATCACTCTGCTCCATTTTGTCATCACAGTGCTCAATTGTGTCATCACAATGCTCCATTGTCTCAACCCAGTGCTCCATTTTGTCATTACAGTGCTCCATTATGTCATCACAGAGCTCCATTTTCGTCATCACCATGCTATATTGTGTCATCACAGTGCTCCATTGTGTAATCACAGTGCTCCATTGCGTCATCACAGAGCTCTATTGTGTCATCACAGTGTTCCATTATGTCATCACAAAGCTCTATTATCTCATCATAGTGCTCCATTCTTTCATCACAGAGCTCGATTGTGTCATAATATTGTTCTAATATGTAAACACAGAGCAGCATTGTCTCATCACAGTGCTCCATTGTGTAATCACAGTGCTCCATTTTGTCATCAGAGTGCTCCATTGTGTCATCACAGAGCTCCATTGTGTCTTCATAGTGCTCCATTGTATGATCACAGAGCTCCATTGTGTCATCATAGTGCTCCATTGTGTAAGCGTAGTGCTCCATTGTGTCATCACAGAGCTTCATTGTGTCATCACACTGCTCCGTTTTGTCTTCACAGTGCTCAATTGTGTCATCACAATGCTCCTTTGTCTCATCACAGAGTTCCATTGTATCATCACAGTGCTACATTGTCTGATCATAGTGCTCCATTTCATCATCACCATGCTCCATTGTGTCATCACAGTTCTCCATTGTGTAATCACAGTGCTCCATTTTGTCATCAGAGTGCTCCATTGTGTAATCACAGTGCTCCATTATGTCATCTCAGAGCTCCATTGTGTCATCACTGTGCTCCATTTTGTCATCAGATTGCTCCATTGTGTTGTCACAGAGCTCCATTTTGTCATCACAGTGCTCCATTATTTCATCACAGAGCTCCATTGTGTCATCCCAGTGCTCCATTGTGTCATCACAGAGCTCTATTGTGTCATCACAGTGTTCCATTATGTCATTACAAAGCTCCATTATCTCATCATAGTTCTAGGTTTTGTCATCACAGAGCTCGATTGTGTCATAATAGTGTTCTAATATGTAATCACAGAGCAGCATTGTCTCATCACAGTGCTCCGTTGTGTCATCACAGTGCTCCATTTTTTCATCAAAGTGCTCCATTGTGTCATCACAGAGCTCCATTGTGTCATCACAGTGCTCCATTGTGTCATCACAGTGTTCCATTTTGTCATCACAGTGCTCAATTGTGTCATCACAGAGCTCCATTGTGTCATCAAAGTGCTCCATTATGTCATCACAGAGTTCCATTGTTTCATCACAGTGCTTCCTTGTGACATCACACGGCTCCATTGTGTCATCCAACTGCTCCATTATATCATCACAGAGCTCCATTGTGTCAACATAGTGTTCCTTGTTTCATCACAGAGCTAAATTGTGTCATCACAGTGCTCCATTTTGTTATCACAGTGTTCCAATGTGTCATCACAGAGCTAAATTGTGTCATCACAGTTCTCGACTGTGTCATCACGTTGCTACATTATGTAATCACAGTGCTCCATTTTGTTATCACAGAGCTCCATTGTGTCATCACAGTGCTCCATTTTGTCCTCACAGTGCTCAATTGTGTAATTACAGTGCTCCATTTTTTCATCACAGAGCACCATTGTGTCATCTCAGTGCTCCATTGTGTCATCACAGTGTTCCATTTTGTAATCACAGAGCTCCATTGTGTCATCACAGTGATCCATTGAGTCATCACAGAGCTCCATTGTTTCATAACAGTGCTCCATTGTGTCATCACAGGGCTCCATTTTGTCATCACAATGCTCCATTGTGTCATCACAGAGCTCCATTGTGTCATCACAGTGCTCTATTGTTTGATCACAGAGCTCAATTGTGTCATCATAGTGCTCAATTGTGTAATCGTAGTGCTCCATTGTGTCATCACAGTGCTCCATTTTGTCATCACAGTGCTCAATTGTGTCATCACAATGCTCCATTGTCTCAACCCAGTGCTCCATTTTGTCATTATAGTGCTCCATTATGTCATCACAGAGCTCCATTTCGTCATCACCATGCTATATTGTGTCATCACAGTGCTCCATTGTGTAATCACAGTGCTCCATTGCGTCATCACAGAGCTCTATTGTGTCATCACAGTGTTCCATTATGTCATCACAAAGCTCTATTATCTCATCATAGTGCTCCATTGTGTCATCACAGAGCTCGATTGTGTCATAATATTGTTCTAATATGTAATCACAGAGCAGCATTGTCTCATCACAGGGCTCCATTGTGTAATCACAGTGCTCAATTTTGTCATCAGAGTGCTCCATTGTGTCATCACAGAGCTCCATTGTGTCATCACAGTGCTCCATTTTGTCATCACAGAGCTCCATTGTGTCATCACAGTGCTCCATTCTGTCATCATAGTGCAGCATTGTCATCAAAGTGCTCCATTGTCTCATCACAGAGTTCCATTGTGTCATCACAGTGATACATTGTCTCATCACCGTGCTCCATTGTGTCATCACAGTGCTCAATTGTCTCATCACAGAGCTACATTGTGTCATCGCAGAGCTCCATTGTTTAATAACAGTGCTCCATTCTGTCATCACTGAGCTCCATTGTGTCATCACAATGCTCTATGAAGTCATCACAGAGCTCCATTGTGTCATCACAGTGCTCCTTTGTGTCATCACAGTGCTCCATTGTGTCATCACAGAGCTCCATTTTCTCAACACAGTGCTCAATTGTTTCATCACAGAGCTCCATTTGTCATGATTGTGCTCCATTGTGTCATCACAGAGCTCCATTAGGTAATCACAATGTTCCATTATGTCATCACAGAGCTACATTGTGTCATTACAGTCCTCCATTTTGTCATCACAGTGCTCCATTGTGTCATGACATTGCTCCATTGTGTTATCACAGTGCTACATTGTCTCATCACAGTGCTTCATTGTGTCATCATAGTGCTCCATTATTTCATCACAGAGCTCCATTGTGTCATCACAGTGCTCCATTGTGTTATCACAGTGCTACATTGTCTCATCACAGTGCTTCATTGTGTCATCATAGTGCTCCATTATGTCATCTCAGAGCTCCATTGTGTCATCACAGTGCTCCATTGTGTCATCACAGAGCTCTATTGTGTCATCACAGTGTTCCATTATGTCATTACAAAGCTCCATTAACTCATCATAGTTCTCCATTGTGTCAACACAAAGCTCGATTGTGTCATCACAGTGTTCCATTATGTCATCACAAAGCTCTATTATCTCATCATAGTGCTCGATTGTGTCATCACAGAGCTCGATTGTGTTATAATATTGTTCTAATATGTAATCACAGAGCAGAATTTCTCATCACAGTGCTCCATTGTGTAATCATAGTGCTCCATTTTGTCATCAGAGTGCTCCATTGTGTCATCACAGAGCTCCATTGTGTCATCATAGTGCTCCATTGTATGATCACAGAGCTCCATTGTGTCATCATAGTGCTCCATTGTGTAAGCGTAGTGCTCCATTGTGTCATCACAGAGCTTCATTGTGTCATCACACTGCTCTGTTTTGTCTTCACTGTGCTCAATTGTGTCATCACAATGCTCCTTTTTCTCATCACAGTGTTCCATTTTATCATCACAGTGCTACGTTGTCTGAAAATAGTTCTCCATTGTGTCATCACAGAGCTTCATTGTGTCATCTCAGTGCTCCATTGTGTCATCACAGTGTTCCATTTTTTAATCACAGAGCTCCATTGTGTCATCACAGTGATCCATTGAGTCATCACAGAGCTCCATTGTTTCATAACAGTGCTCCATTGTGTCATCACAGGGCTCCATTTTGTCATCACAATGCTCCATTGTGTCATCACAGAGCTCCATTTTGTCATCACAGTGCTCCATTGTTTGATCACAGAGCTCAATTGTGTCATCATAGTGCTCAATTATGTAATCGTAGTGCTCCATTGTGTCATCACAGAGCTCCATTGTGTCATCACTCTGCTCCATTTTGTCATCACAGTGCTCAATTGTGTCATCACAATGCTCCATTGTCTCAACCCAGTGCTCCATTTTGTCATTACAGTGCTCCATTATGTCATCACAGAGCTCCATTTCGTCATCACCATGCTATATTGTGTCAACACAGTGCTCCATTGTGTAATCACAGTGCTCCATTGTGTCATCACAGAGCTCTATTGTGTCATCACAGTGTTCCATTATGTCATCACAAAGCTCTATTATCTCATCATAGTGCTCCATTGTGTCATCACAGAGCTCGATTTTGTCATAATATTGTACTAATATGTAATCACTGAGCAGCATTGTCTCATCACAGTGCTCCATTGTGTAATCATAGTGCTCCATTTTGTCATCAGAGTGCTCCATTGTGTCATCACAGAGCTCCATTGTTTCATCATAGTGCTCCATTGTATGATCACAGAGCTCCATTGTGTCATCACACTGCTCAATTGTCTCATCACAGAGTTCTATTGTATCATAACAGTGCTACATTGTCTGATCATAGTCCTCCATTTCATCATCACCATGCTCCATTGTGTCATCACAGTTCTCCATTGTGTAATCACAGTGCTCCATTTTGTCATCAGAGTGCTCCATTGTGTAATCACAGTGCTCCATTATGTCATCTCAGAGCTCCATTGTGTCATCACTGTGCTCCATTTTGTCATCAGATTGCTCTATTGTGTTGTCACAGAGCTCAATTTTGTCATCACAGTGCTCCATTATTTCATCACAGCGCTCCATTGTGTCATCCCAGTGCTCCATTGTGTCATCACAGAGCTCTATTGTGTCATCACAGTGTTCCATTATGTCATTACAAAGCTCCATTATCTCATCATAGTTCTACGTTTTGTCATCACAGAGCTCGATTGTGTCATAATAGTTTTCTAATATGTAATCACAGAGCAGCATTGTCTCATCACAGTGCTCCGTTGTGTCATCACAGTGCTCCATTTTTTCATCAGAGTGCTCCATTGTGTCATCACAGAGCTCCATTTTGTCATCACAGTGCTCCATTATGTCATCACAGTGTTCCATTTTGTCATCACAGTGCTCAATTGTGTCATCACAGAGCTCCATTGTGTCATCAAAGTGCTCCATTATGTCATCACAGAGTTCCATTGTTTCATCACAGTGCTTCCTTGTGACATCACAGGGCTCCATTGTGGCATCCAACTGCTCCATTATATCATCACAGAGCTCCATTGTGTCAACATAGTGTTCTTTGTTTCATCATAGCGCTAAATTGTGTCATCACAGTGCTCCATTGTGTCATCACAGAACTTCATTTTGTCATCACAGTGCTCCATTGTTTCATCACAGAGCTATACTCTGTAATTACATTGCTCCAATGTATCATAACTGTGCTCCTTTGTGTCATCACCGTTCTCCATTGTGTCATCACAGTGCTCCATTGTATAATCACTGTGCTACATTGTGTCATCACAGTGATCCATTGTGTCAACACAGAGCTCCATTGTTTCACAACATTGCTTCATTGTGTCATCACAGAGCTCCATTGTGTCATCACAATGGTCTATTATGTCATCACCGAGCTCCATTGTGTCATCACAGGGCTCCATTTTGTCATCACAGTGCTCCATTGTGTCATCACAGTGCTCCATTTTTTGATCACAGAGCTCCATTGTGTCATCATAGTGCTCCATTGTTTAAGCGTAGTGCTCCATTGTGTCATCACAGAGCTCCATTGTGTCATCACTCTGCTCCATTTTGTCATCACAGTGCTCAATTGTGTCATCACAATGCTCCATTGTCTCATCACAGAGTTCCATTGTATCATCACAGTGCTACATTGTCTGATCATAGTGCTCCATTGTGTCATGACAGAGCTTCATTGTGTCATCACAGTGCTCCATTATGTCATCACAGAGCTCCATTTCGTCATCACCATGCTCCATTGTGTCATCACAGTGCTCCATTTTGTAATCACAGTGCTCCATTATGTCATCACAGAGCTCCATTGTGTCATCACTATGCTCAATTTTGTCATCAGAGTGCTCCATTGTGTTCTCACAGAGCTCCATTGTGTCATCACAGTGCTCCATTGTCTCATCACAGTGTTCCATTGTGTCATCACAGTGATACATTGTCTCATCACAGTGCTCCATTGTGTAATCACAGTGCGCCATTATGTAATCACAGAGCTCCATTGTCTCACCACAGTGCTCCATTGTGTCATCACAGTGCTCCATTTTGTAATCACAGTGCTCCATTGTGTCATCACAGAGCTCCATTGTGTCATCACAGTGCTCCATTCTGTCATCATAGTGCAGCATTGTCATCACAGTGCTCCATTGTCTCATCACAGAGTTCCATTGTGTCATCACAGTGATACATTGTCTCATCACAGTGCTCAATTGTGTCATCACAGTGCTCAATTGTCTTATCACAGAGCTGCATTGTGTCATGGCACAGCTCCTTTGTTTTATAACAGTGCTCCATTTTCTCATCACTCAGCTCCATTGTGTCATCACAATGCTCTATGAAGTCATCACAGAGCTCCATTGTGTCATCACAGTGCTCCATTATGTCATCACAGAGCTCCATTTTCTCAACACAGTGCTCAATTGTTTCATCACAGAGCTCCATTTGTCATGATTGTGCTCCATTGTGTCATCACAGAGCTCCATTAGGTCATCACAATGTTCCATTATGTCATCACAGAGCTACTTTGTGTCATTACAGTGCTCCATTGTGTCATTACAGTGCTCCATTATATCATCTCAGACCTCCATGGTGTCATCACTGTGCTCCATTTTGTCTTCAAAGTGCTCCATTGTGTTGTCACAGAGCTACATTTTGTCATCACAGTGCTACATTGTCTCATCACAGTGCTTCATTGTGTCATCATAGTGCTCCATTATTTCATCACAGAGCTCCATTGTGTCATCACAGTGCTCCATTGTGTCATCACAGAGCTCTATTGTGTCATCACAGTGTTCCATTATGTCATCACAAAGCTCCATTATCTCATCATAGTGCTCCATTGTGTCATCACAGAGCTCGATTGTGTCATAATAGTGTTCTAATATGTAATTACAGAGCAGCATTGTCTCATCACAGTGCTCCATTGTGTAATCACAGTGCTCCATTTTGTCATCAGAGTGCTCCATTGTGTCATCACAGAGCTCCATTGTGTCATCACAGTGCTCCATTGTTTGATCACAGAGCTCCATTGTGTCATCATAGTGCTCCATTGTGTAATCGTAGTGCTCCATTGTGTCATCACCGAGCTCCATTGTGTCATCACAGAGTTCCATTGTATCATCACAGTGCTACATTGTCTGATCATAGTGCTCCATTGTGTCATCACAGAGCTTCATTGTGTCATCACAGTGCTCTATTGTGTCATCACAGAGCTCCACTGTCTCAACACAGTGCTCAATTGTTTCATCACAGAACTCCATTTGTCATGATAGTGCTCCATTGTGTCATCACATTGCTCCATTGTGTCATCACAGAGCTCCATTAGGTCATCACCGTGTTCCATTATGTCATCACAATGCTACATTGTGTCATTACAGTGCTCCATTATCTCATCACTGTGCTCCATTGTGTCATCACAGTGCTACATTGTCTCATAACAGTGCTTCATTGTGTCATCATAGTGCTCCATTATTTCATCACAGAGCTCCATTGTGTCATCACAGTGCTCCATTGTTTCATCACAGAGCTCTATTGTGTCATCACAGTGTTCTATTATTTCATCACAGAGCTCCAATATCTCATCACAGTGCTCCATTGTGTCATCACAGAGCTCCATTGTGTCATCACTGTGCTCCATTTTGTCATCAGAGTGCTCCATTGTGTTGTAACAGAGCTCCATTGTTTCATCACAGTGCTCCATTGTCTCATCACAGAGTTACATTGTGTCATCACAGTGATACATTGTCTCATCACAGTGCTCCATTGTGTAATCACTGTGCGTCATTATGTAATCACATAGCTCCATTGTCTCATCAAAGTGCTCCATTGTGTCATCACAGTGCTCCATTGTGTAATCACAGTGCTCCATTGTGTCATCACAGTGCTCCATTGTGTAATCACAGAGCTCCATTGTGTCATCACAGTGCTCCATTCTGTCATCATAGTTCAGCATTGTCATCACAGTGCTCCATTGTCTCATCACAGAGTTCCATTGTGTCATCACAGTGATACATTGTCTCATCACCGTGCTCCATTGTGTCACCACAGTGCTCAATTGTCTCATCACAGAGCTACATTGTGTCATCGCAGAGCTCCATTGTTTCATAACAGTGCTCCATTTTGTCATCACTGAGCTCCATTGTGTCATCACAATACTCTATTAAGTCATCACAGAGCTCCATTGTGTCATCACAGTGCTCCATTGTGTCATCACAGTGCTCCATTGTGTCATCACAGAGCTACATTGTGTCATTACAGTCCTCCATTTTGTCATCACAGTGCTCCATTGTATCATCACAGTGCTCCATTGTGTTATCACAGTGCTATATTGTCTCATCACAGTGCTTCATTGTGTCATCATAGTGCTCCAATATGTCATCTCAGAGCTCCACTGTGTCATCACTGTGCTCTATTTTGTCATCAGAGTGCTCCATTGTGTTGTCACAGAACTCCATTGTGTCATCACAGTGCTCCATTGTCTCATCACAGAGATCCATTGTGTCATCACAGTGATACATTGTCTCATCACAGTGCTCCATTGTGTAATCACAGTGCGCCATTTTGTCATCACAGAGCTACACTGTCTCATCACAGTGCTCTATTGTGTCATCATAGTGCTCCATTGTGTCATCACAGTGCTCCATTGTTTGATTACAGAGCTCCATTTTGTCATCACAGTGCTCCATTCTGTCATCATAGTGCAGCATTGTCATCACAGTGCTCCATTGTCTCATCACAGAGTTCCATTGTGTCATCACAGTGATACATTGTATCATCACCGTGCTCCATTGTGTCATCACAGTGCTCAATTGTCTCATCACAGAGCTACATTGTATCATCCCAGAGCTCCATTTTTCATAACAGTGCTCCATTTTGTCGTCTCAGAGCTCCATTGTGTCATCACAGTGCTCCTTTGTGTCATCACAGTGCTCCATTGTGTCATTACAGAGCTCCATTTTCTCAACACAGTGCTCAATTGTTTAATCAAAGAGCTCCATTTGTCATGATTGTGCTCCATTGTGTCATCATAGTGCTGCATTATGTCATCTCAGAGCTCCATTGTGTCATCACTGTGCTCCATTTTGTCATCAGAGTGCTCCATTGTGTTGTCACAGAGCTCCATTTTGTCATCACAGTGCTACATTGTCTCAACACAGTGCTTCACTGTGTCATCATAGTGCCCTATTATGTCATCTCAGAGCTCCATTTTGTCATCACAGTGCTCCATTGTGTCATCACAGTGCTCCATTGTGTTATCACAGTGCTACATTGTCTCATCACAGTGCTTCATTGTGTCATTATAGTGCTCCATTATGTCATCTCAGAGCTCAATTGTGTCATCACAGTGCTCCATTTTGTCATCACAGAGCTCTATTGTGTCATCACAATGTTCCATTATGTCATCACAAAGCTTCATTACCTCATCATAGTTCTCCATTGTGTCATCACAGAGCTTGATTGTGTCATAATAGTGTTCTAATATGTAATCACAGAGCAGCATTGTCTCATCACAGTGCTCCATTGTGTCATCACAGTGCTCCATTGTGTTATCACTGTGCTCAATTGTGTCATCACAGAGCTCCATTATGTCATCACAGAGTTACATTGTTTCATCTCAGTGCTTCCTTGTGACATCACACGGCTCAATTGTATCCTCCAACTGCAATATTATATCATCACAGAGCTCCGTTGTATCATCATAGTGTTCCTTGTTTCATCATTGAGCTAAATTGTGTCATCACAGTGCTCCACTGTGTCATCACAGAGATTCTTTGTGTCATCACCGTTCTCCATTGTGTCATCACAGTGCTCCATTGTATAATCACTGTGCTCCATTGTGTCATCACAGTCATCCATTGTGTCATCACAGAGCTCCATTGTTTCACAACATTGCTTCATTGTGTCATCACAGAGCTCCATTGTGTCATTACAATGGTCTATTATGTCATCACCGAGCTCCATTGTGTCATCACAGGGCTCCATTTTGTCATCACAGTGCTCCATGTGTCATCAGAGAGCTCCATTGTGTCACCACAGTGCTCCATTGTTTGATCACAGAGCTCCATTGTGTCATCATAGTGCTCCATTGTGTAAGCGTAGTGCTCCATTGTGTCATCACCGAGCTCCATTGTGTCATCACTCTGCTCCATTTTGTCATCACAGTGCTCAATTGTGTCAGCACCATGCTCCATTGTGTCATCACCGTTCTCCATTGTGTCATCACAGTGCTCCATTGTATAATCACTGTGCTCCATTGTGTCATCACAGTGATCCATTGTGTCATCACAGAGCTCCATTGTTTCACAACATTGCTTCATTGTGTCATCACAGAGCTCCATTGTGTCATTACAATGGTCTATTATGTCATCACCGAGCTCCATTGTGTCATCACAGGGCTCCATTTTGTCATCACAGTGCTCCATGTGTCATCAGAGAGCTCCATTGTGTCACCACAGTGCTCCATTGTTTGATCACAGAGCTCCATTGTATCATCATAGTGCTCCATTGTGTAAGCGTAGTGCTCCATTGTGTCATCACCGAGCTCCATTGTGTCATCACTCTGCTCCATTTTGTCATCACAGTGCTCAATTGTGTCATCACCATGCTCCATTGTGTCATCACAGTGCTCCATTGTGTAATCACAGTGCTCCATTATGTCATCACAGAGCTCCATTGTGTCATCACTGTGCTCCATTTTGTCATCAGAGTGCTCCACTGTGTTGTCACAGAGCTCCATTGTGTCATCACAGTGCTCCATTGTCTCATCACAGAGTTCCATTGTGTCATCACAGTGATACATTGTCTCATCACAGTGCTCCATTGTGTAATCACAGTGTGCCATTATGTAATCACAGAGCTCCATTGTCTCACCACAGTGCTCCATTGTGTCATCACAGTGCTCCATTTTGTAATCACAGTGCTCCATTGTGTCATCACAGTGCTCCATTTTGTCATCACTGAGCTGCATTGTGTCATAACAATGCTCTATGAAGTCATCACATAGCTCCATTGTGTCATCACAGTGCTCCATTGTGTCATCACAGTGCTCCATTGTGTCATCACAGACCTCCATTTTCTCAATACAGTGCTCAATTGTGTCATCACAGACCTCCATTTTCTCAATACAGTGCTCAATTGTTTCATCACAGAGCTCCATTTGTCATGATTGTGCTCCATTTTGTCATCACACAGCTCCATTGTGTCATCACAGTGCTCTATTGTCTCATCACAGAGATCCATTGTGTCATTACAGTCCTCCCTTATGTAATCACAGAGCTCCATTGTCTCATCACAGTGCTCCATTGTGTCATCACAGTGCTCCATTGTGTAATCACAGTGCTCCATTGTGTCATTACAGAGCTCCATTGTGTCATCACAGTGCTCCATTCTGTCATCATAGTGCAGCATTGTCATCACAGTGCTCCATTGTCTCATCACAGAGTTCCATTGTGTCATCACAGTGATACATTGTCTCATCACCGTGTTCCATTATGTCATCACAGTGCTCAATTGTCTCATCACAGAGCTACAATGTGTCATCGCAGAGCTCCATTGTTTCATAACAGTGCCCCATTATGTCATCTCAGAGCTCCATTGTGTCATCACAGTGCTCCATTGTCTCATCACAGAGTTCCAATGTGTCATCACAGTGATACATTGTCTCATCACAGTGCTCCATTGTGTAATCACAGTGTGCCATTATGTAATCACAGAGCTCCATTGTCTCACCACAGTGCTCCATTGTGTCATCACAGTGCTCCATTATGTCATCACAGAGCTCCATTGTGTCATAACAATGCTCTATTAAGTAATCACAGTGCTAAATTGTGTCATCACAGTGCTCCATTTTGTCATCACAGGGCTCCATTGTGTCATCACAGACCTCCATTTTCTCAATACAGTGCTCAATTGTGTCATCACAGACCTCCATTTTCTCAATACAGTGCTCAATTGTTTCATCACAGAGCTCCATTTGTCATGATTGTGCTCCATTTTGTCATCACACAGCTCCATTGTGTCATCACAGTGCTCTATTGTCTCATCACAGAGATCCATTGTGTCATTACAGTCCTCCCTTATGTAATCACAGAGCTCCATTGTCTCATCACAGTGCTCCATTGTGTCATCACAGTGCTCCATTGTGTAATCACAGTGCTCCATTGTGTCATCACAGAGCTCCATTGTGTCATCACACTGCTCCGTTTTGTCTTCACAGTGCTCAATTTTGTCATTACAATGCTCCATTGTCTCATCACAGAGTTCCATTCTATCATCACAGTGCTACATTGTCTGATCATAGTGCTCCATTTCGTCATCACCATGCTCCATTGTGTCATCACAGTTCTCCATTGTGTAATCACAGTGCTCCATTATGTCATCTCAGAGCTCCATTGTGTCATCACTGTGCTCCATTTTGTCATCAGATTGCTCCATTATGTTGTCAAAGAGCTCCATTTAGTCATCACAGTGCTCCATTATTTCATCACAGAGCTCCATTGTGTCATCCCAGTGCTCCATTTTGTCATCACAGAGCTCTATTGTGTCATCACAGTGTTCCATTATGTCATTACAAAGCTCCATTATCTCATCATAGTTCTATGTTTTGTCATTACAGAGCTCGATTGTGTCATAATAGTGTTCTAATATGTAATCACAGAGCAGCATTGTCTCATCACAGTGCTCCGTTGTGTAATCATAGTGCTCCATTTTTTCATCAGAGTGCTCCATTGTGTCATCACAGAGCTCCATTGTGTCATCACAGTGCTCCATTGTGTCATCACAGTGTTCCATTTTGTCATCACAGTGCTCAATTGTGTCATCACAGAGCTCCATTTTGTCATCAAAGTGCTCCATTATGTCATCACAGAGTTCCATTGTTTCATCACAGTGCTTCCTTGTGACATCACACGGCTCCATTGTGTCATCCAACTGCTCCATTATATCATCACAGAGCTCCATTTTGTCAACATAGTGTTCCTTGTTTCATCACAGAGCTAAATTGTGTCATTATAGTGCTCCATTGTGTCATCACAGAGCTTCATTGTTTCACAACATTGCTTCATTGTGTCATCACAGAGCTCCATTGTGTCATCACAGTGCTCCATTTTGTAATCACAGTGCTCCATTGTGTCATCACAGAGCTTCATTGTGTCATCACAGTGCTCCATTCTGTCATCATAGTGCAGCATTTTCATCACAGTGCTCCATTGTCTCATCACAGATTTCCATTGTGTCATCACAGTGATACATTGTCTCATCACAGTGCTCCATTGTGTCATCACAGTGCTCAATTGTCTCATCACAGAGCTACATTGTGTCATCGCACATCTCCTTTGTTTTATAACAGTGCTCCATTTTGTCATCACTGAGCTCCATTGTGTCATCACAATGCTCTATGAAGTCATCACAGAGCTCCATTGTGTCATCAGAGTGCTCCATTGTGTCACCACAGTGCTCCATTGTGTCATCAAAGAGCTCCATTTTCTCAACACAGTGCTCAATTGTTTCATCACAGAGCTCCATTTGTCATGATTGTGCTCCATTGTGTTATCACAGAGCTCCATTAGGTCATCACAATGTTCCATTATGTCATCACAGAGCTACATTGTGTCATTACAGTGCTCCATTGTGTCATTACAGTGCTCCATTATGTCATCTCAGAGCTCCATTTTGTCATCACTGTGCTCCATTTTGTCATCAGAGTGCTCCATTGTGTTGTCACAGTGCTCCATTTTGTCATCACAGTGCTACATTGTCTCATCACAGTGCTTCATTGTGTCATCTTAGTTCTCCATTATTTCATCACAGAGCTCCATTGTGTCATCACAGTGCTCCATTGTGTCATCACAGAGCTCTATTGTGTCATCACAGTGTTCCATTATGTCATCACAAAGCTCCATTATCTCATCATAGTTCTCCATTGTGTCATCACAGAGCTCGATTGTGTCATAATAGTGTTCTAATATGTAATCACAGAGCAGCATTGTCTCATCACAGTGCTCCATTTTGTCATCAGAGTGCTCCAATGTGTCATCACAGAGCTCCATTAGGTAATCACAATGTTCCATTATGTCATCACAGAGCTACATTGTGTCATTACAGTCCTCCATTATGTAATCACAGAGCTCCATTGTCTCATCACAGTGCTCCAATGTGTCATCACAGTGCTCCATTGTGTAATCACAGTGCTCCATTGTGTCATTACAGAGCTCCATTGTGTCAACACAGTGCTCCATTCTGTCATCATAGTGCAGCATTGTCATTACAGTGCTCCATTGTCTCATCACAGAGCTCCATTTTGTCATCACAGTGCTACATTCTCTCATCACAGTGCTTCATTGTGTCATCATAGTGCTCCATTATTTCATCACAGAGCTCCATTGTGTCATCACAGTGCTCCATTTTGTCATCACAGAGCTCCATGTGTCATCACAGAGCTCCATTGTGTCACCACAGTGCTCCATTGTTTGATCACAGAGCTCCATTTTGTCATCATAGTGCTCCATTGTGTAATCGTAGTGCTCCATTGTGTCATCACCGAGCTCCATTTTGTCATCACAGAGTTCCATTGTATCATCACAGTGCTACATTGTCTGATCATAGTGCTCCATTGTGTCATCACAGAGGTTCATTGTGTCATCACAGTGCTCTATTGTGTCATCACAGAGCTCCACTGTCTCAACACAGTGCTCAATTGTTTCATCACAGAACTCCATTTGTCATGATAGTGCTCCATTGTGTCATCACATTGCTCCATTGTGTCATCACAGAGCTCCATTAGGTCATCACCGTGTTCCATTATGTCATCACAATGCTACATTGTGTCATTACAGTGCTCCATTATCTCATCACTGTGCTCCATTGTGTCATCACAGTGCTACATTGTCTCATAACAGTGCTTCATTGTGTCATCATAGTGCTCCATTATTTCATCACAGAGCTCCATTGTGTCATCACAGTGCTCCATTGTTTCATCACAGAGCTCTATTGTGTCATCACAGTGTTCCATTATTTCATCACAGAGCTCCAATATCTCATCACAGTGCTCCATTGTGTCATCACAGAGCTCCATTGTGTCATCACTGTGTTCCATTTTGTCATCTGAGTGCTCCATTGTGTTGTAACAGAGCTCCATTGTGTCATCACAGTGCTCCATTGTCTCATCACAGAGTTCCATTGTGTCATCACAGTGATACATTGTCTCATCACAGTGCTCCATTGTGTAATCACTGTGCGTCATTATGTAATCACATAGCTCCATTGTCTCATCAAAGTGCTCCATTGTGTCATCACAGTGCTCCATTGTGTAATCACAGTGCTCCATTGTGTCATCACAGTGCTCCATTGTGTAATCACAGAGCTCCATTGTGTCATCACAGTGCTCCATTCTGTCATCATAGTTCAGCATTGTCATCACAGTGCTCCATTGTCTCATCACAGAGTTCCATTTTGTCATCACAGTGATACATTGTCTCATCACCGTGCTCCATTGTGTCACCACAGTGCTCAATTGTCTCATCACAGAGCTACATTGTGTCATCGCAGAGCTCCATTGTTTCATAACAGTGCTACATTTTGTCATCACTGAGCTCCATTGTGTCATCACAATGCTCTATGAAGTCATCACAGAGCTCCATTGTGTCATCACAGTGCTCCATTGTGTCATCACAGTGCTCCATTGTGTCATCACAGAGCTACATTGTGTCATTACAGTCCTCCATTTTGTCATCACAGTGCTCCATTGTGTCATCACAGTGCTCCATTGTGTTATCACAGTGCTATATTGTCTCATCACAGTGCTTCATTGTGTCATCATAGTGCTCCAATATGTCATCTCAGAGCTCCACTGTGTCATCACTGTGCTCTATTTTGTCATCAGAGTGCTCCATTGTGTTGTCACAGAACTCCATTGTGTCATCACAGTGCTCCATTGTGTAATCACAGTGCGCCATTTTGTCATCACAGAGCTACACTGTCTCATCACAGTGCTCTATTGTGTCATCATAGTGCTCCATTGTGTCATCACAGTGCTCCATTGTTTGATTACAGAGCTCCATTTTGTCATCACAGTGCTCCATTCTGTCATCATAGTGCAGCATTGTCATCACAGTGCTCCATTGTCTCATCACAGAGTTCCATTGTGTCATCACAGTGATACATTGTATCATCACCGTGCTCCATTGTGTCATCACAGTGCTCAATTGTCTCATCACAGAGCTACATTGTATCATCGCAGAGCTCCATTGTTTCATAACAGTGCTCCATTTTGTCGTCTCAGAGCTCCATTGTGTCATCACAGTGCTCCTTTGTGTCATCACAGTGCTCCATTGTGTCATTACAGAGCTCCATTTTCTCAACACAGTGCTCAATTGTTTAATCAAAGAGCTCCATTTGTCATGATTGTGCTCCATTGTGTCATCATAGTGCTGCATTATGTCATCTCAGAGCTCCATTGTGTCATCACTGTGCTCCATTTTGTCATCAGAGTGCTCCATTGTGTTGTCACAGAGCTCCATTTTGTCATCACAGTGCTACATTGTCTCAACACAGTGCTTCACTGTGTCATCATAGTGCCCCATTATGTCATCTCAGAGCTCCATTTTGTCATCACAGTGCTCCATTGTGTCATCACAGTGCTCCATTGTGTTATCACAGTGCTACATTGTCTCATCACAGTGCTTCATTGTGTCATCATAGTGCTCCATTATGTCATCTCAGAGCTCAATTGTGTCATCACAGTGCTCCATTTTGTCATCACAGAGCTCTATTGTGTCATCACAATGTTCCATTATGTCATCACAAAGCTTCATTACCTCATCATAGTTCTCCATTGTGTCATCACAGAGCTCGATTGTGTCATAATAGTGTTCTAATATGTAATCACAGAGCAGCATTGTCTCATCACAGTGCTCCATTGTGTCATCACAGTGCTCCATTGTGTTATCACTGTGCTCAATTGTGTCATCACAGAGCTCCATTGTGTCATCAAAGTGCTCCATTATGTCATCACAGAGTTACATTGTTTCATCTCAGTGCTTCCTTGTGACATCACACGGCTCAATTGTATCCTCCAACTGCAATATTATATCATCACAGAGCTCCGTTGTATCATCATAGTGTTCCTTGTTTCATCATTGAGCTAAATTGTGTCATCACAGTGCTCCACTGTGTCATCACAGAGATTCTTTGTGTCATCACCGTTCTCCATTTTGTCATCACAGAGTTCCATTGTATCATCACAGTGCTACATTGTCTGATCATAGTGCTCCATTGTGTCATCACAGAGGTTCATTGTGTCATCACAGTGCTCTATTGTGTCATCACAGAGCTCCACTGTCTCAACACAGTGCTCAATTGTTTCATCACAGAACTCCATTTGTCATGATAGTGCTCCATTGTGTCATCACATTGCTCCATTGTGTCATCACAGAGCTCCATTAGGTCATCACCGTGTTCCATTATGTCATCACAATGCTACATTGTGTCATTACAGTGCTCCATTATCTCATCACTGTGCTCCATTGTGTCATCACAGTGCTACATTGTCTCATAACAGTGCTTCATTGTGTCATCATAGTGCTCCATTATTTCATCACAGAGCTCCATTGTGTCATCACAGTGCTCCATTGTTTCATCACAGAGCTCTATTGTGTCATCACAGTGTTCCATTATTTCATCACAGAGCTCCAATATCTCATCACAGTGCTCCATTGTGTCATCACAGAGCTCCATTGTGTCATCACTGTGCTCCATTTTGTCATCAGAGTGCTCCATTGTGTTGTAACAGAGCTCCATTGTTTCATCACAGTGCTCCATTGTCTCATCACAGAGTTCCATTGTGTCATCACAGTGATACATTGTCTCATCACAGTGCTCCATTGTGTAATCACTGTGCGTCATTATGTAATCACATAGCTCCATTGTCTCATCAAAGTGCTCCATTGTGTCATCACAGTGCTCCATTGTGTAATCACAGTGCTCCATTGTGTCATCACAGTGCTCCATTGTGTAATCACAGAGCTCCATTGTGTCATCACAGTGCTCCATTCTGTCATCATAGTTCAGCATTGTCATCACAGTGCTCCATTGTCTCATCACAGAGCTACACTGTCTCATCACAGTGCTCTATTGTGTCATCATAGTGCTCCATTGTGTCATCACAGTGCGCCATTTTGTCATCACAGAGCTACACTGTCTCATCACAGTGCTCTATTGTGTCATCATAGTGCTCCATTGTGTCATCACAGTGCTCCATTGTTTGATTACAGAGCTCCATTTTGTCATCACAGTGCTCCATTCTGTCATCATAGTGCAGCATTGTCATCACAGTGCTCCATTGTCTCATCACAGAGTTCCATTGTGTCATCACAGTGATACATTGTATCATCACCGTGCTCCATTGTGTCATCACAGTGCTCAATTGTCTCATCACAGAGCTACATTGTATCATCGCAGAGCTCCATTGTTTCATAACAGTGCTCCATTTTGTCGTCTCAGAGCTCCATTGTGTCATCACAGTGCTCCTTTGTGTCATCACAGTGCTCCATTGTGTCATTACAGAGCTCCATTTTCTCAACACAGTGCTCAATTGTTTAATCAAAGAGCTCCATTTGTCATGATTGTGCTCCATTGTGTCATCATAGTGCTGCATTATGTCATCTCAGAGCTCCATTGTGTCATCACTGTGCTCCATTTTGTCATCAGAGTGCTCCATTGTGTTGTCACAGAGCTCCATTTTGTCATCACAGTGCTACATTGTCTCAACACAGTGCTTCACTGTGTCATCATAGTGCCCCATTATGTCATCTCAGAGCTCCATTTTGTCATCACAGTGCTCCATTGTGTCATCACAGTGCTCCATTGTGTTATCACAGTGCTACATTGTCTCATCACAGTGCTTCATTGTGTCATCATAGTGCTCCATTATGTCATCTCAGAGCTCAATTGTGTCATCACAGTGCTCCATTTTGTCATCACAGAGCTCTATTGTGTCATCACAATGTTCCATTATGTCATCACAAAGCTTCATTACCTCATCATAGTTCTCCATTGTGTCATCACAGAGCTCGATTGTGTCATAATAGTGTTCTAATATGTAATCACAGAGCAGCATTGTCTCATCACAGTGCTCCATTGTGTCATCACAGTGCTCCATTGTGTTATCACTGTGCTCAATTGTGTCATCACAGAGCTCCATTGTGTCATCAAAGTGCTCCATTATGTCATCACAGAGTTACATTGTTTCATCTCAGTGCTTCCTTGTGACATCACACGGCTCAATTGTATCCTCCAACTGCAATATTATATCATCACAGAGCTCCGTTGTATCATCATAGTGTTCCTTGTTTCATCATTGAGCTAAATTGTGTCATCACAGTGCTCCACTGTGTCATCACAGAGATTCTTTGTGTCATCACCGTTCTCCATTGTGTCATCACAGTGCTCCATTGTATAATCACTGTGCTCCATTGTGTCATCACAGTCATCCATTGTGTCATCACAGAGCTCCATTGTTTCACAACATTGCTTCATTGTGTCATCACAGAGCTCCATTGTGTCATTACAATGGTCTATTATGTAATCACCGAGCTCCATTGTGTCATCACAGGGCTCCATTTTGTCATCACAGTGCTCCATGTGTCATCAGAGAGCTCCATTGTGTCACCACAGTGCTCCATTGTTTGATCACAGAGCTCCATTGTGTCATCATAGTGCTCCATTGTGTAAGCGTAGTGCTCCATTGTGTCATCACCGAGCTCCATTGTGTCATCACTCTGCTCCATTTTGTCATCACAGTGCTCAATTGTGTCATCACCATGCTCCATTGTGTCATCACAGTGCTCCATTGTGTAATCACAGTGCTCCATTATGTCATCACAGAGCTCCATTGTGTCATCACTGTGCTCCATTTTGTCATCAGAGTGCTCCACTGTGTTGTCACAGAGCTCCATTGTGTCATCACAGTGCTCCATTGTCTCATCACAGAGTTCCATTGTGTCATCACAGTGATACATTGTCTCATCACAGTGCTCCATTGTGTAATCACAGTGCGCCATTATGTAATCACAGAGCTCCATTGTCTCACCACAGTGCTCCATTGTGTCATCACAGTGCTCCATTTTGTCATCACTGAGCTGCATTGTGTCATAACAATGCTCTATGAAGTCATCACATAGCTCCATTGTGTCATCACAGTGCTCCATTGTGTCATCACAGTGCTCCATTGTGTCATCACAGACCTCCATTTTCTCAATACAGTGCTCAATTGTGTCATCACAGACCTCCATTTTCTCAATACAGTGCTCAATTGTTTCATCACAGAGCTCCATTTGTCATGATTGTGCTCCATTTTGTCATCACACAGCTCCATTGTGTCATCACAGTGCTCTATTGTCTCATCACAGAGATCCATTGTGTCATTACAGTCCTCCCTTATGTAATCACAGAGCTCCATTGTCTCATCACAGTGCTCCATTGTGTCATCACAGTGCTCCATTGTGTAATCACAGTGCTCCATTGTGTCATTACAGAGCTCCATTGTGTCATCACAGTGCTCCATTCTGTCATCATAGTGCAGCATTGTCATCACAGTGCTCCATTGTCTCATCACAGAGTTCCATTGTGTCATCACAGTGATACATTGTCTCATCACCGTGTTCCATTATGTCATCACAGTGCTCAATTGTCTCATCACAGAGCTACAATGTGTCATCGCAGAGCTCCATTGTTTCATAACAGTGCCCCATTATGTCATCTCAGAGCTCCATTGTGTCATCACAGTGCTCCATTGTGTCATCACAGTGCTCTATTGTGTTATCACAGTGCTACATTGTCTGATCACAGTGCTTCATTGTGTCATCATAGTTCTCCATTATGTCATCTCAGAGCTCCATTGTGTCATCACTGTGCTACATTTTGTCATCAGAGTGCTCCATTGTGTTGTCACAGAGCTCCATTTTGTCATCACTGTGCTACATTGTCTCATCACAGTTCTTCATTGTGTCATCATAGTGCTCCATTATTTCATCACAGAGCTCCATTGTGTCATCACAGTGCTCCATTGTGTCATCACAGTGCTCCATTGTGTTATCACAGTGCTGCATTGTCACATCACAGTGCTTCATTGTGTCATCATAATGCTCCATTATGTCATCTCAGAGCTCCATTGTGTCATCACAGTGCTCCATTGTGTCATCACAGAGCTCTATTGTGTCATCACAGTGTTCCATTATGTCATCACAAAGCTCCATTATCTCATCATAGTTCTCCATTGTGTCATCACAGAGCTCGATTGTGTCATCACAGTGTTCCATTATGTCATCACAAAGCTCTATTATCTCATCATAGTGCTCCATTGTGTCATCACAGAGCTCGATTGTGTCATAATATTGTTCTAATATGTAATCACAGAGCAGCATTTTCTCATCACAGTGCTCCATTGTGTAATCACAGTGCTCCATTTTGTCATCAGAGTGCTCCATTAGTCATCACAGAGCTCCGTTGTGTCATCATAGTGCTCCATTGTATGATCACAGAGCTCCATTGTGTCATCATAGTGCTCCATTGTGTAAGCGTAGTGCTCCATTGTGTCATCACAGAGCTCCATTGTGTCATCACACTGCTCCGTTTTGTCTTCACAGTGCTCAATTGTGTCATCACAATGCTCCATTGTCTCATCACAGAGTTCCATTCTATCATCACAGTGCTACATTGTCTGATCATAGTGCTCCATTTCGTCATCACCATGCTCCATTGTGTCATCACAGTTCTCCATTGTGTAATCACAGTGCTCCATTATGTCATCTCAGAGCTCCATTGTGTCATCACTGTGCTCCATTTTGTCATCAGATTGCTCCATTATGTTGTCAAAGAGCTCCATTTAGTCATCACAGTGCTCCATTATTTCATCACAGAGCTCCATTGTGTCATCCCAGTGCTCCATTTTGTCATCACAGAGCTCTATTGTGTCATCACAGTGTTCCATTATGTCATTACAAAGCTCCATTATCTCATCATAGTTCTATGTTTTGTCATTACAGAGCTCGATTGTGTCATAATAGTGTTCTAATATGTAATCACAGAGCAGCATTGTCTCATCACAGTGCTCCGTTGTGTAATCATAGTGCTCCATTTTTTCATCAGAGTGCTCCATTGTGTCATCACAGAGCTCCATTGTGTCATCACAGTGCTCCATTGTGTCATCACAGTGTTCCATTTTGTCATCACAGTGCTCAATTGTGTCATCACAGAGCTCCATTTTGTCATCAAAGTGCTCCATTATGTCATCACAGAGTTCCATTGTTTCATCACAGTGCTTCCTTGTGACATCACACGGCTCCATTGTGTCATCCAACTGCTCCATTATATCATCACAGAGCTCCATTTTGTCAACATAGTGTTCCTTGTTTCATCACAGAGCTAAATTGTGTCATTATAGTGCTCCATTGTGTCATCACAGAGCTTCATTGTTTCACAACATTGCTTCATTGTGTCATCACAGAGCTCCATTGTGTCATCACAGTGCTCCATTTTGTAATCACAGTGCTCCATTGTGTCATCACAGAGCTTCATTGTGTCATCACAGTGCTCCATTCTGTCATCATAGTGCAGCATTTTCATCACAGTGCTCCATTGTCTCATCACAGATTTCCATTGTGTCATCACAGTGATACATTGTCTCATCACAGTGCTCCATTGTGTCATCACAGTGCTCAATTGTCTCATCACAGAGCTACATTGTGTCATCGCACATCTCCTCTGTTTTATAACAGTGCTCCATTTTGTCATCACTGAGCTCCATTGTGTCATCACAATGCTCTATGAAGTCATCACAGAGCTCCATTGTGTCATCAGAGTGCTCCATTGTGTCACCACAGTGCTCCATTGTGTCATCAAAGAGCTCCATTTTCTCAACACAGTGCTCAATTGTTTCATCACAGAGCTCCATTTGTCATGATTGTGCTCCATTGTGTTATCACAGAGCTCCATTAGGTCATCACAATGTTCCATTATGTCATCACAGAGCTACATTGTGTCATTACAGTGCTCCATTGTGTCATTACAGTGCTCCATTATGTCATCTCAGAGCTCCATTTTGTCATCACTGTGCTCCATTTTGTCATCAGAGTGCTCCATTGTGTTGTCACAGTGCTCCATTTTGTCATCACAGTGCTACATTGTCTCATCACAGTGCTTCATTGTGTCATCTTAGTTCTCCATTATTTCATCACAGAGCTCCATTGTGTCATCACAGTGCTCCATTGTGTCATCACAGAGCTCTATTGTGTCATCACAGTGTTCCATTATGTCATCACAAAGCTCCATTATCTCATCATAGTTCTCCATTGTGTCATCACAGAGCTCGATTGTGTCATAATAGTGTTCTAATATGTAATCACAGAGCAGCATTGTCTCATCACAGTGCTCCATTTTGTCATCAGAGTGCTCCAATGTGTCATCACAGAGCTCCATTAGGTAATCACAATGTTCCATTATGTCATCACAGAGCTACATTGTGTCATTACAGTCCTCCATTATGTAATCACAGAGCTCCATTGTCTCATCACAGTGCTCCAATGTGTCATCACAGTGCTCCATTGTGTAATCACAGTGCTCCATTGTGTCATTACAGAGCTCCATTGTGTCAACACAGTGCTCCATTCTGTCATCATAGTGCAGCATTGTCATTACAGTGCTCCATTGTCTCATCACAGAGCTCCATTTTGTCATCACAGTGCTACATTCTCTCATCACAGTGCTTCATTGTGTCATCATAGTGCTCCATTATTTCATCACAGAGCTCCATTGTGTCATCACAGTGCTCCATTTTGTCATCACAGAGCTCTATTGTGTCATCACAGTGTTCCATTATGTCATCACAAAGCTTCATTATCTCATCATAGTTCTCCATTGTGTCATCACAGAGCTCGGTTGTGTCATAATAGTGTTCTAATATGTAATCACATAGCAGCATTGTCTCATCATAGTGCTCCATTGTGTAATCACAGTGCTCCATTGTGTCATCATAGTGCTCCATTGTGTCATCACAGAGCTCAATTGTGTCATCACAGTGCTCCATTGTGTCATCACAGAGCTCCATTTTCTCAACACATTGCTCAATTGTTTCATCACAGAGCTCCATTTGTCATTATTGTGCTCCATTGTGTCATCACAGAGCTCCATTAGGTAATCACAATGTTCCATTATGTCATCACAGAGCTACATTGAGTCATTACAGTCCTCCCTTATGTAATCACAGAGCTCCATTGTCTCATCACAGTGCTCCATTGTGTAATCACAGTGCTCCATTGTGTCATTACAGAGCTCCATTGTGTCATCACAGTGCTCCATTCTGTCATCATAGTGCAGCATTGTCATTACAGTGCTCCATTGTCTCATCACAGAGTTCCATTGTGTCATCACAGTGATACATTGTCTCATCACCATGCTCCATTGTGTCATCACAGTGCTCAATTGTCTCATCACAGAGCTACATTGTGTCATCGCAGAGCTCCATTGTTTCATAACAGTGCTCCATTTTGTCATCACTGAGCTCCTTTGTGTCATCACAATGCTCTATGAAGTCATCACAGAGCTCCATTGTGTCATCACAGTGCTCCATTGTGTCATTACAGAGCTCCATTTTCTCAACACAGTGCTCAATTGTTTCATCACAGAGCTCCATTTGTCATGATTGTGCTCCATTGTGTCATCACAGGGCTCCATTAGGTAATCACAATGTTCCATTATGTCATCACAGAGCTACATTGTGTCATTACAGTCCTCCATTTTGTCATCAGAGTGCTCCATTGTGTCATCACAGTGCTCCATTGTGTTATCACAGTGCTACATTGTCTCATCACAGTGCTTCATTGTGTCATCATAGTGCTCCATTATTTCATCACAGAGCTCCATTGTGTCATCACAGTGCTCCATTGTCTCATCACAGAGCTCTATTGTGTCATCACAGTGTTCCATTATGTCATCACAGAGCTCCATTATCTCATCATAATTCTCCATTGTGTCATCACAGAGCTCGATTGTGTCATAATAGTGTTCTAATATGTAATCACAGAGCAGCATTGTCTTATGACAGTGCTCCATTGTGTAATCACAGTGCTCCATTTTGTCATCAGAGTGCTCCATTGTGTCATTACAGAGCCCCATTGTGTCATCACAGTGTTCCATTGTTTGATCACAGAGCTCCATAATGTCATCATAGTGCTCCATTGTGTAATCGTAGTTCTCCATTGTGTCATCACCGAGCTCCATTGTGTCATCACAGAGTTCCATTGTATCATCACTATTCTACATTGTCTGATCATAGTGCTCCATTGTGTCATCACAGAGCTTCATTGTGTCATCACAGTGCTCTATTGTGTCATCACAGAGCTCTACTGTCTCAACACAGTGCTCAATTGTTTATTAACATAACTCCATTTCTCATGATAGTGCTCCATTGTGTCATCACATTGCTCCATTGTGTCATCACTTAGCTCCATTAGGTCATCACAGTGTTCCATTATGTCATCACAATGCTACATTGTGTCATTACAGTGCTCCATTATCTCATCACAGTGCTCCATTGTGTCATCACAGTGCTCAATTTTTTCAACACAGTGCTCCATTCTGTCATCACAGTGCTCCATTTTGTCATCTCATTGCTCCATTGTGTCATCACAGTGCTCTATTGTCTCATCACAGAGATCCATTGTGTCATCACAGTGCTGCATTATGTAATCACAAAGCACCATTGTTTCATCACAGTGCTCCATTGTGTCATCACAGAGCTCCTTGTGTCATCACATAGCTCGATAGTGTCATCACAGTGCTAAATTATGTCATCACAATACTCTATTGTCTTATCACAGTGTTCCATTGTTTCATCACAGTCCTACATTGTCTCAGCATAGTGCTCCATTGTGTCATCACAGTGCTCCATTGTGTCATCACAGTGCACCATTATGTAATCACAGAGCTCAATTGTGTCATCACAGTGTTCCATTGTGTCATCATAGTGCTCCATTGTGTCATCACAGAGCTCCATTGTGTCACACAGTTCTCGACTGTGTCATCACATTTCTACATTGTGTAATCACAGTGCTCCATTTTGTTATCACACAGCTCCATTGTGTCATCACAGTTCTCCATTTTGTCATAACAGTGCTCAATTGTGTCAACAGAGTGCTCCATTGTCTCATCACAGAGTTCCATTGTGTCAACATAGTGCTACATTGTCTCATCACACTGCTCAATTGTGTCAACACAGTGCTCCGTTGTGTCATCACAGTGCTCCGTTAAGTAATCACATAGCTCCATTGTCTCATCACAATCCTAAATTGTGTCTTCACAGTCCTCCATTGTGTCATCACGGTGCTCCATTATGTCATCACACAGCTCCATTGTATCATCACAGTGCTCCATTGTTTCCTCACAGAGCTCCATTCTGTCATCACAGTGCTCCATTTTGTCCTAACAGTGATCAATTGTGTCATCACAGTGCTACATTGTCTCATCACAGAGATCCATTGTGTCATCACTGTGCTATATTGTCTCATCACAGTGCTCCATTGTGTCAACACAGTGCTCCGTTGTGTCATCACAGTGCTCCATAATGTAATCACATAGCTCCATTGTCTCATCACAGTGCTCCATTGTGTCTTCCCAGTGCTCCATTTTGTCATCACATTGCTCCATTGTGTCTTCCCAGTGCTCCATTTTGTCATCACAGTGCTCCATTATGTCATCACAGAGCTCCATTGTCTCATCACAGTGCTCCATTGTTCATCACAGAGCTCTATTGTGTCACCACAGTGTTCCATTATGTCATTACAGAGCTCCAATATCTCATCATAGTGCTCCATTGTGTCATCACTGAGCTCGATTTTGTCATCATAGTGCTCCAATATTTAATAACAGAGCAGCATTATCTCATCACAGTGCTCCATTGTGTAATCATAGTGCTCCATTGTGTCATCACAGAGCTTCATTCTGTCATCATAGTGCTCCATTGTGTCATCACATTGCTCCATTGTGAATTACAGTGCTCCATTTTGTCATCACAGAGCTGCATTGTGTCATCACAGTGCTCCATTTTGTCATCACAGTGATCAATTGTGTCATCACAGTGCTCCATTGTCTCATCACAGAGATCCATTGTGTCATCACAGTGCTACATTGTCTCATCACAGTGCTCCATTGTGTAATCACAGTGCGCCATTATGTAATCACAGAGCTCCATTTTCTCATCACAGTGCTCCATTGTGTCATCAGAGTACTCCATTGTGTAATTACATTGCTCCATTGTGTGATCACAGAGCTCCATTCTCTCATCACAGTGCTCCATTTTGTCATCACAGAGCTCCATTGTCTCATCACAGTGCTCCATTGTTTCATCACAGAGCTCCATTCTCTCATCACAGTGCTCCATTGTGTCATCACAGTGCTCCATTGTTCATCACAGAGCTCCATTGTGTCTTCACAGTGCTCCATTGTGTCATCACATTGCTACATTGTGTAATCACAGTGCTCCATTTTATTATCACAGAGCTAATTGTGTCTTCACAGTGCTCCATTGTGTCATCACAGTGCTCAATTGTTTCAACAAAGAGCTCCATTCTGTCATCACAGTGCTCCATTTTGTCATCTCAGTGCTCAGTTGTGTCATCCCAGTGCTACTTTGTGTCATGACAGAGCTCCATTTTGTCATCACAGTGTTCCATTATGTCATAACAGAGCTCCATTGTCTCATCATAGTGCTCCATTCTCTCATTACAGTGTTCCATTTTGACATCATAGTGCTCCATTGTCTCATCACAGTGTTCCGTTGTGTCATCACAGCGCTCCATTGTGTCATCAGAGTGTTCCATTGTTTCTTCACAGAGCTCCATTTTCTCATCACAGTGCTCTTTTGTGTCATGACAGAGCTCCATTTTGTCATCACAGTGTTCCATTATGTCTTCACAGAGCTCCATTGTCTCATCATAGTGATCCATTGTGTCATCACAGAGCTGGATTGTGTCATCACAGTGCTACATTATGTAATTACAGTGCTCAGTTGTGTCATCCCAGTGCTCCTTTGTGTCATGACAGAGCTCCATTTTGTCATCACAGTGTTCCATTATGTCATAACAGAGCTCCATTGTGTCATCACAGTGCTCAATTATGTCATCACAGAGCTCCACTGTTTCATAACTGTGCTCCATTGTGTCATCACAGAGCTCCATTGTGTCATCACAATGCTCTATTATTTCATCACAGGGCTCCATAGTGTCATCACAGTGCTCCATTGTGTCATTACAGTGCTCCATTGTCTCATCACAGAGTTCCATTATGTCATCACAGTGCTCCATTGTGTCATCACAGTGCTCCATTGTCTCATCACAGAGTTCCATTTTGTAATCACAGTGTTCCATTATGTCATAACAGAGCTCCATTGTCTCATCATAGTGCTCCATTCTCTCATAACAGTGTTCCATTTTGTCATCACAGTGCTCAATTGTGTCATCACAGTGCTCCATTGTGTCATCGCAGTGATCCATTTTGTCATCACAGTGCTCCATTGTGTCATCACAGAGCTCCATTGTGTCATCACAGTGCTCAATTATGTCATCACAGAGCTCCACTGTTTCATAACTGTGCTCCATTGTGTCATCACAGAGCTCAATTGTGTCATCACAATGCTCTATTATGTCATCACAGGGCTCCATTGTGTCATCACAGTGCTCCATTGTGTCATGACCGTGCTCCATTGTGTCATCAAGGTGCTACATTGTGAAATCATAGTGCTCCATTGTGTCATCACAGAGCTCCATTTTGTCATCACACTGCTCCATTTTGTCATCACAGGGCTCAGTTGTGTCATCAAAATGCTCGATTGTCTCATCACAGAGTTCCATTGTATCATCACAGTGCTACATTGTCTGAAAATAGTTCTCCATTGTGTCATCAAAGAGCTTCATTGTGTCATCACAGAGCTCCATTTTGTCATCACACTGCTCCATTTTTTCATCACAGTGCTCAGTTGTGTCATCAAAATTCTCCATTGTCTCATCACAGAGTTCCATTGTATCATCACAGTGCTACATTGTCTGAAAATAGTTCTACATTGTGTTATCATAGAGCTTCATTGTGTCATCAGAGTGCTCCATTGTGTAATTACATTGCTCCATTGTGTGATCACAGAGCTTCATTGTGTCAACTAGTGCTCCATTGTTTCATCACAGAGCTCCATTCTCTCACCACAGTGCTCCATTATGTCATCACAGAGCTCCATTGTCTCATCACAGTGCTCCATTGTTTCATCACAGAGCTCCATTCTCTCATCACAGTGCTCCATTGTGTCATCACAGTGCTCCATTGTCTCATCACAGAGATCCATTGTGTCATCACAGTGCTACATTGTCTCATCACAGTGCTCCATTGTGTAATCACAGTGCGCCATTATGTAATCACCGAGCTCCAATGTCTCATCACAGTGCTCCATTGTGTCATCAGAGTGCTCCATTGTGTAATGACAATGCTCCATTGTGTCATCACATTGCTACATTGTGTAATCACAGTGCTCCATTTTATTATCACAGAGCTAATTATGTCTTCACAGTGCTCCATTGTGTCATCACAGTGCTCAATTGTTTCAACACAGAGCTCCATTCTGTCATCACAGTGCTCCATTTTGTCATCTCAGTGCTCAGTTGTGTCATCCCAGTGCTCCTTTGTTTCATGACAGAGCTCCATTTTGTCATCACAGTGTTCCATTATGTCATAACAGAGCTCCATTGTCTCATCATAGTGCTCCATTCTCTCATTACAGTGTTCCATTTTGACATCATAGTGCTCCATTGTCTCATCACAGTGTTCCGTTGTGTCATCACAGCGCTCCATTGTGTCATCAGAGTGTTCCATTGTTTCTTCACAGAGCTCCATTTTCTCATCACAGTGCTCTTTTGTGTCATGACAGAGCTCCATTTTGTCATCACAGTGTTCCATTATGTCTTCACAGAGCTCCATTGTCTCATCATAGTGATCCATTGTGTCATCACAGAGCTCGATTGTGTCATCACAGTGCTAAATTATGTAATTACAGTGCTCAGTTGTGTCATCCCAGTGCTCCTTTGTGTCATGACAGAGCTCCATTTTGTCATCACAGTGTTCCATTATGTCATAACAGAGCTCCATTGTCTCATCATAGTGCTCGATTCTCTCATAAAAGTGTTCCATTTTGTCATCATAGTGCTCAATTGTGTCATCACAGTGCTCCATTGTGTTATTGCAGTGATCCATTTTGTCATCACAGTGCTCCATTGTGTCATCACAGAGCTCCATTGTGTCATCACAGTGCTCAATTATGTCATCACAGAGCTCCACTGTTTCATAACTGTGCTCCATTGTGTCATCACAGTGCTCCATTGTGTCATCACAATGCTCTATTATGTCATCACAGGGCTCCATTGTGTCATCACAGTGCTCCATTGTGTCATGATCGTGCTCCATTGTGTCATCACAGTGCTCCATTGTGAAACCATAGTGCTCCATTGTGTCATCACAGAGCTCCATTGTGTCATCACACTGCTCCATTTTGTCATCACAGTGCTCAGTTGTGTCATCAAAATGCTCCATTGTCTCATCACAGAGTTCCATTGTATCATCACAGTGCTACATTGTCTGAAAATAGTTCTCCATTGTGTCATCACAGAGCTTCATTGTGTTATCACAGAGCTCCATTGTGTCATCACAGTGCTCCATTTTGTCATCACACAGCTCCATTGTTCGTCACAGAGCTCCATTGTGTCATCACAGTGCTCCATTGTCTCATCACAGAGTTCCATTGTGTCATCACAGTGCCCCATTGTCTCATCACAGTGCTCCATTGTGTAATCACAGTGCGCCATTATGTCATCACAGAGTTCCATTGTCTCATCACAGTGCTCCATTGTGTCATCACAGTGCTCCATTGTGTAATCACTGTGCTCCATTTTGTTATCAGAGTGATCCATTGTGTTGTCACAGAGCTCCATTGTGTCATCACAGTGCTCCATTGTCTCATCACAGAGTTCCATTGTGTCATCACAGTGATACATTGTCTCATCACAGTGCTCCATTGTGTAATCACAGTGCGCCATTATGTAATCACAGAGCTCCATTGTCTCATCACAGTGCTCCATTGTGTCATCAGAGTGCTCCATTGTGTAATCACAGTGCTCCATTGTGTCATTACAGAGCTCCATTGTGTCATCCCAGTGCTCCATTCTGTCATCATAGTTCAGCATTGTCATCACAGTGCTCCATTGTCTCATCACAGAGCTCCATTGTGTCATGACAGTGATACATTGTCTCATCACCGTGCTCCATTGTGTCATCACAGTGCTCAATTGTCTTATCACAGAGCTACATTTTGTCATCACAGAGCTCCATTGTTTCATAACAGTGCTCCATTTTTTCATCACAGAGCTGCATTGTGTCATCACAGTGCTCCATTTTGTCATCACAGTGATCAATTGTGTCATCACAGTGCTCCATTGTCTCATCACAGAGATCCATTGTGTCATCACAGTGCTACATTGTCTCATCACAGGGCTCCATAGTGTCATCACAGTGCTCCATTGTGTCATTACAGTGCTCCATTGTCTCATCACAGAGTTCCATTTTGTCATCACATTGCTCCATTGTGTCATCACAGTGCTCCATTGTCTCATCACAGAGTTCCATTTTGTAATCACAGTGTTCCATTATGTCATAACAGAGCTCCATTGTCTCATCATAGTGCTCCATTCTCTCATAACAGTGTTCCAATTTGTCATCACAGTGCTCAATTGTGTCATCACAGTGCTCCATTGTGTCATCGCAGTGATCCATTTTGTCATCACAGTGCTCCATTGTGTCATCACAGAGCTCCATTGTGTCATCACAGTGCTCAATTATGTCATCACAGAGCTCCACTGTTTCATAACTAGTGCTCCATTGTGTCATCACAGAGCTCCATTGTGTCATCACAATGCTCTATTATGTCATCACAGGGCTCCATTTTATCATCACAGTGCTCCATTGTGTCATCACAGTGCTCCATTGTGTCATCACAGTGCTCCATTGTGTAATCACTGTGCTCCATTTTGTTATCAGAGTGATCCATTGTGTTGTCACAGAGCTCCATTGTGTCATCACAGTACTCCATTGTCTCATCACAGAGTTCCACTGTGTCATCACAGTGCTCCATTGTGTGATCACAGAGCTTCATTGTGTCAACACAGTGCTCCATTGTTTCATCACAGCGCTCCATTGTGAAACCATAGTGCTCCATTGTGTCATCACAGAGCTCCATTGTGTCTTCACAATGCTCCATTGTGTCATCACATTGCTACATTGTGTAATCACAGTGCTCCATTTTATTATCACAGAGCTAATTTTGTCTTCACAGTGCTCCATTGTGTCATCACAGTGCTCAATTGTTTCAACACAGAGCTCCATTCTGTCATCACAGTGCTCCATTTTGTCATCTCATTGCTCAGTTGTGTCATACCAGTGCTCCTTTGTGTCATGACAGAGCTCCATTTTGTCATCACAGTGTTCCATTATGTCATAACAGAGCTCCATTGTCTCATCATAGTGCTCCATTCTCTCATTACAGTGTTCCATTTTGACATCATAGTGCTCCATTTTCTCATCACAGTGTTCCGTTGTGTCATCACAGCGCTCCATTGTGTCATCAGAGTGTTCCATTGTTTCTTCACAGAGCTCCATTGTCTCATCACAGTGCTCCATTGTGTCATCACAGTGCTCCATTGTGTAATCACAGTGCTCCATTGTGTCATTACAGAGCTCCATTGTGTCATCCCAGTGCTCCATTCTGTCATCATAGTTCAGTATTGTCATCACAGTGCTCCATTGTCTCATCACAGAGTTCCATTGTGTCATCACAGTGATACATTGTCTCATCACAGTGATCCATTGTGTCATCACAGAGCTCGATTGTGTCATCACAGTGCTAAATTATGTAATTACAGTGCTCAGTTGTGTCATCCCAGTGCTCCTTTGTGTCATGACAGAGCTCCATTTTGTCATCACAGTGTTCCATTATGTCATAACAGAGCTCCATTGTCTCATCATAGTGCTCCATTCTCTCATAACAGTGTTCCATTTTGTCATCACAGTGCTCAATTGTGTCATCACAGTGCTCCATTGTGTCATCGCAGTGATCCATTTTGTCATCACAGTGCTCCATTGTGTCATCACAGAGCTCCATTGTGTCATCACAGTGCACAATTATGTCATCACAGAGCTCCACTGTTTCATAACTGTGCTCCATTATGTCATCACAGAGCTCCATTGTGTCATCACAATGCTCTATTATGTCATCACAGGGCTCCATTTTGTCATCACAGTGCTCCATTGTGTCATGACCGTGCTCCATTGTGTCATCACAGTGCTCCATTGTGAATTCATAGTGCTCCATTGTGTCATCACAGAGCTACATTGTGTCATCACACTGCTCCATTTTGTCATCACAGTGCTCAGTTGTGTCATCAAAATGCTCCATTGTCTCATCACAGAGTTCCATTGTATCATCAGAGTGCTACATTGCCTGAAAATAGTTCTCCATTGTGTGATCACAGAGCTTCATTGTGTCAACACAGTGCTCCATTGTTTCATCACAGAGCTCCATTCTCTCATCACAGAGTTCCATTGTGTCATCACAGTGATACATTGTCTCATCACAGTGCTCCATTGTGTAATCACAGTGCGCCATTATGTAATCACAGAGCTCCATTGTCTCATCATAGTGCTCCATTGTGTCATCACGAGTGCTCCATTGTGTAATCACAGTGCTCAATTATGTCATCACAGAGCTCCATTGTGTCATCACTGTGCTCCATTTTGTCAACACACAGCTCCATTGTCTCGTCACAGAGCTCCATTGTGTCATCACAGTGCTCCATTGTCTCATCACAGAGTTCCATTGTGTCATCACAGTTCTCCATTGTCTCATCACAGTGCTCCATTGTGTAATCACAGTGCTCCCTTGTGTAATCACTGTGCTCCATTTTGTTATCAGAGTGCGCCATTATGTCATCACAGAGTTCCATTGTCTCATCACTGTGCTCCATTGTGTCATCACAGTGCTCCCTTGTGTAATCACTGTGCTCCATTTTGTTATCAGAGTGCTCCATTGTGTTGTCACAGAGCTCCATTGTGTCATCACAGTGCTCCATTGTGTCATCACAGTGCTCCATTGTCTCATCACAGAGTTCCATTGTGTCATCACAGTGATACATTGTCTCATCACAGTGCTCCATTGTTTAATCACAGTGCGCCATTATGTAATCACAGAGCTCCATTGTCTCATCACAGTGCTCCATTGTCTCATCACAGAGTTCCATTGTGTCATCACAGTGATACATTGTCTCATCACAGTGCTCCATTGTGTCATCACAGTGCTCCATTGTGTAATCACTGTGCTCCATTTTGTTATCAGAGTGATCCATTGTGTTGTCACAGAGCTCCATTGTGTCATCACAGTGCTCCATTGTCTCATCACAGAGCTCCACTGTGTCATCACAGTGCTCCATTGTGTGATCACAGAGCTTCATTGTGTCAACACACAGTGCTCCATTGTTTCATCACAGTGCTCCATTGTGAAACCATAGTGCTCCATTGTGTCATCACAGAGCTCCATTGTGTCTTCACAATGCTCCATTGTGTCATCACATTGCTCCATTGTGTAATCACAGTGCTCCATTTTATTATCACAGAGCTAATTGTGTCTTCACAGTGCTCCATTGTGTCATCACAGTGCTCAATTGTTTCAACACAGAGCTCCATTCTGTCATCACAGTGCTCCATTTTGTCATCTCATTGCTCAGTTGTGTCATCCCAGTGCTCCTTTGTGTCATGACAGAGCTCCATTTTGTCATCACAGTGTTCCATTATGTCATAACAGAGCTCCATTGTCTCATCATAGTGCTCCATTCTCTCATTACAGTGTTCCATTTTGACATCATAGTGCTCCATTTTCTCATCACAGTGTTCCGTTGTGTCATTACAGCGCTCCATTGTGTCATCAGAGTGTTCCATTGTTTCTTCACAGAGCTCCATTGTCTCATCACAGTGCTCTTTTTGTGTCTTGACAGAGCTCCATTTTGTCATCACAGTGTTCCATTATGTCTTCACAGAGCTCCATTGTCTCATCATAGTGATCCATTGTGTCATCACAGAGCTCGATTGTGTCATCACAGTGCTAAATTATGTAATTACAGTGCTCAGTTGTGTCATCCCAGTGCTCCTTTGTATCATGACAGAGCTCCATTTTGTCATCACAGTGTTCCATTATGTCATAACAGAGCTCCATTGTCTCATCATAGTGCTCCATTCTCTCATAACAGTGTTCCATTTTGTCATCACAGTGCTCAATTGTGTCATCACAGTGCTCCATTGTGTCATCGCAGTGATCCATTTTGTCATCACAGTGCTCCATTGTGTCATCACAGAGCTCCATTGTGTCATCACAGTGCTCAATTATGTCATCACAGAGCTCCACTGTTTCATAACTGTGCTCCATTATGTCATCACAGAGCTCCATTGTGTCATCACAATGCTCTATTATGTCATCACAGGGCTCCATGTTGTCATCACAGTGCTCCATTGTGTCATGACCGTGCTCCATTGTGTCATCACAGTGCTCCATTGTGAAATCATAGTGCTCCATTGTGTCATCACAGAGCTCCATTGTGTCATCACACTGCTCCATTTTGTCATCACAGTGCTCAGTTGTGTCATCAAAATGCTCCATTGTCTCATCACAGAGTTCCATTGTATCATCAGAGTGCTACATTGCCTGAAAATAGTTCTCCATTGTGTCATCACAGAGCTTCATTGTGTCAACACAGTGCTCCATTGTTTCATCACAGTGCTCCATTTTCTCATCACAGAGCTCCATTGTGTCATCACAGTGCTACATTGTCTCATCACAGTGCTCCATTGTCTCATCACAGTGTTCCATTGTGTAATCACAGTGCTCCATTGTCTCATCATCAGTGCTCCATTGTGTAACACAGCTATTATGTCATCAGAGAGTTCCATTGTCTAATCACAGTGCTCCATTGTGTCATCACAGAGCTCCATTGTGTCATCACTGTGCTCCATTGTGTCATCACAGTGCTCCATTGTGTCATCACAGAGCTCCATTGTGTCATCACAGTGCTCAATTGTCTCATCACAGTGCTCCATTGTGTCATCACAGTTCTCCATTGTCTCATCACAGTGCTCCATTGTGTAATCACAGTGCTCCATTGTGTAATCACAGTGCTCCTTTGTCTTATCACAGTGCTCCATTATGTCATCACAGTGCTCCATTGTCTAATCACAGTGCTCCATTTTGTCATCAGAGTGCTCTTTTCATAGTGCATTGTGTAATCACTGTGCTCCATTTTGTTATCAGAGTGCTCCATTGTAAGTGATACATTGTCACAGAGCTCCATTGTGTCATCACAGTGCTCCATTGTCTTATCACAGAGCTCCATTGTGTCATCACAGTGCTACTATTGTCTCATCACAGTGCTCCATTTTTGTCATCACAGATTTGTGTCATCACAGTGCTCCATTTTGTCATCACAGTGATCCATTGTGTCATCACAGTGCTCCATTGTCTCATCACAGAGATCCATTGTATCATCACAGTGCTACATTGTCTCATCACAGTGCTCCATTGTGTAATCACAGTGCGCCATTATGTAAACACAGAGCTCCATTGTCTCATCATTGTGTTCCAGTGCTCAATTGTGTCATCACAGTGCTCTATTGTGTAATCACAGTGCTCCATTGTGTATACAGTTAATGTGCTCATCACAGTGCTCCATTGTGTATCACAGTGCTCCATTATGTAATCACAGAGCTCCATTGTGTCATCACAGTGCTCCATTGTGTCATCACAGTGCTCCATTGTGTCATCACAGTGCTCCATTGTGTCATCACAGTGCTCCATTTATGTAATCACAGAGCTCCATTGTGTCATCACAGTGCTCCATTGTGTCATCACAGTGCTCCATTGTCTCATCACAGTGATCCATTGTATCATCACAGTGCTACATTGTCTCATCACAGTGCTCCATTGTGTAATCACAGTGCTCCATTATGTAATCAGAGAGCTCCATTTTCTCATCACAGTGCTCCATTGTGTCATCACAGTGCTCCATTGTGTCATTACATTGCTCCATTGTGTGGTCACAGAGCTTCATTGTGTCAACATAGTGCTCCATTGTGTCATCACAGAGCTCCATTCTCTCATCACAGAGTGCTCCATTATGTCATCAGAGAGCTCCATTGTCTCATCACAGTGCTCCATTGTGTCATCACAGAGCTCCATTGTCTCATCACAGAGATCCATTTTGTCATCACAGTGCTACATTGTCTAATCACAGTGCTTCATTGTGTAATCACTGTGAGCCATTATGTAATAACAGAGCTCCATTGCTCTCATCACAGTGCTCCATTGTGTCATCACAGTGCTCCATTGTCTCATCACAGAGATCCATTGTGTCATCACAGTGATACATTGTCTCATCACAGTGCTCCATTGTGTAATCACTGTGTGCCATTATGTAAACACAGAGCTCCATTGTCTCATCACAGTGCTCCATTGTGTCATCAGAGTGCTCCATTGTGTAATTACAGTGCTCCATTGTGTGATCACAGAGCTTCATTGTACACAGTGCTCCATTGTTTCATCACAGAGCTCCATTCTCTCATCACAGTACTCCATTATGTCATCACAGAGCTCCATTGTCTCATCACAGTGCTCCATTGTTTCATCACAGAGCTCCATTCTCTCATCACAGTGCTCCATTGTGTCATCATAGTGCTCCATTGTTCATCACAGAGCTCCATTGTGTCTCATCACAGTGCTCCATTGTGTCATCACATTGCTACATTGTGTAACCACAGTGCTCCATTTTATTATCACAGAGCTCCATTGTGTCATCACAGTGCTACATTTTGTCATAACAGTGCTCCATTGTGTCAACAGAGTGCTGCATTGTCTCATCACAGAGTTCCATTGTGTCATCATAGTGCTACATTGTCTCATCACAGTGCTCCATTGTGTCAACACAGTGCTCCATTGTGTCATCACAGTTCTCCATTATGTAATCACATAGCTCCATTGTCTCATCACAATGCTAAATTGTGTTCACAGTGCTCCATTGTTTCATCACAGTGCTCCATTATGTCATCACAGAGCTCCATTGTCTCATCACAATGCTCCTTGTTTCATCCCAGTGCTCCATTGTGTCATCACATTGCTCCATTGTGTCTTCACAGTGCTCCATTTTGTCATCACAGTGCTCCATTATGTCATCACAGAGCTCCATTGTCTCATCACAGTGCTCCATGTGTTCATCACAGAGCTGTCATTGTGTCATCACAGTGTTCCATTATGTCATCACAGAGCTCCATTATCTCATCATAGTGCTCCATTGTGTCATCACTGAGCTCCATTTTGTCATCATAGTGCTCCAATATGTAATAACAGAGCAGCATTATCTCATCACAGTGCTCCATTGTGTAATCACAGTGCTCCATTGTGTCATCACAGAGCTCCATTCTGTCATCATAGTGCTCCATTGTGTCATCACATTGCTCCATTGTGAATTACACTGCTCCAATTTGTCATCACAGAGCTGCATTGTGTCATCACAGTGCTCCATTTTGTCATCACAGTGATCAATTGTGTCATCACAGTGCTCCATTGTCTCATCACAGAGATCCATTGTATCATCACAGTGCTACATTGTCTCATCACAGTGCTCCATTGTGTAATCACAGTGCGCCATTATGTAATCAGAGAGCTCCATTTTCTCATCACAGTGCTCCATTGTGTCATCAGAGTGCTCCATTGTGTAATTACATTGCTCCATTGTGTGATCACAGAGCTTCATTGTGTCAACATAGTGCTCCATTGTGTCATCACAGAGCTCCATTCTCTCATCAGAGTGCTCCATTATGTCATCAGAGAGCTCCATTGTCTCATCACAGTGATCCATTGTGTCATCACAGAGCTCCATTGTCTCATCACAGAGATCCATTTTGTCATCACAGTGCTACATTGTCTAATCACAGTGCTCCATTGTGTAATCACAGTGAGCCATTATGTAATAACAGAGCTCCATTCTCTCATCACAGTGCTCCATTGTGTCATCACAGTGCTCCATTGTCTCATCACAGTGCTCCATTGTGTAATCACTGTGTGCCATTATGTAATCACAGAGCTCCATTGTCTCATCACAGTGCTCCATTGTGTCATCAGAGTGCTCCATTGTGTAATTACAGTGCTCCATTGTGTGATCACAGAGCTTCATTGTGTCAACACAGTGCTCCATTGTTTCATCACAGAGCTCCATTCTCTCATCACAGTACTCCATTATGTCATCACAGAGCTCCATTGTCTCATCACAGTGCTCCATTGTTTCATCACAGAGCTCCATTCTCTCATCACAGTGCTCCATTGTGTCATCATAGTGCTCCATTGTTCATCACAGAGCTCCATTGTGTCTTCACAGTGCTCCATTGTGTCATCACATTGCTACATTGTGTAACCACAGTGCTCCATTTTATTATCACAGAGCTAATTGTGTCATCACAGTGCTACATTTTGTCATAACAGTGCTCAATTGTGTCAACAGAGTGCTCCATTGTCTCATCACAGAGTTCCATTGTGTCATCATAGTGCTACATTGTCTCATCACAGTGCTCCATTGTGTCAACACAGTGCTCCGTTGTGTCATCACAGTTCTCCATTATGTAATCACATAGCTCCATTGTCTCATCACAATGCTAAATTGTGTTCACAGTGCTCCATTGTTTCATCACAGTGCTCCATTATGTCATCACACAGCTCCATTGTCTCATCACAATGCTCCCTTGTTTCTTCCCAGTGCTCCATTTTGTCATCACATTGCTCCATTGTGTCTTCCCAGTGCTCCATTTTGTCATCACAGTGCTCCATTATGTCATCACAGAGCTCCATTGTCTCATCACAGTGCTCCAGTGTTCATCACAGAGCTGTATTGTGTCATCACAGTGTTCCATTATGTCATCACAGAGCTCCAATATCTCATCATAGTGCTCCATTGTGTCATCACTGATCTCGATTGTGTCATCATAGTGCTCCAATATGTAATAACAGAGCAGCATTATCTCATCACAGTGCTCCATTGTGTAATCACAGTGCTCCATTGTGTCATCACAGAGCTCCATTCTGTCATCATAGTGCTCCATTGTGTCATCACATTGCTCCATTGTGAATTACACTGCTCCATTTTGTCATCACAGAGCTGCATTGTGTCATCACAGTGCTCCATTTTGTCATCACAGTGATCAATTGTGTCATCACAGTGCTCCATTGTCTCATCACAGAGATCCATTGTGTCATCATAGTGCTCCATTGTCTCATCACAGTGCTCCATTGTGTAATCACAGTGCGCCATTATGTAATCACAGAGCTCCATTTTCTCATCACAGTGCTCCATTGTGTCATCAGAGTGCTCCATTGTGTAATTAAATTGCTCCATTATGTGATCACAGAGCTTCATTGTGTCAACACAGTGCTCCATTGTTTCATCACAGAGCTCCATTCTCTCATCACAGTGCTCCATTATGTCATCACAGAGCTCCATTGTCTCATCACAGTGCTCCATTGTTTCATCACAGAGCTCCATTCTCTCATCACAGTGCTCCATTGTGTCATCACAGTGCTCCATTGTTCATCACAGAGCTCCATTGTGTCTTCACAGTGCTCCATTGTGTCATCACAGAGATCCATTGTGTCATCACAGTGCTCCATTTTATTATCACAGAGCTAATTGTGTCTTCACAGTGCTCCATTGTGTCATCACAGTGCTCAATTGTTTCAACACAGAGCTCCATTCTGTCATCACAGTGCTCCATTTTGTCATCTCAGTGCTCAGTTGTGTCATCCCAGTGCTCCTTTGTGTCATGACAGAGCTCCATTTTGTCATCACAGTGTTCCATTATGTCATAACAGAGCTCCATTATCTTATCATAGTGCTCCATTCTCTCAATACAGTGTTCCATTTTGACATCATAGTGCTCCATTGTCTCATCACAGTGTTCCGTTGTGTCATCACAGCGCTCCATTGTGTCATCAGAGTGTTCCATTGTTTCTTCACAGAGCTCCATTGTCTCATCACAGTGCTCTTTTGTGTCATGACAGAGCTCCATTTTGTCATCACAGTGTTCCATTATGTCTTCACAGAACTCCATTGTCTCATCATCGTGATCCATTGTGTCATCACAGAGCTCGATTGTGTCATCACAGTGCTAAATTATGTAATTACAGTGCTCAGTTGTGTCATCCCAGTGCTCCTTTGTATCATGACAGAGCTCCATTTTGTCATCACAGTGTTCCATTATATCATAACAGAGCTCCATTGTCTCATAGTGCTCCATTCTCTCATAACAGTGTTCCATTTTGTCATCACAGTGCTCAATTGTGTCATAACAGTGCTCCATTGTGTCATCGCAGTGATCCATTTTGTCATCACAGTGCTCCATTGTGTCATCACAGAGCTCCATTGTGTCATCACAGTGCTCAATTATGTCATCAAAGAGCTCCACTGTTTCATAACTGTGCTCCATTGTGTCATCAACGAGCTCCATTGTGTCATCACAATGCTCTATTATGTCATCACAGGGCTCCATTGTGTCATCACAGTGCTCCATTGTGTCATGACCGTGCTCCATTGTGTCATCACAGTGCTCCATTGTGAAATCATAGTGCTCCATTGTGTCATCACAGAGCTCCATTGTGTCATCACACTGCTCCATTTTGTCATCGCAGTGCTCAGTTGTGTCATCAAAATGCTCCATTGTCTCATCACAGAGTTCCATTGTATCATCACAGTGCTACATTGTCTGAAAATAGTTCTCCATTGTGTCATCACAGAGCTTCATTGTGTCATCACAGAGCTCCATTGTGTCATCACTGTGCTCGATTTTGTCATCACACAGCTCCATTGTTCGTCACAGAGCTCCATTGTGTCATCACAGTGCTCCATTGTCTCATCACAGAGTTCCATTGTGTCATCACAGTGCTCCATTGTCTCATCACAGTGCTCCATTGTGTAATCACAGTGCGCCATTATGTCATCACAGAGTTCCATTGTCTCATCACAGTGCTCCATTGTGTCATCACAGTGCTCCATTGTGTAATCACAGTGCTCCATTGTGTCATCACAGTGGTCCATTCTGTCATCATAGTGCAGCATTGTCATCACAGTGCTCCATTGTCTCATCACAGAGTTCCATTGTGTCATCACAGTGATACATTGTCTCATCACAGTGCTCCATTTTGTAATCACAGTGCGCTATTATGTAATCACAGAGCTCCATTGTCTCATCACAGTGCTCCATTGTGTCATCACAAGTGCTCCATTGTGTAATCACAGTGTGCCATTATGTAATCACAGAGCTCCATTGTCTCATCACAGAGTTCCATTGTGTCATCACAGGGATACATTGTCTCATCACCGTGCTCCATTGTGTCATCACAGTGCTCAATTGTCTTATCACAGAGCTACATTGTGTCATCGCAGAGCTCCATTGTTTCATAACAGTGCTCAATTTTGTCATCACAGAGCTGCATTGTGTCATCACAGTGCTCAATTTTGTCATCACAGTGATCAATTGTGTCATCACAGTGCTCCACTGTCTCATCACAGAGATCCATTGTGTCATCACAGTACTACATTGTCTCATCACAGTGCTCCATTGTGTCATCACTGTGCGCCATTATGCAATCACAGAGCTCCATTGTGTCATCACAGTGTTCCATTGTGTCATCATAGTGCTCCATTGTGTCATCACAGAGCTCCATTTTTCACACAGTTCTCGACTGTGTCATCATATTTCTACATTGTGTAATCTCAGTGCTCCATTTTGTTATCACAGAGCTCCATTGTGTCATCACTGTTCTCCATTTTGTCATAACAGTGCTCAATTGTGTCAACAGAGTGCTCCATTGTCTCATCACAGAGTTCCATTGTGTCAACATAGTGCTACATTGTCTCATCACAGTGCTCCATTGTGTCAACACATTGCTCCCTTGTGTCATCACAGTGCTCCATTAAGTAATGACATAGCTCCATTGTCTCATCACAATGCTAAATTGTGTCTTCACAGTGCTCCATTGTGTCATCACAGTGCTCCATTATGTCATCACCCAGCTCCATTGTATCATCACAGTGCTCCATTGTTTCCTCACAGAGCTCCATTCTGTCATCACTGTGCTACATGGTCTCATCACAGTGCTCCATTTTGTCAACACAGTGCTCCGTTGTATCATCACAGTGCTCCATAATGTAATCACATAGCTCCATTGTCTCATCACAGTGCTCCATTGTGTCTTCCCAGTGCTCCATTTTGTCATCACATTGCTCCATTGTGTCTTCCCAGTGCTCCATTTTGTCATCACAGTGCTCCATTATGTCATCACAGAGCTCCAATTTCTCATCACAGTGCTCCATTGTTCATCACAGAGCTCTATTGTGTCATCACAGTGTTCCATTATGTCATCACAGAGCTCCAATATCTCATCATAGTGCTCCATTGTGTCATCACAGAGCTCGATTGTGTCATCATAGTGCTCCAATATGTAATAACAGAGCAGCATTATCTAATCACAGTGCTCCATTGTGTAATCACCGTGCTCCATTGTGTCATCACAGAGCTCCATTCTGTCATCATAGTGCTCCATTGTGTCATCACATTGCTCCATTGTGAATTACACTGCTCCATTTTGTCATCACAGAGCTGCATTGTGTCATCACAGTGCTCCATTTTGTCATCACAGTGATCAATTGTGTCATCACAGTGCTCCATTGTGTCATCACAGAGATCCATTGTGTCATCACAGTGCTCCATTGTCTCATCACAGTGCTCCATTGTGTAATCACAGTGCGCCATTATGTAATCACAGAGCTCCATTTTCTCATCACTGTGCTCCATTGTGTCATCAGAGTGCTCCATTGTGTAATTACATTGCTCCATTATGTGATCACAGAGCTTCCTTGTGTCAACACAGTGCTCCATTGTTTCATCACAGAGCTCCATTCTCTCATCATAGTGCTCCATTATGTCATCACAGAGCTCCATTGTCTCATCACAGTGCTCCATTGTTTCATCACAGAGCTCCATTCTCTCATCACAGTGCTCCACTGTGTCATCACAGTGCTCCATTGTTCATCACAGAGCTCCATTGTGTCTTCACAGTGCTCCATTATGTCATCACAGAGATCCATTGTGTCATCACAGTGCTCCATTTTATTATCACAGAGCTAATTGTGTCTTCACAGTGCTCCATTGTGTCATCACAGTGCTCAATTGTTTCAACACAGAGCTCCATTCTGTCATCATAGTGCTCCATTTTGTCATCTCAGTGCTCAGTTGTGTCATCCCAGTGCTCCGTTGTGCCATGACAGAGCTCCATTTTGTCATCACAGTGTTCCATTATGTCATAACAGAGCTCCATTGTCTCATCATAGTGCTCCATTCTCTCATTACAGTGTTCCATTTTGACATCATAGTGCTCCATTGTCTCATCACAGTGTTCCGTTGTGTCATCACAGCGCTCCTTTGAGTCATCAGAGTGTTCCATTGTTTCTTCACAGAGCTCCATTGTCTTATCACAGTGCTCTTTTGTGTCATGACGGAGCTCCATTTTGTCATCACAGTGTTCCATTATGTCTTCACAGAACTCCATTTTCTCATCATAGTGATCCATTGTGTCATCACAGAGCTCGATTGTGTCATCACAGTGCTAAATTATGTAATTACAGTGCTCAGTTATGTCATCCCAGTGCTCCTTTGTATCATGACAGAGCTCCATTTTGTCATCACAGTTTTCCATTATGTCATAACAGAGCTCCATTGTCTCATCATAGTGCTCCATTCTCTCATAACAGTGTTCCATTTTGTCATCACAGTGCTCAATTGTGTCATCACAGTGCTCCATTGTGTCATCGCAGTGATCCATTTTGTCATCACAGTGCTCCATTGTGTCATCACAGAGCTCCATTGTGTCATCACAGTGCTCAATTATGTCATCAAAGAGCTCCACTGTTTCATAACTGTGCTCCATTGTGTCATCACCGAGCTCCATTGTGTCATCACAATGCTCTATTATGTCATCACAGGGCTCCATTTTGTCATCACAGTGCTCCATTGTGTCATGACCGTGCTCCATTGTGTCATCACAGTGCTACATTGTGAAATCATAGTGCTCCATTGTGTCATCACAGAGCTCCATTGTGTCATCACACTGCTCCATTTTGTCATCACAGTGCTCAGTTGTGTCATCAAAATGCTCCATTGTCTCATCTCAGAGTTCCATTGTATCATCACAGTGCTACATTGTCTGAAAATAGTTCTCCATTGTGTCATCACAGAGCTTCATTGTGTCATCACTGTGCTCCATTTTGTCATCACACAGCTCCATTGTTCGTCACAGAGCTCCATTGTGTCATCACAGTGCTCCATTGTCTCATCACATAGTTCCATTGTGTCATCACAGTGCTCCATTGTCTCATCACAGTGCTCCCTTGTGTAATCACAGTGCTCCATTATGTCATCACAGAGATCCATTGTCTCATCACAGTGCTCCATTGTGTCATCACAGTGCTCCATTGTGTAATCACTGTGCTCCATTTTGTTATCAGAGTGCTCCATTGTGTTGTCACAGAGCTCCATTGTGTCATCACAGTGCTCCATTGTCTCATCACACAGTTCCATTGTGTCATCACAGTGATACATTGTCTCATCACAGTGCTCCATTGTGTAATCACAGTGCGCCATTATATCATCACAGTGCTCTACTGTATCATCACAGTGCTCCATTGTCTTATCAGATTGCTCCATTTTGTCATCACAGTGTTCCATTATGTCTTCACAGAACTCCATTTTCTCATCATAGTGATCCATTGTGTCATCACAGAGCTCGATTGTGTCATCACAGTGCTAAATTATGTAATTACAGTGCTCAGTTATGTCATCCCAGTGCTCCTTTGTATCATGACAGAGCTCCATTTTGTCATCACAGTTTTCCATTATGTCGTAACAGAGCTCCATTGTCTCATCATAGTGCTCCATTCTCTCATAACAGTGTTCCATTTTGTCATCACAGTGCTCAATTGTGTCATCACAGTGCTCCATTGTGTCATCGCAGTGATCCATTTTGTCATCACAGTGCTCCATTGTGTCATCACAGAGCTCCATTGTGTCATCACAGTGCTCAATTATGTCATCAAAGAGCTCCACTGTTTCATAACTGTGCTCCATTGTGTCATCACCGAGCTCCATTGTGTCATCACAATGCTCTATTATGTCATCACAGGGCTCCATTGTGTCATCACAGTGCTCCATTGTGTCATGACCGTGCTCCATTGTGTCATCACAGTGCTACATTGTGAAATCATAGTGCTCCATTGTGTCATCACAGAGCTCCATTGTGTCATCACACTGCTCCATTTTGTCATCACATTGCTCAGTTGTGTCATCAAAATGCTCCATTGTCTCATCTCAGAGTTCCATTGTATCATCACAGTGCTACATTGTCTGAAAATAGTTCTCCATTGTGTCATCACAGAGCTTCATTGTGTCATCACTGTGCTCCATTTTGTCATCACACAGCTCCATTGTTCGTCACAGAGCTCCATTGTGTCATCACAGTGCTCCATTGTCTCATCACATAGTTCCATTGTGTCATCACAGTGCTCCATTGTCTCATCACAGTGCTCCCTTGTGTAATCACAGTGCGCCATTATGTCATCACAGAGCTCCATTGTCTCATCACAGTGCTCCATTGTGTCATCACAGTGCTCCATTGTGTAATCACTGTGCTCCATTTTGTTATCAGAGTGCTCCATTGTGTTGTCACAGAGCTCCATTGTGTCATCACAGTGCTCCATTGTCTCATCACACAGTTCCATTGTGTCATCACAGTGATACATTGTCTCATCACAGTGCTCCATTGTGTAATCACAGTGCGCCATTATGTAATCACAGAGCTCCATTGTCTCATCACAGTGCTCCATTTTGTCATCACAGTGCTCCATTGTGTAATCACAGTGCTCCATTGTGTCATTACAGAGCTCCATTGTGTCATCACAGTGCTCCATTCTGTCATCATAGTGCAGCATTGTCATCACAGTGCTCCATTGTCTCATCACAGAGTTCCATTGTGTCATCACAGTGATACATTGTCTCATCACCGTGCTCCATTGTGTCATCACAGTGCTCAATTGTCATATCACAGAGCTACATTGTGTCATCGCAGAGCTCCATTGTTTCATAACAGTGCTCCATTGTGTCATCACAGAGCTCCATTCTGTCATCATGGTGCTCCATTGTTTCATCACTGTGCTACACTGTCTCAACACAGTGCTCCATTGTGTCATCACAGAGCTCCATTCTGTCATCATAGTGCTACATTGTCTCATCACAGTGCTCCATTGTGTATTCACATTGAGACATTATGTAATCACAGAGCTCCATTGTCTCATCACAGAGCTCCATTGTGTCATCAGAGTGCTCCATTTTGTCATCACAGTGATCTATTGTGTCATCACAGTGCTCCATTGTCTCATCACAGAGATCCATTTTGTCATCACAGTGCTACATTGTCTCATCACAGTGCTCCATTGTGTAATCACAGTGAGCCATTATGTAATCACAAAGCTCCATTGTCTCATCACAGTGCTCCATTGTGTCATCAGAGTGCTCCATTGTGTAATTACAGTGCTCCATTGTGTGATCACAGAGCTTCATTGTGTCAAAACAGTGCTCCATTGTTTCAACACAAAGCTCCATTCTCTCATCACAGTGCTCCATTGTTTCATCACAGAGCTCCATTGTCTCATAACAGTGCTCCATTGTTTCATCACAGAGCTCCATTCTCTCATCACAGTGCTCCATTGTGTCATCACAGTGCTCCATTGTCTCAACACAGAGATCCATTGTGTCATCACAGTGCTACATTGTCTCATCACAGTGCTTCATTGTGTAATCACAGTGTGCCATTATGTAATCACAGAGCTCCATTGTCTCATTACAGTGCTCCATTGTGTCATCAGAGTGCTCCATTGTGTAATCACAGTGCTCCATTTTGTGATCACAGAGCTTCATTGTGTCAACACAGTGCTCCATTGTTTCATCACAGAGCTCCATTCTCTCATCACAGTGCTCCATTATGTCATCACAGAGCTCCATTGTCTCATCACAGTGCTCCATTGTTTCATCACAGAGCTCCATTCTCTCATCACAGTGCTCCATTGTGTCATCATAGTGCTCCATTGTTCATCACAGTGCTCCATTGTGTCATCACATTGCTACATTGTGTAATCACAGTGCTCCATTTTATTACCACAGAGCTAAATGTGTCATCACAGTGCTCCATTTTGTCATAACAGTGCTCAATTGTGTCAACAGAGTGCTCCATTGTCTCATCACAGAGTTCCATTGTGTCATCATAGTGCTACATTGTCTCATCACAGTGCTCCATTGTGTCAACACAGTGCTCCGTTGTGTCATCACAGTGCTCCATTATGTAATCACATAGCGCCATTGTCTCATCACAATGCTAAATTGTGTCTTCACAGTGCTCCATTGTTTCATCACAGTGCTCCATTATGTCATCACACAGCTCCATTGTATCATCACCGTGCTCCATTGTTTCCTCACAGAGCTCCCTTCTGTCATCATAGTGCTCCATTTTGTCCTAACAGGGCTCAATTGTGTCATCACAGTGCTGCATTGTCTCATCACAGAGATCCATTGTGTCATCACTGAGCTACACTGTCTCAACACAGTGCTCCGTTGTGTCATCACAGTGCTCCATAATGTAATCACATAGCTCCATTGTCTCATCACAGTGCTCCATTGTGTCTTCCCAGTGCTCCATTTTGTCATCACAGTGCTCCATTATGTCATCACAGAGCTCCATTGTCTCATCACAGTGCTCCATTGTTCATCACAGAGCTCTATTGTGTCATCACAGTGTTCCATTATGTCATCACAGAGCTCCAATATCTCATCATAGTGCTCCATTCTGTCATCACAGAGCTCGATTGTGTCATCATAGTGCTCCAATATGTAATAACAGAGCAGCATTGTCTCATCACAGTGCTCCATTGTGTAATCACAGTGCTCCATTGTGTCATCACAGAGCTCCATTCTGTCATCATAGTGCTCCATTGTGTCATCACATTGCTCCATTTTGAATTACACTGCTCCATTTTGTCATCATAGTGCTCCATTGTGTCATCACAGAGCTCCATTGTGTCATAACAGTGCTCCATTGTGTCATGACCGTGCTCCATTGTGTCATCAAACTGTTCCATTTTGTCATCACAGTGCTCAGTTGTGTCATCACAGTGCTCCATTGTGTCATCACAGAGCTCCATTGTGTCATCACAGTGCTCCATTGTGTCATCACAGTGCTCCATTGTGAAATCATAGTGCTCCATTGTGTCATCACAGAGCTCCATTGTGTTATCATACTGCTCCATTTTGTCATCACAGTGCTCAGTTGTGTCATCACAATGCTCCATTTTCACATCACAGAGTTCCTTTTTATCATCACAGTGCTACATTGTCTGAAAATAGTGCTCCATTGTGTCATCACAGAGCATCATTGTGTCATCACAGAGCTCCATTGTGTCATCACTGTGCTCCATTTTGTCATCACAGTGCTCCATTGTTCGTCACAGAGCTATTTTGTGTCATCACAGCGCTCCATTGTCTCATCACAGAGTTCCATTGTGTCATCACAGTGCTCCATTGTCTCATCAGAGTGCTCCATTTTGTAATCACAGTGGGCCATTATGTCATCACAGAGTTCCATTGTCTCATCACAGTGCTCCATTGTGTCATCTCTGTACTCCATTGTGTAATTACAGTGCTCCATTTTGTCATCACAGAGCTCCATTTTGTCATCATAGAGCTCTATTGTGTCATCATAGTGCTCCATTTTGTCATCACAGAGCTCCATTGTGTCATCACATTTCTCGATTGTGTCATCACATGGCTACATTGTGTAATCACAGTGCTCCATTTTCTCATCACAGTGCTCCATTGTGTCAACACAGTGCTCCACTCTTTCATCACTGAACTCCATTTTGTCATCACCGTTCTCCATTTTGTCCTCACAGTTCTCAATTGTCTCATGACAGTGCTCCATTTTCTCATCACAGAGATCCATTGTGTCATCACTGTGCTACATTGCCTCATCACAGTGCGCAATTATATAATCACAGAGCTCCATTTATTCCTCACAGAGTTCCATTGTGTTAACATAGTGCTACATTGTCTCATCACAGTGCTACATTGTGTCAACACAGTGCTCCATTGTGTCATCTCAGAGCTCCATTGTGTCATCACAGTGTTCCCTTTTGTCATCACAGAACTCCATTGTGTCATCACAGTGATCCATTGTGTCATCACAGAGCTCCATTGTTTTATAACAGTGCTCCACTGTGTCATCACAGAGATCCATTGTGTCATCAAAATGCTCTATTATGTCATCATAGAGCTCCATTTTGTCATCACAGGGCTCCATTTTGTCATCACAGTGCTCCATTGTGTCATCACAGAGCTCCATTGTCTCAAGACAGTGCACAATTGTTTCATCACAGAGCTCCATTGTGTCATCACAGTGCTCCATTGTGTCATCACCGGGCTCCATTATATCATCACAGTGTTCCATTATGTCATCACAGAGCTCCATTGTGTCATCACAGGGCTCCATTTTGCCATCACAGTGCTCCATTGTGTCATCACAGTGCTCCATTGTGTTATCACAGTGCTACATTTTCTCATCACAGTGCTTCATTGTGTCATCACAGTGCTCCATTATTTCATCACAGAGCTCCATTGTGTCATCACAGAGCTCTATTGTGTCATCACAGTGCTCAATTTTGTCATCACAGAGCTCCACTGTTTCATAACAGTGCTCCATTGTGTCATCACAGAGCTCCATTGTGTCATCACAATGCTCTATTTTGTCATCATAGAGCTCCATAGTGTCATCACAGAGCTCCATTGTGTCATCACAGTGCTCCATTGTGAAATCATAGTGCTCCATTGTGTTATCACACTGCTCCATTTTGTCATCACAGTGCTCAGTTGTGTCATCACAATGCTCCATTGTCTCATCACAGAGTTCCTTTTTATCATCACAGTGCTACATTGTCTGAAAATAGTGCTCCATTGTGTCATCACAGAGCATCATTGTGTCATCACAGAGCTCCATTGTTCGTCACAGAGCTCCATTGTGTCATCACAGTGCTCCATTGTCTCATCACAGAGTTCCATTGTGTCATCACAGTGCTCCATTGTCTCATCACAGTGCTCCATTGTGTAATCACAGTGCGCCATTATCTCATCACCGAGTTCCATTGTCTCATCACAGTGCTCCATTGTGTCATCAGTGTACTCCATTGTGTCATCACAGAGCTCCATTGTGTCATCACAGTGCTCCATTGTGAAATCATAGTGCTCCATTGTGTCATCACAGTGCTCCATTTTGTCATCACAGTGCTCAGTTGTGTCATCACAATGCTCCATTGTCTCATCACAGAGTTCCTTTTTATCATCACAGTGCTACATTGTCTGAAAATAGTGCTCCATTGTGTCATCACAGAGCATCATTGTGTCATCACAGAGCTCCATTGTGTCATCACTGTGCTCCATTTTGTCATCACAGTGCTCCATTGTTCGTCACAGAGCTCCATTGTGTCATCACAGTGCTCCATTGTCTCATCACAGAGTTCCATTGTGTCATCACAGTGCTCCATTGTCTCATCACAGTGCTCCATTGTGTCATCACAGTGCGCCATTATCTCATCACCGAGTTCCATTGTCTCATCACAGTGCTCCATTGTGTCATCAGTGTACTCCATTGTGTCATCACAGAGCTCCATTGTGTCATCACAGTTCTCGACTGTGTCATCACATTGCTACATTGTGTAATCACAGTTCTCCATTGTGTCATCTAAGAGCTCCATTGTGTCATCACAGTTCTCGACTGTGTCATCACATTGCTACATTGTGTAATCACAGTGCTCCATTTTGTTATCACAGAGCTCCATTGTGTCAATACTGTGCTCCATTTTGTCATCACAGTGCTCAATTGTGTAATCACAGTGCTCCATTTTCTCATCACAGTGCTCCATTGTGTCAACACAGTGCTCCACTCTTTCATCACTGAACTCCATTCTGTCATCACCGTGCTCCATTTTGTCCTCACAGTGCTCAATTTCCTCATCACAGTGCGCCATTATGTAATCACAGAGCTCCATTGTCTCCTCACAGAGTTCCATTGTGTTAACATAGTGCTACATTGTCTCATCACAGTGCTACATTGTGTCAACACAGTGCTCCATTGCGTCAGAACAGAGCTCCATTGTGTCATCACAGTGCTCCATTCTGTCATCGTAGTGCAGCATTGTCATCACAGTGCTCCATTGTCTCATCACAGAGTTCCATTGTGTCATCACAGTGATACATTGTCTCATCACCGTGCTCCAATGTGTCATCACAGTGCTCAATTGTCTCATCACAGAGCTACATTGTGTCATCGCAGAGCTCCATTGTTTCATAACAGTGCTCCATTTTTCATCACTGAGCTCCATTGTGTCATCACAATGCTCTATGTAGTCATCACAGAGCTCCATTGTGTCATCACAGTGCTCCATTGTGTCATGACAGTGCTCCATTGTGTCATCACAGAGCTCCATTTTCTCAACACAGTGCTCAATTGTTTCATCACAGAGCTACATTTGTAATGATTCTGCTCCATTGTGTCATCACAGAGCTCCATTAGGTCATAACAATGTTCCATTATGTCATCACAGAGCTACATTGTGTCATTACAGTGCTCCATTTTGTCATCACAGTGCTCCATTGTGTCATCACAGAGCTCCATTGTGTCATCACAGTGCTCCATTGTCTCATCACAGAGCTCCATTGTGTCATCACAGTGCTCCATTGTGTCATCACAGTGCTCCATTGTGTTATCACAGTGCTACATTTTCTCATCACAGTGCTTCATTGTGTCATCACAGTGCTCCATTATTTCATCACAGAGCTCCATTGTGTCATCACAGAGCTCCATTGTGTCATCACAGTGCTCCATTTTGTCATCACAGAGCTCCACTGTTTCATAACTGTGCTCCATTGTGTCATCACAGAGCTCCATTGTGTCATCACAATGCTCTATTATGTCATCATAGAGCTCCATTGTGTCATCACAGAGCTCCATTGTGTCATCACAGTGCTCCATTGTGAAATCATAGTGCTCCATTGTGTCATCACAGAGCTCCATTGTGTTATCATACTGCTCCATTTTGTCATCACAGTGCTCAGTTGTGTCATCACAATGCTCCATTTTCACATCACAGAGTTCCTTTTTATCATCACAGTGCTACATTGTCTGAAAATAGTGCTCCATTGTGTCATCACAGAGCATCATTGTGTCATCACAGAGCTCCATTGTGTCATCACTGTGCTCCATTTTGTCATCACAGTGCTCCATTGTTCGTCACAGAGCTCCATTGTGTCATCACAGTGCTCCATTGTCTCATCACAGAGTTCCATGGTGTCATCACAGTGCTCCATTGTCTCATCACAGTGCTCCATTGTGTAATCACCGTGCGCCATTATCTCATCACCGAGTTCCTTGTCTCATCACAGTGCTCCATTGTGTAATCACCGTGCGCTATTATCTCATCACCGAGTTCCTTGTCTCATCACAGTGCTCCATTGTGTCATCAGTGTACTCCATTGTGTCATAACAGAGCTCCATTGTGTCATTACTGTGCTCCCTTTTGTCATCAAAGTGCTCCATTTTGTTGTCACAGAGCTCCATTGTGTCATCACATTTCTCCATTGTCTCATCACAGAGTTCCATTGTGTCATCACAGTGATACATTGTCTCATCACTGGGCTCCATTGGGTAATCACAGTGCGCCATTATGTAATCACAGAGCTCAATTGTCTCATCATAGTGCTCCATTGTGTCATCACAGTGCTCCATTGTGTAATCACAGTGCTCCATTGTGTCATCACAGAGCTCCATTGTGTCATCACAGTGCTCCATTCTGTCATCATAGTGCAGCATTGTCATCATAGTGCTCCATTGTCTCATCACAGAGCTCCATTGTGTCATGACAGTGACACATTGTCTCATCACAGAGCTCCATTGTGTCATCACAGTGCTCCATTGTTTCCTCACAGAGCTACATTGTGTCATCGCAGAGCTCCATTGTTTCATAACAGTGCTCCATTTTGTCATCACTGAGCTCCATTGTGTCATCACAATGCTCTATGAAGTCATCACAGAGCTCCATTGTGTCATCACAGTGCTCCATTGTGTCATGACAGTGCTCCATTGTGTCATCACAGTGCTCCATTGTGTTATCACAGTGCTACATTGTGTCATCACAGTGCTTCATTGTGTCATCATAGTGCTCCATTATTTCATCACAGTGCTACATTGTGTCATCACAGAGCTCTATTGTGTCATCACAGTGTTCTATTATGTCATCACAAAGCTCCATTATCTCATCATAGTGCTCCATTGTGTAATTACAGAGCTCGATTGTGTCATAATAGTGTTCTAATATGTAATCACAGAGCAGCATTGTCTCAACACAGTGCTCCATTGTGTAATCAAAGTGCTCCATTTTGTCATCAGAGTGCTCCATTGTGTCATCACAGAGCTCCATTTTATCATCAAGGTGCTCCATTGTTTGATCACAGAGCTCCATTTTGTCATCATAGTGCTCCATTGTGTAATCGTAGTGTTCTATTGTATCATCACCTAGCTTCATTGTGTCATCACAGAGTTCCATTGTATCATCACAGTGCTACATTGTCTGATCATAGTGCTCTATTGTGTCATCACAGAGCTTCATTGTGTCATCACAGTGCTCCATTGTGTCATCACAGAGCTCCACTGTCTCAACACAGTGCTCAATTGTTTCATCACAGAACTCCATTTGTCATGATAGTGCTCCATTGTGTCATCACATTGCTCCATTGTGTCATCACAGAGCTCCATTAGGTCATCAGTGTTCCACTATGTCATCACAATGCTACATTGTGTCATTACAGTGCTCCATTATCTCATCACAGTGCTCCATTGTGTAATCACAGTGCTCCATTGTGTCATCACAGAGCTCCATTGTGTCATCACAGTGCTCCATTGTGTCATCACAGTGCTACATTGTCTCATCACAGTGCTCCATTGTGTCATCATAGTGCTCCATTATTTCATCACAGAGCTCCATTGTGTCATCACAGTGCTCCATTGTTTCATCACAGAGCTCTATTGTTTCATCACAGTGTTCCATTATGTCATCACAGAGCTCCAATATCTCATCACAGTTCTACATTGTGTCATCACAGAGCTCCATTTTGTCATCATAGAGCACTATTGTGTCATCACAAGCTCCATTGTGTCATCACAGAGCTCCATTGTGTCATCACAGTTCTCGAATGTGTCATCACATTGCTACATTGTGTAATCATAGTGCTCCATTTTGTTATCACAGAGCTCCATTGTGTCATCACAGTGCTCCATTTTGTCATCACAGTGCTCAATTGTGTCATCACAGTGCTCCATTTTCTCATCACAGTGCTCCATTGTGTCAACACAGTGCTCCACTCTTTCATCACTGAACTCCATTCTGTCATCACCGTGCTCCATTTTGTCCTCACAGTGCTCAATTGTCTCATCACAGTGCTCCATTTTCTCATCACAGAGATCCATTGTGTCATCACAGTGCTCCATTTTGTCATCACAGAGCTCCATTGTGTCACCACAGTGCTCCATTTTCTCCTCACAGAGTTCCATTGTGTCATCACAGTGCTACATTGCCTCATCACAGTGCGCCATTATGTAATCACAGAGCTCCATTGTCTCATCATAGTGCTCCATTGTGTTAACATAGTGCTACATTGTCTCATCACAGTGCTACATTGTGTCAACACAGTGCTCCATTGTGTCATCTCAGTGCTCCATTGTGTCATCACAGTGTTCCATTTTGTCATCACAGAGCTCCATTGTGTCATCACAGTGCTCCATTGTGTCATCACAGAGATCCATTGTGTCATCAAAATGCTCTATTATGTCATCACAGAGCTCCATTTTGTCATCACAGTGCTCCATTGTGTCATCACAGAGCTCCATTGTCTCAACACAGTGCTCAATTGTTTCATCACAGAGCTCCATTTGTCATGATAGTGCTCCATTGTGTCATCACAATGCTCCATTGTGTCATCATAGTGCTCCATTGTGTCATCACAGTGCTCCATTGTGTCATCACAGAGCTCCATTGTCTCAACACAGTGCTCAATTGTTTCATCACAGAGCTCCATTTGTCATGATAGTGCTCCATTGTGTCATCACAATGCTCCATTGTGTCGTCATAGTGCTCCATTGTCTCATCACAGTGCTCCATTGTGTCATCACAGAGCTCCATTTTGTCATCACAGTGCTCCATTGTGTCATCAAAGAGCTCGATTGTGTCATCATAGTGCTCCATTATGTAATCAGAAAGCACCATTGCTTCATCACAGTGCTCCATTGTGTCATCACAGAGCTCTTTGTGTCATCACAGAACTCGATAGTGTCATCATATAGCTAAATTGTGTCATTACAATACTCCATTGTCTCATCACAGAGTTCCATTGTTTCATCACAGTGCTACATTGTCTCAGCATAGTGCTCCATTGTGTCATGGAGCTCTATGATGACACAATGGAGCACCGTGATGACAAAATGGATCTCTCTGATGACGCAATTGAGCACTGTGATGACACAATGGAGCACTGTGATGACACAGTTGAGCTCTGTGATGACACAATGGAGCACTGTGATGAAGCAATGGTGCTTTCTGATTACATAATGGAGCACTGTGATGACACAATCGATCTCTGTGATGACACAATGAAGCACTGTGATGACAAAATGGAGCACAGTGATGACACAATGGAGCTCTGAGATGAAAAATGGAACTCTGTGATGAGACAGGGGAGCACTGTGATGACACAATGGAGCACTATGATGAGACAATGGAGCACTGTGATGACATAATGGAGCACTATAATGACACAATGTAGCTCTGTGATGACATAATGGAACACTGTGATGACCTAATGGAGCTCTGTGATGACACAATGGAGCACTATCATGACAAATGGAGCTCTGTGATGAAACAATTGAGCACTGGGTTGAGACAATGGAGCTCTGTGATGACACAATGGAGCACTGTGATGACAAAATGGAGCCCTGTGATGACACAATGGAGCTCTGTGATGACATAATAGAGCATTTTGATGACAAATTGGATCTCTGTGATGACACAATGGAGCACTGTGATGACACAATGGAGCACTCTGATTACACAATGGAGCACTGTGATGACACAATGGAGCACTATGATGAGACAATGGAGCTCTGTGATTACATAATGGCGCACTGTGATGAGACAATGCATCACAGTGCTCCATTGTGTCATCACAGTGCTCCATTGTTTCATCACAGAGCCTAATTGTGTCATCACACTGCTCCATTGTGTCATCACATAGCTCCATTTTGTCATCACACTGCTCCATTGTGTCATCACGGAGCTCCATTGTGTCATCACAGAGGTCCATTATGTCCATAGTGCTCCCTTATGTGATCACAGTGATCCATTATCTCATCACGGTCCTCAATTCTGACATCACAGTGCTCAATTATGTCATCACAGAGCTCTATTTTATATTCACAGTTCTCTATCGTGTCATCCCAGAGCACCATTGTGTGATCACAGAGCTCCATTATTTCCATAGTGCTGCATTATGTCATCACAGTGATCCATTATCTCTTCACTGTCCTCCACTGTTTCATAACAGTGCTCCATTGTGTCATCACAGAGCTCCATTGTGTCATCACAATGCTCTATTATGTCATCATAGAGCTCCATTGTGTCATCACAGAGCTCCATTGTGTCATCACAGTGCTCCATTGTGAAATCATAGTGCTCCATTGTGTCATCACACTGCTCCATTTTGTCATCACAGTGCTCAGTTGTGTCATCACAATGCTCCATTGTCTCATCACAGAGTTCCTTTTTATCATCACAGTGCTACATTGTCTGAAAATAGTGCTCCATTGTGTCATCACAGAGCTTCATTGTGTCATCACAGAGCTCCATTGTGTCATCACTGTGCTCCATTTTGTCATCATAGTGCTCCATTATGTCATCACAGAGCTCCATTGTGTCATCACTGTGCTCCCTTTTGTCATCAAAGTGCTCCATTTTGTTGTCACAGAGCTCCATTGTGTCATCACATTTCTCCATTGTCTCATCACAGAGTTCCATTGTGTCATCACAGTGATACATTGTCTCATCACTGGGCTCCATTGGGTAATCACAGTGCGCCATTATGTAATCACAGAGCTCAATTGTCTCATCATAGTGCTCCATTGTGTCATCACTGTGCTCCATTGTGTCATCACAGTGCTCCATTCTGTCATCATAGTGCAGCATTGTCATCATAGTGCTCCATTGTCTCATCACAGAGCTCCATTGTGTCATGACAGTGACACATTGTCTCATCACAGAGCTCCATTGTGTCATCACAGTGCTCCATTGTTTCCTCACAGAGCTACATTGTGTCATCGTAGAGCTCCATTGTTTCATAACAGTGCTCCATTTTGTCATCACTGAGCTCCATTGTGTCATCACAATGCTCTATGAAATCATCACAGAGCTCCATTGTGTCATCACAGTGCTCCATTGTGTCATGTCAGTGCTCCATTGTGTCATCACAGTGCTCCATTGTGTTATCACAGTGCTACATTGTGTCATCACAGTGCTTCATTGTGTCATCATAGTGCTCCATTATTTCATCACAGTGCTACATTGTGTCATCACAGAGCTCTATTGTGTCATCACAGTGTTCCATTATGTCATCATAAAGCTCCATTATCTCATCATAGTGCTCCATTGTGTAATTACAGAGCTCGATTGTGTCATAATGGTGTTCTAATATGTAATCACAGAGCAGCATTGTCTCAACACAGTGCTCCATTGTGTAATCAAAGTGCTCCATTTTGTCATCAGAGTGCTCCATTGTGTCATCACAGAGCTCCATTTTATCATCAAGGTGCTCCATTGTTTGATCACAGAGCTCTATTGTGTCATCATAGTGCTCCATTGTGTAATCGTAGTGTTCCATTGTATCATCACCTAGCTTCATTGTGTCATCACAGAGTTCCATTGTATCATCACAGTGCTACATTGTCTGATCATAGTGCTCTATTGTGTCATCACAGAGCTTCATTGTGTCATCACAGTGCTCAATTGTGTCATCACAGAGCTCCACTGTCTCAACACAGTGCTCAATTGTTTCATCACAGAACTCCATTTGTCATGATAGTGCTCCATTGTGTCATCACATTGCTCCATTGTGTCATCACAGAGCTCCATTAGGTCATCACAGTGTTCCATTATGTCATCACAATGCTACATTGGGTCATTACAGTGCTCCATTATCTCATCACAGTGCTCCATTGTGTCATCACAGTGCTCCATTGTGTCATCACAGTGCTACATTGTCTCATCACAGTGCTTCATTGTGTCATCATAGTGCTCCATTATTTCATCACAGAGCTCCATTGTGTCATCACAGTGCTCCATTGTTTCATCACAGAGCTCTATTGTTTCATCACAGTGTTCCATTATGTCATCACAGAGCTCCAATATCTCATCACAGTTCTACATTGTGTCATCACAGAGCTCCATTTTGTCATCATAGAGCTCTATTGTGTCATCACAGTGCTCCATTGTGTCATCACAGAGCTCCATTGTGTCATCAGAGTTCTCGATTGTGTCATCACATTGCTATATTTTGTAATCACAGTGCTCCATTTTGTTATCACAGAGCTCCATTGTGTCATCACAGTGCTCCATTTTGTCATCACAGTGCTCAATTGTGTCATCACAGTGCTCCATTTTCTCATCACAGTGCTCCACTCTTTCATCACTAAACTCCATTCTGTCATCACCGTGCTCCATTTTGTCCTCACTGTGCTCAATTGTCTCATCACAGTGCTCCATTTTCTCATCACAGAGATCCATTGTGTCATCACAGTGCTCCATGTTGTCATCACAGAGCTCCATTGTGTCACCACAGTGCTCCATTTTCTCCTCACAGAGTTCCATTGTGTCATCACAGTGCTACATTGCCTCATCACAGTGCGCCATTATGTAATCACAGAGCTCCATTGTCTCATCATAGTGCTCCATTGTGTTAACATAGTGCTACATTGTCTCATCACAGTGCTACATTGTGTCAACACAGTGCTCCATTGTGTCATCACAGTGCTCCATTGTGTCATCACAGTGTTCCATTTTGTCATCACAGAACTCCATTGTGTCATCACAGTGCTCCATTGTGTCATCACAGAGATCCATTGTATCATCAAAATGCTCTATTATGTCATCACAGAGCTCCATTTTGTCATCACAGTGCTCCATTGTGTCATCACAGAGCTCCATTGTCTCAACACAGTGCTCAATTGTTTCATCACAGAGCTCAATTTGTCATGATAGTGCTCCGTTGTGTCATCACAATGCTCCATTATGTCATAAATGAGCTCTATTGTCTCATCACAATGCTCCATTGTGTCGTCATAGTGCTCCATTGTCTCATCACAGTGCTCCATTGTGTCATCACAGAGCTCCATTTTGTCATCACAGTGCTCCACTGTGTCATCACAGAGCTCGATTGTGTCATCATAGTGCTCCATTATGTAATCAGAAAGCACCATTGCTTCATCACAGTGCTCCATTGTGTCATCACAGAGCTCTTTGAGTCATCACAGAGCTCGATAGTGTCATCATATAGCTAAATTGTGTCATCACAATACTCCATTGTCTCATCACAGAGTTCCATTGTTCCATCACAGTGCTACATTGTCTCAGCATAGTGCTCCATTGTGTTATGGAGCTCTATGATGACACAATGGAGCACCGTGATGACAAAATGGATCTCTCTGATGACGCAATTGAGCACTGTGATGACACAATGGAGCACTGTGATGACACAGTGGAGCTCTGTGATGACACAATGGAGCACTGTGATGAAGCAATGGTGCTTTCTGATTACATAATGGAGCACTGTGATGACACAATCGATCTCTGTGATGACACAATGAAGCACTGTGATGACAAAATGGAGCACAGTGATGACACAATGGAGCTCTGAGATGAAAAATGGAACTCTGTGATGAGACAGGGGAGCACTGTGATGACACAATGGAGCACTATGATGAGACAATGGAGCACTGTGATGACATAATGGAGCACTGTAAAGACACAATGTAGCTCTGTGATGACATAACGGAACACGGTGATGACCTAATGGAGCTCTGTGATGACACAATGGAGCACTGTCATGACAAATGGAGCTCTGTGATGAAACAATTGAGCACTGTGTTGAGACAATGGAGCTCTGTGTTGACACAATGGAGCACTGTGATGACAAAATGGAGCCCTCTGATGACACAATGGAGCTCTGTGATGACATAATAGAGCATTTTGATGACAAATTGGATCTCTGTGATGACACAATGGAGCACCGTGATGACAAAATGGATCTCTCTGATGATGCAATTGAGCACTGTGATGACACAATGGAGCACTGTGATGACACAGTGGAGCTCTGTGATGACACAATGGAGCACTGTGATGAAGCAATGGTGCTTTCTGATTACATAATGGAGCCCTGTGATGACACAGTGGAGCTCTGTGATGACACAATGGAGCACTGTGATGACACAATGGAGCACTCTGATTACACAATGGAGCACTGTGATGACACAATGGAGCACTATGATGAGACAATGGTGCTCTGTGATTACATAATGGCGCACTGTGATGAGACAATGCATCACAGTGCTCCATTGTGTCATCACAGTGCTCCATTGTGTCATAACAGAGCCTGATTGTGTCATCAGAATGCTCCATTATGTAATCACAGAGCTGCATTGTCTCATCACAGTGCTCCCTTGTGTCATCACAGTGTTCCATTTTGTCATCACAGAGTTCCATGGTGTCATTACAGTGCTCCATTGTTTCATCACAGAGCCTAATTGTGTCATCACACTGCTCCATTGTGTCATCACATAGCTCCATTTAGTCATCACACTGCTCCATTGTGTCATCACAGAGGTCCATTATGTCCATAGTGCTCCCTTATGTCATCACAGTGATCCATTATCTCATCACGGTCCTCAATTCTGACATCACAGTGCTCAATTATGTCATCACAGAGCTCTATTTTATATTCACAGTTCTCTATTGTGTCATCCCAGAGCACCATTGTGTGATCACAGAGCTCCATTATTTCCATAGTGCTGCATTATGTCATCACTGTGATCCATTATCTCTTCACTGTCCTCCATTGTGTCATCACAGTGCTCCATTATATCATGACAGTGCTCCATTGTGTCATCACAGAGCTCCTTGTGTCATTACAGAGCTAGATTGTATCATCATAGTGCTCCATTTTGTCATCACAGTGCTAAATTGTGTCATCACAATACTCCATTTTCTCATCACAGAGTTCCTTTGTTTCATCACAGTGCTACATTGTCTCATCATAGTGCTCCATTGTGTCATCACACTGCTCCATTGTGTCATCACAGTGCTCAATTGTGTCATCAGAGAGATCCATTTTGTCATCACTGTGCTCCATTGTGTCATCACAGTGCTCCATTGTGTCATCACAGAGCTCCATTGTGTCATCACAGTGCTCCATTGTGTCATCATAGAGCTCCATTTTGACAACACAGTGCTCAATTTTGTCATCACAGAGCTCCATTTTGTCATCACAGTGCTCCATTGTCTCATCACAGAGTTGCACTGTGTAATAACAGTGCTACATTGTCTCACCACAGTGCTCCATTTTGTTATCACAGAGCTCCATTGTATCATCCAAGTGCTCCATTTTGTCATAATAGTGCTCCATTGTATCATCCAAGTGCTCAATGTTGTCATCATAGTGCTCCATTTTGTCATCACAGTGCTCCATTTTGTCATCACAGTGCTCAATTTTGTCATCACAGTGCTCAATTGTGTCATCCCAGGGCTCCATTTTGTCATCAAAGTGCTCCATTATTTCATCACAGAGCTCTATTGTCTCAATACAGTGCTCCATTTGTCATCACAGTGCTCCATTTTGTCATCACTATGCTCCATTATTTCATCACAGTGCTCCATTGTTTCATCACAGTGTTCCATTGTGTCATCACAGTGCTCCATGGTGTCATCACAGTGCTCCATTGTTTAATCACAGAGCTTAATTGTGTCATCACAATGCTCCATTGTGTCATCACAGAGCTCCATTGTGTCATCACAGTGCTCCATTTTGTCATCACAGAGTTCCATTGTGTCATCACAGAGCTCCATTGTGTCGTCACAGAGCTCCATTATGTCCATAGTGCTCCCTTATGTCATCACAGTGATCCATTATCTCATCACAGTTCTCAATTCTGACATCACAGTGCTCCATTAAGTCATCACAGAGCTCCATTGTATATTCACAGTTCTCTATTGTGTCATCCCAGAGCACCATTGTGTCATCACAGAGCTCCATTATTGCCACAGTGCTCCATTATGTCATCACAGTGATCCATTATTTCTTCAAGGTCCTCCCTTGTGTCATCACAGTGCTCCATTGTGTCATCACATAGCTCCATTGTCTCACCACAGTGCTCCATTGTGTCATCACTTTGCTGAATTTTGTCATCACAGAGCTCCATTTTGCATCACAGTGATCCATTTTGTCATCACAGTGCTTCATTGTGTCATCACAGAGCTCCATTCTGTCATCATAGTGCTCCATTGTGTCATCACAGTGCTCGATTGTGTCATTATAGTGCTCCATTATGTAATCACAAAGCACCATTGTCTCATCACAGTGCTCCATTGTGTCATCACAGTGCTCCTTTGTCTCATCACAGTGTTCCATTGTGTCATCAGAGTGCTCCACTGTGTCATGAAAGAGTTCCATTGTGTCATCACAGTGTTCCATTATGTCATCACAGAGCTTCATTGTCTCATTATAGTGCTCCATTGTGTCATCACAGAGCTTGAATGTGTCATCAGAGTGCTTCTTTATCTAATCACAGAGCAAGATTGTCTAATCACTGTGCTCCATTGTGTCATCACTGTGCTCCATTGTGTGATCACAGAGCTCCCTTGTGGCATCACAGTTCTCCATTGTGTCATCACATTGCTACATTGTGTAATCACAGTGCTTCATTGTGTCATGACAGAGCTCCATTGTGTCATCACAGTGCTCCATTGTGTTATCACAGAGCTCCATTTTGTCATCACAGTGCTCCATTATGTCATCACAGAGCTCCATTTTGTCATCACCGTGCTCCATTGTGTCATCACAGTGCTTCATTTTATAATCACAGTGCTCCATTGTGTCATCACAGAGCTCAATTTTGCCATCATTATGCTCCATTGTGTCATCACAGCACTCCATTGTGTCATCGCAATGCTCCCCTGTCTCATCACAGAGTTCCATTTTGTCATCTCAGACCTCCATTGTGTCATCACTGTGCTCCATTTTGTCATCACCGTGCTCCATTGTGTCATCACAGTGCTCCATTTTATAATCACTGTGCTCCATTGTGTCATCACAGAGCTCCATTTTGCCATCACTATGCTCCATTTTGTCATCACAGTGCTCCATTTTGTCGTCACAGAGCTCCATTGTGTCATCGCAGTGCTCCCCTGTCTCATCACAGAGTTCCATTTTGTCATCACAGTGCTTCATTGTGTCATCACTGTGCTCCATTTGGTCATCACAGTGCTCCATTGTGTCATCACAGAGCTCGATTGTGTCATCACAGTGCTGCATTATGTAATCACAAAGCACCATTGTTTCATCACAGTGCTCCATTGTGTCATCACAGAGCTCCATGTGTCATCACAGAGCTCGATAGTGTCATCACAGTGCTAAATTGTGTCATCACAATACTCTATTGTCTCATCACAGTGTTCCATTGTTTCATCACAGTCCTACATTGTCTCAGCATAGTGCTCCATTGTGTCATCACAGTGCTCCATTGTGTCATCACAGTGCTCAATTGTGTCATCAGAGAGATCCATTTTCTCATCACTATGCTCCATTGTGTCATCACTGTGGTCCATTGTGTCATCACAGAGCTCCATTTTGTCATCACAGTGCTCCATTGTGTCATCACAGAGCTCCATTTTGTCATCAGAGTGTTCCATTCTGTCATTATGGTTCTCCATTATGTCATCACTGTGCTCCATTGTCTCATCACAGTGTTCCATTTTGTCATCACAGTGCTCCTTTGTCTCATCACAGTGTTCCATTGTGTCATCAGAGTGCTCCACTGTGTCATGAAACAGTTCCATTGTGTCATCACAATGTTCCATTATGTCATCACAGAGCTTCATTGTCTCATCATAGTGCTCCATTGTGTCATCACAGAGGTTGAATGTGTCATCAGAGTGCTCCATTATGTAATCACAGAGCTGCATTCTCTCATCATAGTGCTCCACTGTGCCCTCACAGTGCTCCATTGTCTTATCACAGTGCTCCATTTTGTCATCACAGTGCTTCATTTTTTCATCACAGTACTTTATTGTTTCATCACAGAGCTCGATTGTGTCATCACCGTGCTCCATTTTATCATCACAGATCTCCATTTTGTCATCACAGTGCTCCATTGTGTCATCACAGAGCTCCATTGTTTCGTCACAGAGCTCCATTATGTTCATAGAGCTCTCTTATGTCATCACAGTGATCCATTATCTCATCACGGTTCTCAATTCTGATATCACAGTGCTCCATTAAGTCATCACAGAGCTCCATTGTATATTCACAGTTCTCTATTGTGTCATCCCCAGAGCACCATTGTGTCATCACAGAGCTCCATTATTTCCACAGTGCTCCATTATGTCATCACAGTGATACATTATCTCTTCAAGTTCCTCCATTGTGTCATCACTGTGCTCCATTATGTCATTGCAGATCTCCATTGTATATTCACAGTTCTCCATTTTCTCATCACAGTTCTCCATTTTCTCATCACAGTGCTCCATTGTCTTATCACAGTGCTCCATTTTGTCATCACAGCGCTCCATTTTGACATCACAGTACTCCATTGTGTCATCACAGAGCTCAATTGTGTCATCACAGTGCTCCTTTTTATCATCACAGATCTCCATTTTGTCATCACAGTGATCCATTTTGTCATCACAGTGCTTCATTGTGTCATCACAGTGCTCCATTGTGTAATCACAGTGCTCCATTGCGTCATCACAGAGCTCCATTGTGTCATCACAGAGCTCCATTGTATAATCACAGTGCTCCATTTTATCATCATAGTGCTCCATTGGGTCATCACAGAGCTACATTGTGCCATCACAATGCTCTATTATGTCATCACAGCTCCATTTTGTTGTCAGAGAGCTCCATTTCGTCATCACAGTGCTCCATTGTCTCATCACAGAGTTCCATTGTGTTATCACAGAGCTCCATTGTGTCATCACTGTGCTCTATTTTGTCATCACAGTGCTCCACTTTGTCATCACAGAGCTCGATTATGTCATCACAGTGCTCCATTATGAAATCACAAAGCACCATTGTTTCATCAGAGTGCTCCATTGTGTCATCACAGAGCTCCTTGTGTTATCACAGAGTTCCATTGTGTAATCATAGTGCTCCATTGTGTCATCACAGAGCTCCATTTTGCCAACACAGTGCCCCACTGTGTCAATACAGTGCTTCATTGTCAAATCTAAGTGCTCCATTGTGTCATCACAGTGCTCCATTATGTCATCACAAGCTCCATTGTGTCATCACAGTGCTCCATTGTGTCATCACAGTGCTCGATTGTGTCATTATAGTGCTCCATTATGTAATCACAGAGCACCATTGTCTAATCACTGTGCTCCATTGTGTCATCACTGTGCTCCATTGTGTGATCACAGAGCTCCATTGTGGCATCACAGTTGTCCATTGTGTCATCACATTGCTACATTGTGTCATCACAGTCCTCCATTGTGTCATCACAGAGCTCCATTGTGTCATCACAGTGCTCCATTGTGTCATCACTGTGCTCCATTATGTCATCACAGAGCTCCATATTGTCATCACAGTGCTCCATTGTGTCATCACAGAGCTCCATTTTATCATCACAGTGCTCCATTGTGTCATCACAGAGCTCCATTTTGCCATCACTATGCTCCATTTTGTCATCACAGTGCTCCATTTTGTCGTCTAAGAGCTCCATTGTGTCCTCGCAGTGCTCCCTGTCTCATCACAGAGTTCCATTTTGTCATCTCTGAGCTCCATTGTGTCATCACTGTGCTCCATTTGGTCATCACAGTGCTCCATTGTGTCATCTCAGAGCTCGATTGTGTCATCACAGTGCTCCATTATGTAATCACAAGGCACCATTGTTTCATCACAGTGCTCCATTGTGTCATCACAGAGCTCCTTGTGTCATCACAGAGCTCGATAGTGTCATCACAGTGCTAAATTGTGTCATCACAATACTCTATTGTCTCATCACAGAGTTCCATTGTTTCATCACAGTGCTACGTTGTCTCAGCATAGTGCTCCATTGTGTCATCACAGTGCTCCATTGTGTCATCACAGTGCTCAATTGTGTCATTAGAGAGATCCATTTTGTCATCACTATGCTCCATTGTGTCATCATTGTGCTCCATTTTGTCATCACAGAGCTCCATTTTGTCATCACAGTGCTCCATTGTGTCATCACAGAGCTCCATTTTGTCATCACAGTGCTCCATTGTGTCATCACAGTGCTCCATTTTGTCATAACAGAGCCCGATTGTGTCATCAGAATGCTCCATTATGTAATCACAGAGCTGCATTGTCTCATCACAGTGCTCCATTCTGTTATCACAGTGTTCTATTGTGTCATCACTGTGCTGCATTGTGTCATCACAGTGCTTAATTGTGTCATCATAGTGCTCAGTTGTGTCATCCCAGGGCTCCATTGTGTCATGAAATTGCTCCATTATTTTATCACAGAGCTACATTGTCCCAACACAGTGCTCCATTATGTCATCAGAGTGCTCCATTGTTTCATCACAGAGCTTAATTGTGTCATCACAGTGCTCCATTGTGTCATCACAGAGCTCCATTTTGTCATCACAGTGCTACATTATGTCATCACAGAGTTCCATTTTTTCATCACACTTCTCCATTGTGTCATCACAGGGCTCCATTTTGTCATCAAAGTGCTCCATTATTAAACCAAAAAGCTCCATTGTCTCATCACAGTGCTCCATTGTGTCATCACAGTGTTCCATTGTTTCATCACAGAGCTCCATTGTGTCATCACAGTGCTCCATATTATCATTTCGGTGCTCCATTGTGTAATCACAGTGCTCCATTGTGTAATCACTGTGCTCCATTGTGTGATCACAGAGCTCCATTGTGGCATCACATTTCACCATTGTGTCATCACATTGCTACATTGTGTAATCACAGTGCTCCACTGTGTCACCACAGAGCTCCATTGTGTCATCACAGTGCTCCATTGTGTCATCACAGAGCTCCATTTTGTCATCACTGTGCTCCATTATGTCATCACAGAGCTCCATTTTGTCATCACCGTGCTCCATTGTGTCACCACAGTGCTCCATTTTATAATTACAGTGGTCCATTGTGTCATCGCAGTGCTCCCCTGTCTCATCACAGAGTTCCATTTTGTCATCTCAGAGCTCCATTGTGTCATCACTGTGCTCCATTTTGTCATCACAGTGCTCCATTGTGTCATCACTGTGCTGAATTTTGTCATCACAGAGCTCCATTTTGCATCACAGTGATCCATTTTGTCATCACAGTGCTTCATTGTGTCATCACAGAGCTCCATTGTGTCATCATAGTGCTCCATTGTGTAATCACAGAGCTCCATTGTGTCATCACAGTGCTAAATTATATCATCACAGTGCTTCATTGTGTCATCACAGTGCTCCATTGTGTAATCACAGTGCTCCATTGTGTCGTCACAGAGCTCCATTGTGTCATCACAGAGCTCCATTGTATAATCACAGTGCTCCATTTTATCATCATAGTGCTCCATTGTGTTATCACAGAGCTCCATTTTGCCATCACTATGCTCCATTTTGTCATCACAGTGCTCCATTGTGTAATCACAGTGCTCCATTTTGTCATCACAGAGCTCTATTGTGTCATCACCGTGCTCCATTGTGTCTTCACAGTGCTCCATTTTATAATCACAGTGCTCCATTGTGTCATCACAGAGCTCCATTTTGCCATCACTATGCTCCATTTTGTCATCACAGTGCTCCATTGTGTCGTCACAGAGCTCCATTGTGTCATCGCAGTGCTCCCCTGTCTCATCACAGAGTTCTATTTTGTCATCTCAGAGCTCCATTGTGTCATCACTGTCCTCCATTTTGTCATCACAGTGCTCCACTTTGTCATCACAGAGCTCCATTGTGTCATCACAGTGCTCCATTGTGTCATCACAGTGCTCCATTGTGTCATCACATTGCTACATTGTGTAATCACCGTGCTCCATTGTGTCATCACAGAGCTCCATTTTGTCATCTCAGAGCTCCATTGTGTCATCACAGTGCTCCATTTTATAATCACAGTGCTCCATTGTGTCATCACAGAGCTCCATTTTGCCAACACAGTGCTCCACTGTGTCAATACAGTGCTACATTGTCAAATCTAAGTGCTCCATTGTGTCATCACAGTGCTCCATTATGTCATCACAAGCTCCATTGTGTTATCACAGTGCTCGATTGTGTCATTATAGTGCTCCATTATGTAATCACAGAGCACCATTGTCTAATCACTGTGCTCCATTTTGTCATCACTGTGCTCCATTGTGTGATCACAGAGCTCCATTGTGGCATCTCAGTTGTCCATTGTGTCATCACATTGCTACATTGTGTCATCACAGTGCTCCATTGTGTCATCACAGTGCTCCATTATGTCATCACAAAGCTCCATTTTGTCATCACTGTGCTCCATTGTGTCATCACAGTGCTGCATTTTATAATCACAGTGCTCCATTGTGTCATCACAGAGCTCCATTTTGCCATCACTATGCTCCATTTTGTCATCACAGTGCTCCATTTTGTCGTCTAAGAGCTCCACTGTGTCCTCGCAGTGCTCCCCTGTCTCATCACAGAGTTCCATTTTGTCATCTCAGAGCTCCATTGTGTCATCACTGTGCTCCATTTGGTCATCACAGTGCTCCATTGTGTCATCTCAGAGCTCGATTGTGTCATCACAGTGCTCCATTATGTAATCACAAAGCACCATTGTTTCATCACAGAGCTCCATTGTGTCATCACAGAGCTCCTTGTGTCATCACAGAGCTCGATAGTGTCATCACAGTGCTAAATTGTGTCATCACAATACTCTATTGTCTCATCACAGAGTTCCATTGTTTCATCACAGTGCTACATTTTCTCAGCATAGTGCTCCATTGTGTCATCACAGTGCTCAATTGTGTCATCAGAGAGATCCATTTTGTCATCACTATGCTCCATTGTGTCATCACAGAGCTCCGTTTTCTCATCAGAGTGTTCCATTCTGTCATTATGGTTCTCCATTAAGTCATCACAGTGCTCCATTGTCTCATCACAGTGTTCCATTTTGTCATCACAGTGCTCCTTTGTCTCATCACAGTGTTCCATTGTGTCATCAGAGTGCTCCACTGTGTCATGAAAGAGTTCCATTGTGTCATCACAGTGTTCCATTATGTCATCACAGAGCTTCATTGTCTCATCATAGTGCTCCATTGTGTCATCACAGAGCTTGAATGTGTCATCAGAGTGCTCCATTATGTAATCACAGAGCACCATTGTCTAATCACTGTGCTCCATTGTGTCATCACTGTGCTCCATTGTGTGATCACAGAGCTCCATTTTGTCATCACAGTGCTCCATTGTGTCATCACAGAGCTCCATTTTGTCATCACAGTGCTCCATTATGTCATCACAGAGCTCCATTTTGCCATCACTATGCTCCATTTTGTCATCACAGTGCTCCATTGTGTCTTCACAGAGCTCCATTGTGTCATCGCAGTGCTCCCCTGTCTTATCACAGAGTTCCATTTTTTTTTTTTTTTTTTTTATAATTTATTTTATTTATTAAAGATTTCTGTCTCTTCCCCCCCGCCGCCCCCTTCCCTCCCCCTCCCCCAATCAAATCGCCCTTTCTTGACTGCCCAAAGAGCAATCAGGATTCCCTGCCCTGTGGGAAGTTCAAGGACCTCCCACCTCTATCCAGTTCTAGTAAGGTGAGCATCCAAACTGCCTAGGCTCCCACAAAGCCAATAGGTGCAGTAGGATCCGAAACCCATTGCCATTGTTCTTGAGGTCTCCGTAGTCCTCATTGTCCGCTATGTTCAGCGAGACTGGTTTTAACCCAAGCTTTTTTAAACCCAGACCAGCTGGCCTTGGTGAGTTCCTGAAAGAACATCCCCACTGCCTCAATATGTGGGTGCACCCCTCGTGGTCCTGAGTTCCCTGCTTGTGTTCTCTCTCCTTCCGCTCTTGACTTGGACCTTGAGATTTCAGTCTGGTGCTCCAATGTGGGTCTCTATCTCTGTCTCCTTTCATCGCCTGATGAAGGTTAATATTCAGGAGGTTGCCTATATGTTTTTCTTTGGGTTCTCCTTCTTATTTAGCTTCTCTAAGATCCCAGATTATATGCTCAATGTCCTTTACTTATGGCTAGAAACCAAATATGAGTGAGTACATCCCATGTTCCTCTTTTTGGGTCTGGCTTACCTCACTCAGGATAGTGTTTTCAATTTCCATCCATTTGCCTGCAAACTTCAAGAAGTCCTTGTTTTTTACTGCTGAGTAGTACTCTAATATGTATATATTCCATACCTTCTTCATCCATTCTTCAATTGAAGGGCATCTAGGTTGTTTCCAGGTTCTGGCTATTACAAACAATGCTGCTATGAACATAGTAGAGCATATACTTTTGTTGTATGATACGGCCTCTCTTGGGTATATTCCCAAGAGTGGTATTGCTGGGTCCATGGGTATGTTGATCCCGAATTTCCTGAGAAACCTCCACACTGCTTTCCAGAGTGGTTGCACAAGTTTGCATTCCCACCAGCAATGGATGAGTGTACCCCTTTCTCCACAACCTCTCCAGCAGCGGCTATCATTGGTGTTTTTATTTTTGCCATTCTGACAGGTGTAAGATGGTATCTTAAAGTTGTCTTGATTTGCATTTCCCTGATTGCTAAGGAAGTTGAGCATGACTTTAGGTGTCTTTTGGCCATTTGAACTTCTTCTGTTGAGAGATCTCTGTTCAGCTCAGTGCCCCATTTTATAATTGGGTTGATTTGCCTTTTACGTTCTAGTTTCTTGAGTTCTTTATATATTTTGGAGATCAGACCTTTGTCAGTTGCTGGGTTGGTGAAGATTTTCTCCCAGTCAGTGGGTTGCCTTTCTGTCTTAGCGACAGTGTCCTTTGCTTTACAGAAGCTTCTCAGTCTCAGGAGGTCCCATTTATTCAATGAGGCACTTACAGTCTGTGCTGCTGGGGTTATACATAGGAAGTGGTCTCCTGTGCCCACGTGTTGTAGAGTGCTTCCCACTTTCTCTTCTATCAGGTTCAGTGTGTTCGGGCTGATATTGAGATCTTTAATCCACTTGGACTTGAGTTTTGTGCATGGTGATAGATATGGATCTATTTTCATTCTTCTACAGATTGACATCCAGTTTTGCCAACACAATTTGTTGAAGATGCTCTCTTTTTTCCATTGTATACTTTTAGCTCCTTTATCGAAAATCAATTGCTCATAGGTTTGTAGGTTAAAGTCAGGGTCTTCTATTCGATTCCATTGGTCGACTTCTCTGTTTTTATGCCAATACCAAGCTGTTTTCAATACTGTAGCTCTGTAATAGAGTTTGAAGTCAGGGATGGTAATGCCTCCAGACGTTCCTTTATTGTATAAGATTGTTTTGGCTATCCTGGGTTTTTTGTTTTTCCATATAAAGTTGATTATTGTCTTCTCCAGATCTGTGAAGAATTTTGATGGGATTTTGATGGGGATTGCATTGAATCTATAGATTGCTTTTGGTAGAATTGCCATTTTTACTATGTTGATCCTCCCAATCCAAGAGCAAGGGAGATCCTTCCATTTTCTGGGGTCCTCTTCAATTTCTTTCTTCAAAGACTTACAGTTCTTGTCAAATAGATCTTTCACTTCCTTGGTCAGAGTTATCCCAAGATATTTTATGCTATTTTTGGCTATCGTGAAAGGTGATGCTTCTCTGATTTCCCTCTCCATTTCTTTATCCTTAGTGTATAGGAAGGCAACTGATTTTTTGGAGTTGATCTTGTATCCTGCCACATTACTAAAGGTGTTTATCAGCTGTAGGAGTTCTTTGGTAGAGTTTTTGGGGTCGCTTATGTATACTATCATATCATCTGCAAATAACAAAAGCTTAAGTTCTTCCTTTCCAATATGAATCCCCTTGATCCCCTTATGTTGTCTTATTGCTATTGCTAGAACTTCAAGCACTATATTGAAGAGGTATGGAGAGAGTGGACATCCTTGTCTTGTTCCTGATTTTAGTGGGATGGCTTTGAGTTTTTCTCCGTTTAATTTAATGTAAGCTGTTGGCTTGATGTAAATAGCTTTTATTATATTTAGGTATGACCCTTGTATCCCTAATCTCTCCTTGACATTTATCATAAAGGCGTGTTGAATTTTGTCAAATGCTTTTTCAGCATCTAATGAAATGATCATATGTTTTTTTTTCTTTCAGTTTATTTATATGGTGGATTACATTGATAGATTTGTGTATGTTGAACCAGCCCTGCATCTCTGGGATGAAGCCTACTTGATCATAATGGATAATTTTTCTAATGTGTTCTTGGGTTCAGTTTGCCAGTATTTTATTGAGAATTTTTGCGTCAATATTCATGAGTGAGATAGGCCTGTAATTCTCTTTCTTGGTTGAGTCTTTGTGTGGTTTTGGTATCAGGGTAACTGTAGCTTCATAAAAGGAATTTGGCAATGACTCTTCTGTTTCTATATTGTGAAATACGTTAAGGAGTATAGGTATTAGCTACTCTTGGAAGTTCTGGTAGAATTCTGCATTGAAACCATCTGGTCCTGGGCTTTTTTTGGAAGGGAGATTTTTGATAACAGTTTCTAGTTCTTCACGACTAACAGGTCTATTTAGATCGTTCACCTGGTCTTGGTTTAGCTTTGGTATATGGTACTTATCTAAAAAATGTCCATTTCTTTTGCATTTTCCAGTTTTGTGGCATACAGGCTTTTGTAGTAAGATCTAATGATTCTCTGAATTTCCACTGTGCTCCATTTTGTCATCACTGTGCTCCATTGTGTGATCACAGAGCTCCATTGTGGCATCACAGTTCTCCATTGTGTCATCACATTGCTACATTGTGTCATCACAGAGCTCCATTTTGTCATCTCAGAGCTCCATTGTGTCATCACAGTGCTCCATTTTATAATCACATTGCTCCATTGTGTCATCACAGAGCTCCATTTTGCCAACACAGTGCTCCACTGTGTCAATACAGTGCTACATTGTCAAATCTAAGTGCTCCATTGTGTCATCACAGTGCTCCATTATGTCATCACAAGCTCCATTGTGTTATCACAGTGCTCGATTGTGTCATTATAGTGCTCCATTATGTAATCACAGAGCACCATTGTCTAATCACTGTGCTCCATTTTGTCATCACTGTGCTCCATTGTGTGATCACAGAGCTCCATTGTGGCATCACAGTTCTCCATTGTGTCATCACATTGCTACATTGTGTCATCACAGTGCTCCATTGTGTCATCACAGTGCTCCATTATGTCATCACAGAGCTCCATTTTGTCATCACTGTGCTCCATTGTGTCATCACAGTGCTGCATTTTATAATCACAGTGCTCCATTGTGTCATCACAGAGCTCCATTTTGCCATCACTATGCTCCATTTTGTCATCACAGTGCTCCATTTTGTCGTCTAAGAGCTCCACTGTGTCCTCGCAGTGCTCCCCTATCTCATCACAGAGTTCCATTTTGCCATCTCAGAGCTCCATTGTGTCATCACTGTGCTCCATTTTGTCATCACCGTGCTCCATTGTGTCATCACAGTTCTCCATTTTATAATCACAGTGCTCCATTGTGTCATCACATAGCTCCATTTGGCCATCACTATGCTCCATTTTCTCATCACAGTGCTCCATTGTGTCGTCACAGAGCTCCATTGTGTCATCGCAGTGCTCCCCTTTCTCATCACAGTGTTCCATTTTGTCATCTCAGAGCTCCATTGTGTCATCACTGTGCTCCATTTGGTCATCACAGTGCTCCATTGTGTCATCACGGAGCTGGATTGTGTCATCATAGTGGTCCATTATGTAATCACAAAGCACCATTGTTTCATCACAGTGCTCCATTGTGTCATCACAGAGCTCCTTGTGTCATCACAGAGCTCGATAGTGTCATCATATAGCTAAATTGTGTCATCACAATACTCCATTGTCTCATCACAGAGTTCCATTGTTTCATCACAGTGCTACATTGTCTCAGCATAGTGCTCCATTGTGTCATCACAGTGCTCCATTGTGTCATCACAGTGCTCAATTGTGTCATTAGAGAGATCCATTTTGTCATCACTCTGCTCCATTGTGTCATCACTGTGCTCCATTGTGTCATCACAGAGCTCCATTTTGTCACCACAGTGCTCCATTGTGTCATCACAGAGCTCCATTTTGTCATCACAGTGCTCCATTGTGTCATCACAGTGCTCTATTGTGTCATCACAGAGCTTCATTGCGTCATCTCAGTGCTCCATTTTGTAATCACAGAGCTCCATTTTCTCATCTAAGTACTCCATTGTGTCATGTCAGTGCTCCATTGTGTCATCAGAGAGTTCCATTGTGTCATCACAGTGCTCCATTGTCTCATCACAGTGTTCGATTTTGTCATCACAGTGCTCCTTTGTTTCATCACAGTGTTCCATTGTGTCATCAGAGTGCTCCACTGTGTCATGAAAGAGCTCCATTGTGTCATCACAGTGTTCCATTATGTCATCACAGAGCTTCATTGTCTCATCATAGTGCTCCATTGTGTCAATACAGAGATTGAAAGTGTCATCAGAGTGCTCCATTATGTAATCACAGAGCACCATTGTCTAATCACTGTGCTCCATTGTGTCATCACTGTGCTCCATTGTGTGATCACAGAGCTCCATTGTGGCATCACAGTTCTCCATTGTGTCATCACATTGCTACATTGTGTAATCACAGTGCTCCATTGTGTCATCACAGAGCTCCATTGTGTCATCACAGTGCTCCATTTTGTCATCACAGAGCTCCATTTTGTCATCACCGTGCTCCATTGTGTCATCACAGTGCTCCATTTTATAATCACAGTGCTCCATTGTGTCATCACAGAGCTCCATTTTGCCATCACTATGCTCCATTTTGTCATCACAGTGCTCCATTGTGTCGTCACAGAGCTCCATTGTGTCATCGCAGTGCTCCCCTGTCTCATCACAGAGTTCCATTTTGTCATCTCAGAGCTCCATTGTGTCATCACTGTGCTCCATTTGGTCATCACAGTGCTCCATTGTGTCATCACGGAGCTCGATTGTTTCATCACAGTGCTCCATTATGTAATCACAAAGCACCATTGTTTCATCACAGTGCTCCATTGTGTCATCACAGAGCTCCTTGTGTCATCACAGAGCTCGATAGTGTCATCATATAGCTAAATTGTGTCATCACAATACTCCATTGTCTCATAACAGAGTTCCATTGTTTCATCACAGTGCTACATTGTCTCAGCATAGTGCTCCATTGTGTCATCACAGTGCTCAATTGTGTCATTAGAGAGATCCATTTTGTCATCACTATGCTCCATTGTGTCATCACTGTGCTCCATTGTGTCATCACAGAGCTCAATTTTGTCATCACAGTGCTCCATTGTGTCATCACAGTGCTCCATTGTGTCATAACAGAGCCTGATTGTGTCATCAGATTGCTCCATTATGTAATCACAGAGCTGCATTGTCTCATCACAGTGCTCCATTCTGTCATCACAGTGTTCTATTGTGTCATCACAGTGCTCAATTGTGTCATCATAGTGCTCAGTTGTTTCATCCCAGGGCTCCATTGTGTCATGAAATTGCTCCATTATTTTATCACAGAGCTACATTGTCCCAACACAGTACTCCATTATGTCATCAGAGTGCTCCATTGTTTCATCACAGAGCTTAATTGTGTCATCACAGTGCTCCATTGTATCATCACAGAGCTCCATTTTGTCATCACAGTGCTCCATTATGTCATCACAGAGTTCCATTTTTTCATCACACTGCTCCATTGTCTCATCACAGTGCTCCATTTTGTTATCATAGTGCTCCATTGTGTCATCACAGAGCTCCATTTTGTCGTCACAGAGCTCCATTGTGTCATCACAGTGCTCCATTCTGTCATCACAGTGTTCTATTGTGTCATCACTGTGCTCCATTGTGTCATCACAGTGCTCAATTGTGTCATCATAGTGCTCAGTTGTGTCATCCCAGGGCTCCATTGTGTCATGAAATTGCTCCATTATTTTATCACAGAGCTACATTGTCCCAACACAGTGCTCCATTATGTCATCAGAGTGCTCCATTGTTTCATCACAGAGCTTAATTGTGTCATCACAGTGCTCCATTGTATCATCACAGAGCTCCATTTTGTCATCACAGTGCTCCATTATGTCATCACAGAGTTCCATTTTTTTCATCACACTGCTCCATTGTCTCATCACAGTGCTCCATTTTGTTATCATAGTGCTCCATTGTGTCATCACAGAGCTCCATTGTGTCGTCACAGAGCTCCATTATGTCCATAATGCTCCCTTATGTCATCACAGTGATCCATTATCTCATCATGGTTCTCAATTCTGATATCACAGTGCTCCATTAAGTCATCACAGAGCTCCATTGTATATCCACAGTTCTCTATTGTGTCATCCCAGAGCACCATTGTGTCATCACAGAGCTCCATTATTTCCACAGTGCTCCATTATGTCATCACAGTGATCCATTATCTCTTCAAGGTCCTGCATTGTGTCATCACTGTGCTCCATTATGTCATTGCAGATCTCCATTGTATATTCACAGTTCTCCATTTTCACATCACAGTGCCCCATTGTGTCATCAGAGAGCTCCATTGTCTCATGACAGTGCTCCATTGTGTCATCACAGATCTCCATTGTCTTATCACAGTGCTCCATTGTGTCATCACTGTGCTGAATTTTGTCATCACAGAGCTCCATTTTGCATCACAGTGATCCATTTTGTCATCACAGTGCTTCATTGTGTCATCACATAGCTCCATTGTGTCATCACTGTGCTCCATTGTGTCATCACAGAGCTCCATTTTGTCATCACAGTGCTCCATTGTGTCATCACAGTGCTCCATTGTGTCATAACAGAGCCTGATTGTGTCATCAGATTGCTCCATTATGTAATCACAGAGCTGCATTGTCTCATCACAGTGCTCCATTCTGTCATCACAGTGTTCTATTGTGTCATCACAGTGCTCAATTGTGTCATCATAGTGCTCAGTTGTTTCATCCCAGGGCTCCATTGTGTCATGAAATTGCTCCATTATTTTATCACAGAGCTACATTGTCCCAACACAGTGCTCCATTATGTCATCAGAGTGCTCCATTGTTTCATCACAGAGCTTAATTGTGTCATCACAGTGCTCCATTGTATCATCACAGAGCTCCATTTTGTCATCACAGTGCTCCATTATGTCATCACAGAGTTCCATTTTTTCATCACACTGCTCCATTGTCTCATCACAGTGCTCCATTTTGTTATCATAGTGCTCCATTGTGTCATCACAGAGCTCCATTTTGTCGTCACAGAGCTCCATTGTGTCATCACAGTGCTCCATTCTGTCATCACTGTGTTCTATTGTGTCATCACTGTGCTCCATTGTGTCATCACAGTGCTCAATTGTGTCATCATAGTGCTCAGTTGTGTCATCCCAGGGCTCCATTGTGTCATGAAATTGCTCCATTATTTTATCACAGAGCTACATTGTCCCAACACAGTGCTCCATTATGTCATCAGAGTGCTCCATTGTTTCATCACAGAGCTTAATTGTGTCATCACAGTGCTCCATTGTATCATCACAGAGCTCCATTTTGTCATCACAGTGCTCCATTATGTCATCACAGAGTTCCATTTTTTCATCACACTGCTCCATTGTCTCATCACAGTGCTCCATTTTGTTATCATAGTGCTCCATTGTGTCATCACAGAGCTCCATTGTGTCGTCACAGAGCTCCATTATGTCCATAATGCTCCCTTATGTCATCACAGTGATCCATTATCTCATCATGGTTCTCAATTCTGATATCACAGTGCTCCATTAAGTCATCACAGAGCTCCATTGTATATCCACAGTTCTCTATTGTGTCATCCCAGAGCACCATTGTGTCATCACAGAGCTCCATTATTTCCACAGTGCTCCATTATGTCATCACAGTGATCCATTATCTCTTCAAGGTCCTGCATTGTGTCATCACTGTGCTCCATTATGTCATTGCAGATCTCCATTGTATATTCACAGTTCTCCATTTTCACATCACAGTGCCCCATTGTGTCATCAGAGAGCTCCATTGTCTCATGACAGTGCTCCATTGTGTCATCACAGATCTCCATTGTCTTATCACAGTGCTCCATTGTGTCATCACTGTGCTGAATTTTGTCATCACAGAGCTCCATTTTGCATCACAGTGATCCATTTTGTCATCACAGTGCTTCATTGTGTCATCACATAGCTCCATTGTGTCATCACTGTGCTCCATTGTGTCATCACAGAGCTCCATTTTGTCATCACAGTGCTCCATTGTGTCATCACAGTGCTCCATTGTGTCATAACAGAGCCTGATTGTGTCATCAGATTGCTCCATTATGTAATCACAGAGCTGCATTGTCTCATCACAGTGCTCCATTCTGTCATCACAGTGTTCTATTGTGTCATCACAGTGCTCAATTGTGTCATCATAGTGCTCAGTTGTTTCATCCCAGGGCTCCATTGTGTCATGAAATTGCTCCATTATTTTATCACAGAGCTACATTGTCCCAACACAGTGCTCCATTATGTCATCAGAGTGCTCCATTGTTTCATCACAGAGCTTAATTGTGTCATCACAGTGCTCCATTGTATCATCACAGAGCTCCATTTTGTCATCACAGTGCTCCATTATGTCATCACAGAGTTCCATTTTTTCATCACACTGCTCCATTGTCTCATCACAGTGCTCCATTTTGTTATCATAGTGCTCCATTGTGTCATCACAGAGCTCCATTGTGTCCTCACAGTGCTCCATTGTGTCATCACAGTGCTCCATTCTGTCATCACAGTGTTCTATTGTGTCATCACTGTGCTCCATTGTGTCATCACAGTGCTCAATTGTGTCATCATAGTGCTCAGTTGTGTCATCCCAGGGCTCCATTGTGTCATGAAATTGCTCCATTATTTTATCACAGAGCTACATTGTCCCAACACAGTGCTCCATTATGTCATCAGAGTGCTCCATTGTTTCATCACAGAGCTTAATTGTGTCATCACAGTGCTCCATTGTATCATCACAGAGCTCCATTTTGTCATCACAGTGCTCCATTATGTCATCACAGAGTTCCATTTTTTCATCACACTGCTCCATTGTCTCATCACAGTGCTCCATTTTGTTATCATAGTGCTCCATTGTGTCATCACAGAGCTCCATTGTGTCGTCACAGAGCTCCATTGTGTCATCACAGTGCTCCATTCTGTCATCACAGTGTTCTATTGTGTCATCACTGTGCTCCATTGTGTCATCACAGTGCTCAATTGTGTCATCATAGTGCTCAGTTGTGTCATCCCAGGGCTCCATTGTGTCATGAAATTGCTCCATTATTTTATCACAGAGCTACATTGTCCCAACACAGTGCTCCATTATGTCATCAGAGTGCTCCATTGTTTCATCACAGAGCTTAATTGTGTCATCACAGTGCTCCATTGTATCATCACAGAGCTCCATTTTGTCATCACAGTGCTCCATTATGTCATCACAGAGTTCCATTTTTTCATCACACTGCTCCATTGTCTCATCACAGTGCTCCATTTTGTTATCATAGTGCTCCATTGTGTCATCACAGAGCTCCATTGTGTCGTCACAGAGCTCCATTATGCCCATAATGCTCCCTTATGTCATCACAGTGATCCATTATCTCATCACGGTTCTCAATTCTGATATCACAGTGCTCCATTAAGTCATCACAGAGCTCCATTGTATATCCACAGTTCTCTATTGTGTCATCCCAGAGCACCATTGTGTCATCACAGAGCTCCATTATTTCCACAGTGCTCCATTATGTCATCACAGTGATCCATTATCTCTTCAAGGTCCTGAATTGTGTCATCACTGTGCTCCATTATGTCATTGCAGATCTCCATTGTATATTCACAGTTCTCCATTTTCACATCACAGTGCCCCATTGTGTCATCAGAGAGCTCCATTGTCTCATGACAGTGCTCCATTGTGTCATCACAGATCTCCATTGTCTTATCACAGTGCTCCATTGTGTCATCACTGTGCTGAATTTTGTCATCACAGAGCTCCATTTTGCATCACAGTGATCCATTTTGTCATCACAGTGCTTCATTGTGTCATCACATAGCTCCATTGTGTCATCATTGTGCTCCATTGTGTAATCACAGAGCTCCATTGTGTCATCACAGTGCTAAATTATATCATCACAGTGCTCCACTGTGTCCTCACAGTGCTCCATTGTCTTTTCACAGTGCTCCATTTTGTCATCACAGCGCTCCATTTCGTCATCACTGTACTCCATTGTGTCATCACAGAGCTCCTTTTTATCATCACAGATCTCAATTTTGTCATCACAGTGATCCATTTTGTCATCACAGTGCTTCATTGTGTCATCATAGTGCTCCATTGTGTAATCACAGTGCTCCATTGTGTCATCACAGAGCTCCATTGTGTCATCACAGAGCTCCATTGTATAATCACAGTGCTCCATTTTATCATCATAGTGCTCCATTGGGTTATCACAGAGCAACATTGTGCCATCACAATGCTCTATTATGTCATCACAGAGCTCCATTGTGTTGTCAAAGAGCTCCATTGTGTCATCACAGTGCTCCATTGTCTCATCACAGAGTTCCATTGTGTTATCACAGAGCTCCATTGTGTCATCACTGTGCTCCATTTTGTCATCACAGTCCTCCACTTTGTCATCACAGAGCTCGATTATGTCATCACAGTGCTCCATTATGTAATCACAAAGCACCATTGTTTCATCAGAGTGCTCCATTGTGTCATCACAGAGCTCCTTGTGTTATCACAGAGTTCCATTGTGTCATCACAGTGTTCCATTGTGTCATCCATGTGCTCCATTGTGTAATCATAGTGCTCCATTGTGTCATCACTGAGCTCCATTTTGCCACCACAGTGCTCCACTGTGTCAATACAGTGCTACATTGTCAAATCTAAGTGCTCCATTGTGTCATCACAGTGCTCCATTATGTCATCACAGAGCTCCATTGTGTCATCACAGTGCTCCATTCTGTCATCACAGTGTTCTATTGTGTCATCACTGTGCTCCATTGTGTCATCACAGTGCTCAATTGTGTCATCATAGTGCTCAGTTGTGTCATCCCAGGGCTCCATTGTGTCATGAAATTGCTCCATTATTTTATCACAGAGCTACATTGTCCCAACACAGTGCTCCATTATGTCATCAGAGTGCTCCATTGTTTCATCACAGAGCTTAATTGTGTCATCACAGTGCTCCATTGTATCATCACAGAGATCCATTTTGTCATCACAGTGCTCCATTATGTCATCACAGAGTTCCATTTTTTCATCACACTGCTCCATTGTCTCATCACAGTGCTCCATTTTGTTATCATAGTGCTCCATTGTGTCATCACAGAGCTCCATTGTGTCGTCACAGAGCTCCATTATGTCCATAATGCTCCCTTATGTCATCACAGTGATCCATTATCTCATCACGGTTCTCAATTCTGATATCACAGTGCTCCATTAAGTCATCACAGAGCTCCATTGTATATCCACAGTTCTCTATTGTGTCATCCCAGAGCACCATTGTGTCATCACAGAGCTCCATTATTTCCACAGTGCTCCATTATGTCATCACAGTGATCCATTATCTCTTCAAGGTCCTGCATTGTGTCATCACTGTGCTCCATTATGTCATTGCAGATCTCCATTGTATATTCACAGTTCTCCATTTTCACATCACAGTGCCCCATTGTGTCATCACAGAGCTCCATTGTCTCATGACAGTGCTCCATTGTGTCATCACAGATCTCCATTGTCTTATCACAGTGCTCCATTGTGTCATCACTGTGCTGAATTTTGTCATCACAGAGCTCCATTTTGCATCACAGTGATCCATTTTGTCATCACAGTGCTTCATTGTGTCATCACATAGCTCCATTGTGTCATCATTGTGCTCCATTGTGTAATCACAGAGCTCCATTGTGTCATCACAGTGCTAAATTATATCATCACAGTGCTCCACTGTGTCCTCACAGTGCTCCATTGTCTTTTCACAGTGCTCCATTTTGTCATCACAGCGCTCCATTTCGTCATCACTGTACTCCATTGTGTCATCACAGAGCTCAATTGTGTCATCACAGTGCTCCTTTTTATCATCACAGATCTCAATTTCGTCATCACAGTGATCCATTTTGTCATCACAGTGCTTCATTGTGTCATCATAGTGCTCCATTGTGTAATCACAGTGCTCCATTGTGTCATCACAGAGCTCCATTGTGTCATCACAGAGCTCCATTGTATAATCACAGTGCTCCATTTTATCATCATAGTGCTCCATTGGGTTATCACAGAGCAACATTGTGCCATCACAATGCTCTATTATGTCATCACAGAGCTCCATTGTGTTGTCCCAGAGCTCCATTGTGTCATCACAGTGCTCCATTGTCTCATCACAGAGTTCCATTGTGTTATCAGAGAGCTCCATTGTGTCATCACTGTGCTCCATTTTGTCATCACAGTGCTCCACTTTGTCATCACAGAGCTCGATTATGTCATCACAGTGCTCCATTATGTAATCACAAAGCACCATTGTTTCATCAGAGTGCTCCATTGTGTCATCACAGAGCTCCTTGTGTTATCACAGAGTTCCCTTGTGTCATCACAGTGTTCCATTGTGTCATCCATGTGCTCCATTGTGTAATCATAGTGCTCTATTGTGTCATCACAGAGCTCCATTTTGCCACCACAGTGCTCCACTGTGTCAATACAGTGCTACATTGTCAAATCTAAGTGCTCCATTGTGTCATCACAGTGCTCCATTATGTCATCACAGAGCTCCATTGTGTCATCACAGTGCTCCATTGTGTCATCAGAGTTCTCGATTGTGTCATTATAGTGCTCCATTATGTAATCACAGAGCACCATTGTCTCATCACAGTGCTCCATTGTGTCATCACAGTGCTCCATTGTGTCATCACAGAGCTCCATTCTGTCATCACAGTGCTCCATTGTGTCATCACATTGCTCAATTGTGTAATCACAGTGCTCCTTTGTGTCATCACAGAGCTCTATTTTGTCATCACAGTGCTCCATTTTGTCATCACAGTGCTCAATTGTGTCATCACAGTTCTATATTGTCTCATCACTGATATCCATTGTGTCATCACAGTGCTACATTGTCTAATCACAGTGCTCCATTATGTCATCAAAGTGCGCCATTATGTAATCACAGAGCTCCACCGTCTCATCAAAGTATTCCATTGTGTCATCACAGTGCTCGATTGTGTCATTATAGTGCTCCATTATGTAATCACAGAGCACCATTGTCTCATCACAGTGCTCCATTGTGTCATCACAGTGCTCCATTGTGTCATCACAGAGCTCCATTCTGTCATCACAGTGCTCCATTGTGTCATCACATTGCTCAATTGTGTAATCACAGTGCTTCATTGTGTCATCACAGTGCTCCATTGTGTCATCACAGAGCTCCATTGGGGCATCACAGTTCTCCATTGTGTCATCACATTGCTACATTGTGTAATCACAGTGCTTCATTGTGTCATCACAGTGCTCCATTGTGTCATCACAGAGCTCCATTGGGGCATCACAGTTCTCCATTGTGTCATCACATTGCTACATTGTGTAATCACAGTGCTTCATTGTGTCATCACAGTGCTCCATTATGTCATCACAGAGCTCCATTTTGTCATCACCGTGCTCCATTGTGTCATCACAGTGCTCCATTTTATAATCCCAGTGCTCCATTGTGTCATCACAGAGCTCCATTTTGCCATCATTATGCTCCATTGTGTCATCACAGAGCTCCATTGTGTCATCGCAGTGCACCCCTGTCTCATCACAGAGTTCCATTTTGTCATCTCAGAGCTCCATTGTGTCATCACAGTGCTCCATTTTATAATCACAGTGCTCCATTTTGTCATCATAGAGCTGCATTTTGCCATCACTATGCTCCATTTTGTCATCACAGTGCTCAATTGTGTCGTCACAGAGCTCCATTGTGTCATCGCTGTGCTCCCTGTCTCATCACAGAGTTCCGTTTTGTCATCTCAGAGCTCCATTGTGTCATCACAGTGCTCCATTTTGCCATCACTATGCTCCATTTTGTCATCACAGTGCTCAATTGTGTCGTCACAGAGCTCCATTGTGTCATCGCAGTGCTCCCCTGTCTCATCACAGAGTTCCATTTTGTCATCTCAGAGCTCCATTGTGTCATCACTGTGCTACATTTGGTCATCCCAGTGCTCCATTGTGTCATCACAGAGCTCGATTGTGTCATCACAGTGCTCCATTATGTAATCACAAAGCACCATTGTTTCATCACAGTGCTCCATTGTGTCATCACAGAGCTCCTTGTGTCATCACAGAGCTCGATAGTGTCATCACAGTGCTAAATTGTGTCATCACAATACTCTATTGTCTCATCACAGAGTTCCATTGTTTCAAGACAGTGCTACGTTGTCTCAGCATAGTGCTCCATTGTGTCATCACAGTGCTCCATTGTGTCATCACAGTGCTCATTTGTGTCATCAGAGAGATCCATTTTGTCATCACTATGCTCCATTGTGTCATCACTGTGCTCCATTGTGTCATCACAGAGCTCCATTTTGTCATCACAGTGCTCCATTTTGTCGTCACAGAGCTCCATTTTGTCATCACAGTGCTCCATTGTGTCATCACAGTGTTCCATTGTGTCATAACAGAGCCCGATTGTGTCATCAGAATTCTCCATTATGTAATCACAGAGCTGCATTGTCTCATCACAGTGCTCCATTCTGTCATCACAGTGTTCTATTGTGTCATCACTGAGCTCCATTGTGTCATCACAGTGCTCAATTGTGTCATCATATTGCTCAGTTGTGTCATCCCAGGGCTCCATTGTGTCATGAAAGTGCTCCATTATTTTATCACAGAGCTACATTGTCCCAACACAGTGCTCCATTATGTCATTAGAGTGCTCCATTGTTTCATCACAGAGCTTAATTGTGTCATCACAGTGCTCCATTGTGCCATCACAGAACTCCATTTTGTCATCACAGTGCTCCATATGTCATCACAGAGTTCCATTTTTTCATCACACTGCTCCATTGTGTTATCACAGGGCTCCATTTTGTCATCAAAGTGCTCCAATATTTCATCAAAAAGCTCCATTGTCTCATCACAGTGCTCCATTGTGTCATCACAGTGTTCCATTGTTTCATCACAGAGCTCCATTGTGTCATCACAGTGCTCCATTATGTCATCACAGAGCTCCATTTTGTCATCAGCGTGCTCCATTGTGTCATCACAGTGCTCCATTTTATAATCACAGTGCTCCATTGTGTCATCACAGAGCTCCATTTTGCCATCACTATGCTCCACTTTTTCATCACAGTGCTCCATTGTGTCGTCACAGAGCTCCATTGTGTCATCGCAGTGCTCCCCTGTCTCATCACAGAGTTCCATATTGTCATCTCAGAGCTCCATTGTGTCATCACTGTGCTCCATTTTGTCATCACAGTGCTCCACTTTGTCATCACAGAGCTCGATTATGTCATCACAGTGCTCCATTATGTAATCACAAAGCACCATTGTTTCATCAGAGTGCTCCATTGTGTCATCACAGAGCTCCTTGTGTTATCACAGAGTTCCTTTGTGTCATCACAGTGTTCCATTGTGTCATCCATGTGCTCCATTGTGTAATCATAGTGCTCCATTGTGTCATCACAGAGCTCCATTTTGCCACCACAGTGCTCCACTGTGTCAATACAGTACTACATTGTCAAATCTAAGTGCTCCATTGTGTGATCACAGTGCTCCATTATGTCATCACAGAGCTCTATTGTATCATCACAGTGCTCCATTGTGTCATCACAGTGCTCGATTGTGTCATTATAGTGCTCCATTATGTAATCACAAAGCACCATTGTCTCATCACAGTGCTCCATTGTGTCATCACAGTGCTCCATTGTGTCATCACAGAGCTCCATTCTGTCATCACAGTGCTCCATTGTGTCATCACGTTGCTCAATTGTGTAATCACAGTGCTCCTTTGTGTCATCACAGAGCTCTATTTTGTCATCACAGTGCTCCATTGTGTCATCACAGTGCTCAATTGTGTCATCACAGTTCTATATTTTCTCATCACTGATATCCATTGTGTCATCACAGTGCTACATTGTCTAATCACAGTGCTCCTTTATGTCATCAAAGTGCACCATTATGTAATCACAGAGCTCCACCGTCTCATCAAAGTATTCCATTGTGTCATCACAATGCTCCATTGTGTAATCACAGTGCTCCATTGTGTCATCACAGAGCTCCATTGTGTCATGAGAGTGTTCCATTCTGTCATTATGGTTCTCCATTGTGTCATCACAGTGCTCCATTGTCTCATCACAGTGTTCCATTTTGTCATCACAGTGCTCCTTTGTCTCATCACAGTGTTCCACTGTGTCATGAGAGTGCTCCACTGTGTCATGAATGAGTTCCATTGTGTCATCACAGTGTTCCATTATGTTATCACAGAGCTTAATTGTCTCATTATAGTGCTCCATTGTGTCATCACAGAGCTTGAATGTGTCATCAGAGTGCTCCATTATGTAATCACAGAGCACCATTGTCTAATCACTGTGCTCCATTGTGTCATCACTGTGCTCCACTGTGTGTTCACAGAGCTCCATTGGGGCATCACAGTTCTCCATTGTGTCATCACATTGCTACATTGTGTAATCACAGTGCTTCATTGTGTCATCACAGAGCTCCATTGTGTCATCACAGTGCTCCATTGTGTCATCACAGTGCTCCATTTTGTCATCACAGTGCTCCATTATGTCATCACAGAGCTCCATTTTGTCATCACCGTGCTTCATTGTGTCATCACAGTGCTCCATTTTATAATCACAGTGCTCCATTGTGTCATCACAGAGCTCCATTTTGCCATCATTATGCTCCATTGTGTCATCACAGAGCTCCATTGTGTCATCACAGTGCTCCCCTGTCTCATCACAGGGTTCCATTTTGTCATCTCAGAGCTCCATTGTGTCATCACAGTGCTCCATTTTGCCATCACTATGCTCCATTTTGTCATCACAGTGCTCAATTGTGTCGTCACAGAGCTCCATTGTGTCATCGCAGTGCTCCACTGTCTCATCACAGAGTTTCGTTTTGTCATCTCAGAGCTCCATTGTGTCATCACTGTTCTCCATTTGGTCATCACAGTGCTCCATTGTGTCATCACAGAGCTCGATTGTGTCATCACAGTGCTCCATTATGTAATCACAAAGCACCATTGTTTCATCACAGTGCTCCATTGTGTCATCACAGAGCTCCTTGTGTCATCACAGAGCTCGATAGTGTCATCACAGTGCTAAATTGTGTCATCACAATACTCTATTGTCTCATCACAGAGTTCCATTGTTTCAAGACAGTGCTATGTTGTCTCAGCATAGTGCTCCATTGTGTCATCACAGTGCTCCATTGTGTCATCACAGTGCTCATTTGTGTCATCAGAGAGATCCATTTTGTCATCACTATGCTCCATTGTGTCATCACTGTGCTCCATTGTGTCATCACAGTGCTCCATTTTGTCATCACAGTGCTCCATTGTGTCATCACAGAGCTCCATTTTGTCATCACAGTGCTCCATTGTGTCATCACAGTGCTCCATTGTGTCATAACAGAGCCCGGATTGTGTCATCAGAATGCTCCATTATGTAATCACAGAGCTGCATTGTCTCATCACAGTGCTCCATTGTGTCATCACAGTGCTCAATTGTGTCATCATATTGCTCAGTTGTGTCATCCCAGGGCTCCATTGTGTCATGAAAGTGCTCCATTATTTTATCACAGAGCTACATTGTCCCAACACAGTGCTCCATTATGTCATTAGAGTGCTCCATTGTTTCATCACAGAGCTTAATTGTGTCATCACAGTGCTCCATTGTGTCATCACAGAGCTCCATTTTGTCATCACAGTGCTCCATATGTCATCAAAGAGTTCCATTTTTTAATCACACTGCTCCATTGTGTCATCACAGGGCTCCATTTTGTCATTAAAGTGCTCCATTATTTCATCAAAAAGGTCCATTGTCTCATCACAGTGCTCCATTGTGTCATCACAGAGCTCGATTGTGTCATCACAGTGCTCCATTATGTAATCACAAAGCACCATTGTTTCATCACAGAGCTCCATTTTGTCATCACAGAGCTCCTTGTGTCATCACAGAGCTCGATAGTGTCATCACAGTGCTAAATTGTGTCATCACAATACTCTATTGTCTCATCACAGAGTTCCATTGTTTCAAGACAGTGCTACGTTTTCTCAGCATAGTGCTGCATTGTGTCATCACAGTGCTCCATTGTGTCATCACAGTGCTCATTTGTGTCATCAGAGAGATCCATTTTGTCATCACTATGCTCCATTGTGTCATCACTGTGCTCCATTGTGTCATCACAGAGCTCCATTTTGTCATCACAGTGCTCCATTTTGTCATCACAGAGCTCCATTTTGTCATCACAGTGCTCCATTGTGTCATCACAGTGTTCCATTGTGTCATAACAGAGCCCGATTGTGTCATCAGAATTCTCCATTATGTAATCACAGAGCTGCATTGTCTCATCACAGTGCTCCATTCTGTCATCAAAGTGTTCTATTGTGTCATCACTGAGCTCCATTGTGTCATCACAGTGCTCAATTGTGTCATCATATTGCTCAGTTGTGTCATCCCAGGGCTCCATTGTGTCATGAAAGTGCTCCATTATTTTATCACAGAGCTACATTGTCCCAACACAGTGCTCCATTATGTCATCAGAGTGCTCCATTGTTTCATCACAGAGCTTAATTGTGTCATCACAGTGCTCCATTGTGCCATCACAGAACTCCATTTTGTCATCACAGTACTCCATATGTCATCACAGAGTTCCATTTTTTCATCACACTGCTCCATTGTGTTATCACAGGGCTCCATTTTGTCATCAAAGTGCTCCATTATTTCATCAAAAAGCTCCATTGTCTCATCACAGTGCTCCATTGTGTCATCACAGTGTTCCATTGTTTCATCACAGAGCTCCATTGTGTCATCACAGTGCTCCATTATGTCATCACAGAGCTCCATTTTGTCATCAGCGTGCTCCATTGTGTCATCACAGTGCTCCATTTTATAATCACAGTGCTCCATTGTGTCATCACAGAGCTCCATGTTGCCATCACTATGCTCCACTTTTTCATCACAGTGCTCCATTGTGTCGTCACAGAGCTCCATTGTGTCATCGCAGTGCTCCCCTGTCTCAGCACAGAGTTCCATATTGTCATCTCAGAGCTCCATTGTGTCATCACTGTGCTCCATTTTGTCATCACAGTGCTCCACTTTGTCATCACAGAGCTCGATTATGTCATCACAGTGCTCCATTATGTAATCACAAAGCACCATTGTTTCATCAGAGTGCTCCATTGTGTCATCACAGAGCTCCTTGTGTTATCACAGAGTTCCTTTGTGTCATCACAGTGTTCCATTGTGTCATCCATGTGCTCCATTGTGTAATCATAGTGCTCCATTGTGTCATCACAGAGCTCCATTTTGCCACCACAGTGCTCCACTGTGTCAATACAGTACTACATTGTCAAATCTAAGTGCTCCATTGTGTGATCACAGTGCTCCATTATGTCATCGCAGAGCTCTATTGTATCATCACAGTGCTCCATTGTGTCATCACAGTGCTCGATTGTGTCATTATAGTGCTCCATTATGTAATCACAAAGCACCATTGTCTCATCACAGTGCTCCATTGTGTCATCACAGTACTCCATTGTGTCATCACAGAGCTCCATTCTGTCAGCACAGTGCTCCATTGTGTCATCACGTTGCTCATTTGTGTAATCACAGTGCTCCTTTGTGTCATCACAGAGCTCTATTTTGTCATCACAGTGCTCCATTTTGTCATCACAGTGCTCAATTGTGTCATCACAGTTCTATATTGTCTCATCACTGATATCCATTGTGTCATCACAGTGCTACATTGTCTAATCACAGTGCTCCTTTATGTCATCAAAGTGCACCATTATGTAATCACAGAGCTCCACCGTCTCATCAAAGTATTCCATTGTGTCATCACAATGCTCCATTGTGTAATCACAGTGCTCCATTGTGTCATCACAGAGCTCCATTGTGTCATCAGAGTGTTCCATTCTGTCATTATGGTTCTCCATTGTGTCATCACAGTGCTCCATTGTCTCATCACAGTGTTCCATTTTGTCATCACAGTGCTCCTTTGTCTCATCACAGTGTTCCATTGTGTCATGAGAGTGCTCCACTGTGTCATGAATGAGTTCCATTGTGTCATCACAGTGTTCCATTATGTCATCACAGAGCTTCATTGTCTCATTATAGTGCTCCATTGTGTCATCACAGAGCTTGAATGTGTCATCAGAGTGCTCCTTATGTAATCACAGAGCACCATTGTCTAATCACTGTGCTCCATTGTGTCATCACTGTGCTCCACTGTGTGTTCACAGAGCTCCATTGGGGCATCACAGTTCTCCATTGTGTCATCACATTGCTACATTGTGTAATCACAGTGCTTCATTGTGTCATCACAGAGCTCCATTTTGTCATCACCGTGCTTCATTGTGTCATCACAGTGCTCCATTTTATAATCACAGTGCTCCATTGTGTCATCACAGAGCTCCATTTTGCCATCATTATGCTCCATTGTGTCATCACAGAGCTCCATTGTGTCATCACAGTGCTCCCCTTTCTCATCACAGGGTTCCATTTTGTCATCTCAGAGCTCCATTGTGTCATCACAGTGCTCCATTTTATAATCACAGTGCTCCATTGTGTCATCACAGAGCTCCATTTTGCCATCACTATGCTCCATTTTGTCATCACAGTGCTCAATTGTGTCGTCACAGAGCTCCATTGTGTCATCGCTGTGCTCCCCTGTCTCATCACAGAGTTCCGTTTTGTCATCTCAGAGCTCCATTGTGTCATCACTGTTCTCCATTTGGTCATCACAGTGCTCCATTGTGTCATCACAGAGCTCGATTGTGTCATCACAATGCTCCATTATGTAATCACAAAGCACCATTGTTTCATCACAGTGCTCCTTTGTGTCATCACAGAGCTCCTTGTGTCATCACAGAGCTCGATAGTGTCATCACAGTGCTAAATTGTGTCATCACAATACTCTATTGTCTCATCACAGAGTTCCATTGTTTCAAGACAGTGCTACGTTGTCTCAGCATAGTGCTCCATTGTGTCATCACACTGCTCCATTGTGTCATCACAGTGCTCATTTGTGTCATCAGAGAGATCCATTTTGTCATCACTATGCTCCATTGTGTCATCACTGTGCTCCATTGTGTCATCACAGTGCTCCATTTTGTCATCACAGTGCTCCATTGTGTCATCACAGAGCTCCATTTTGTCATCACAGTGCTCCATTGTGTCATCACAGTGCTCCATTGTGTCATAACAGAGCCCGATTGTGTCATCAGAATGCTCCATTATGTAATCACAGAGCTGCATTGTCTCATCACAGTGCTCCATTCTGTCATCACAGTGTTCTATTGTGTCATCACTGCGCTCCATTGTGTCATCACAGTGCTCAATTGTGTCATCATATTGCTCAGTTGTGTCATCCCAGGGCTCCATTGTGTCATGAAAGTGCTCCATTATTTTATCACAGAGCTACATTGTCCCAACACAGTGCTCCATTATGTCATTAGAGTGCTCCATTGTTTCATCACAGAGCTTAATTGTGTCATCACAGTGCTCCATTGTGTCATCACAGAGCTCCATTTTGTCATCACAGTGCTCCATATGTCATCAAAGAGTTCCATTTTTTAATCACACTGCTCCATTGTGTCATCACAGGGCTCCATTTTGTCATTAAAGTGCTCCATTATTTCATCAAAAAGCTCCATTGTCTCATCACAGTGCTCCATTGTGTCATCACAGTGTTCCATTGTTTCATCACAGAGCTCCATTGTGTCATCACAGTGCTCCATTATGTCATCACAGAGCTCCATTTTGTCATCAGCGTGCTCCATTTGTGTCATCACAGTGCTCCATTTTATAATCACAGTGCTCCATTGTGTCATCACAGAGCTCCATTTTGCCATCACTATGCTCCACTTTGTCATCACAGTGCTCCATTGTGTCGTCACAGAGCTCCATTGTGTCATCGCAGTGCTCCCCTGTCTCATCACAGAGTTCCATATTGTCATCTCAGAGCTCCATTGTGTCATCACTGTGCTCCATTTTGTCATCACAGTGCTCCACTTTGTCATCACAGAGCTCGATTATGTCATCACAGTGCTCCATTATGTAATCACAAAGCACCATTGTTTCATAAGAGTGCTCCATTGTGTCATCACAGAGCTCCTTGTGTTATCACAGATTTCCTTTGTGTCATCACAGTGTTCCATTGTGTCATCCATGTGCTCCATTGTGTAATCATAGTGCTCCATTGTGTCATCACAGAGCTCCATTTTGCCACCACAGTGCTCCACTCTGTCAATACAGTGCTACATTGTCAAATCTAAGTGCTCCATTGTGTGATCACAGTGCTCCATTATGTCATCAAAGAGCTCCATTGTGTCATCACAGTGCTCCATTGTGTCATCACAGTGCTCGATTGTGTCATTATAGTGCTCCATTATGTAATCACAGAGCACCATTGTCTCATCACAGTGCTCCATTGTGTCATCACAGTGCTCCATTGTGTCATCACAGAGCTCCATTCTGTCATCACAGTGTTACATTGTGTCATCACATTGGTCAATTGTGTAATCACAGTGCTCCTTTGTGTCATCACAGAGCTCTATTTTGTCATCACAGTGCTCCATTTTGTCATCACAGTGCTCAATTGTGTCATCACAGTTCTATATTGTCTCATCACTGATATCCATTGTGTCATCACAGTGCTACATTGTCTAATCACAGTGCTCCATTATGTCATCAAAGTGCGCCATTATGTAATCACAGAGCTCCACCGTCTCATGAAAATATTCCATTGTGTCATCACAGTGCTCGATTGTGTCATTATAGTGCTCCATTATGTAATCACAGAGCACCATTGTCTCATCACAGTGCTCCATTGTGTCATCACAGTGCTCCATTGTGTCATCACAGAGCTCCATTCTGTCATCACAGTGCTCCATTGTGTCATCACATTGCTCAATTGTGTAATCACAGTGCTCCTTTGTGTCATCACAGAGCTCTATTTTGTCATCACAGTGCTCCATTTTGTCATCACAGTGCTCAATTGTGTCATCACAGTTCTATATTGTCTCATCACTGATATCCATTGTGTCATCACAGTGCTACATTGTCTAATCACAGTGCTCCATTATGTCATCAAAGTGCGCCATTATGTAATCACAGAGCTCCACCGTCTCATCAAAGTATTCCATTGTGTCATCACAATGCTCCATTGTCTAATCACAGTGCTCCATTGTGTCATCACAGAGCTCCATTGTGTCATCAGAGTGTTCAATTCTGTCATTATGGTTCTCCATTGTGTCATCACAGTGCTCCATTGTCTCATCACAGTGTTCCATTTTGTCATCACAGTGCTCCTTTGTCTCATCACAGTGTTCCATTGTGTCATGAGAGTGCTCCACTGTGTCATGAATGAGTTACATTGTGTCATCACAGTGTTCCATTATGTCATCACAGAGCTTCATTGTCTCATTATAGTGCTCCATTGTGTCATCACAGAGCTTGAATGTGTCATCAGAGTGCTCCATTATGTAATCACAGAGCACCATTGACTAATCACTGTGCTCCATTGTGTCATCACTGTGCTCCATTGTGTGATCACAGAGCTCCATTGGGGCATCACAGTTCTCCATTGTGTCATCACATTGCTACATTGTGTAATCACAGTGCTTCATTGTGTCATCACAGAGCTCCATTGTGTCATCACAGTGCTCCATTGTGTCATCACAGAGCTCCATTTTGTCATCACAGTGCTCCATTATGTCATCACAGAGCTCCATTTTGTCATCACCGTGCTCCATTGTGTCATCACAGTGCTCCATTTTATAATCACAGTGCTCCATTGTGTCATCACAGAGCTCCATTTTGCCATCATTATGCTCCATTGTGTCATCACAGAGCTCCATTGTGTCATCCCAGTGCTCCCCTGTCTCATCACAGAGTTCCATTTTGTCATCTCAGAGCTCCATTGTGTCATCACTGTGCTTCATTTGGTCATCCCAGTGCTCCATTGTGTCATCACTGTGCTTCATTTGGTCATACCAGTGCTCCATTGTGTCATCACAGAGCTCGATTGTGTCATCACAGTGCTCCATTATGTAATCACAAAGCACCATTGTTTCATCACTGTGCTCCATTGTGTCATCACAGAGCTCCTTGTGTCATCACAGAGCTCGATATTGTCATCACAGTGCTAAATTGTGTCATCACAATACTCTATTTTCTCATCACAGAGTTCCATTGTTTCAAGACAGTGCTACGTTGTCTCAGCATAGTGCTCCATTGTGTCATCACAGTGCTCCATTGTGTCATCACAGTGCTCATTTGTGTCATCAGAGAGATCCATTTTGTCATCACTATGCTCCATTGTATCATCATAGTGCTCCATTGTGTCATCACAGAGCTCCATTTTGTCATCACAGTGCTCCATTGTGTCATCACAGTGCTCCATTGTGTCATAACAGAGCTCGATTGTGTCATCAGAATGCTCCATTATGTAATCACAGAGCTGCATTGTCTCATCACAGTGCTCCATTCTGTCATCACAGTGTTCTATTGTGTCATCACTGCGCTCCATTGTGTCATCACAGTGCTCAATTGTGTCATCATATTGCTCAGTTGTGTCATCCCAGGGCTCCATTGTGTCATGAAAGTGCTCCATTATTTTATCACAGAGCTTCATTGTCCCAACACAGTGCTCCATTATGTCATCAGAGTGCTCCATTGTTTCATCACAGAGCTTAATTGTGTCATCACAGTGCTCCATTGTTTCATCACAGAGCTCCATTGTGTCATCACAGTGCTCCATTATGTCATCACAGAGTTCCATTTTTTCATCACACTGCTCCATTGTGTCATCACAGGGCTCCATTTTGTCATCAAAGTGCTCCATTATTTCATCAAAAAGCTCCATTGTCTCATCACAGTGCTCCATTGTGTCATCACAGTGTTCAATTGTTTCATCACAGAGCTCCATTGTGTCATCACAGTGCTCCATTGTATCATCTCGGTGCTCCATTGTGTAATCACAGTGCTCCATTGTGTAATCACTGTGCTCCATTGTGTGATCACAGAGCTCCATTTTGCCATCACTATGCTCCATTTTGTCATCACAGTGGTCAATTGTGTCATCACAGTGCTCCATTGTGTCATCACAGTGCTCCATTGTGTCATCACAGAGCTCCATTCTGTCATCACAGTGCTCCATTGTGTCATCACTGTGCTTCATTTGGTCATCCCAGTGCTCCATTGTGTCATCACAGAGCTCGATTGTGTCATCACAGTGCTCCATTATGTAATCACAAAGCACCATTGTTTCATCACAGTGCTCCATTGTGTCATCACAGAGCTCCTTGTATCATCAATGAGCTCGATAGTGTCATCACAGTGCTAAATTGTGTCATCACAATACTCTATTGTCTCATCACAGAGTTCCATTGTTTCAAGACAGTGCTATGTTGTCTCAGCATAGTGCTCCATTGTGTCATCACAGTGCTCCATTGTGTCATCACAGTGCTCACTTGTGTCATCAGAGAGATCCATTTTGTCATCACTATGCTCCATTGTGTCATCACAGAGCTCCATTTTGTCATCACAGTGCTCCATTGTGTCATCACAGAGCTCCATTTTGTCATCACAGTGCTCCATTGTGTCATCACAGTGCTCCATTGTATCATAACAGAGCCCGATTGAGTCATCAGAATGCTCCATTATGTAATCACAGAAATGCATTGTCTCTTCACAGGGCTCCATTCTGTCATCACAGTGTTCTATTGTGTCATCACTGTGCTCCATTTTGTCATCACAGTGCTCCACTTTGTCATCACAGAGCTCGATTATGTCATCACAGTGCTCCATTATGTAATCACAAAGCACCATTGTTTCATCAGAGTGCTCCATTGTGTCATCACAGAGCTCCTTGTGTTATCACAGAGTTCCATTGGGTCATCACAGTGTTCCATTGTGTCATACATGTGCTCCATTGTGTAATCATAGTGCTCCATTGTGTCATCACAGAGCTCCATTTTGCCACCACAGTGCTCCACTGTGTCAATACAGTGCTACATTGTCAAATCTAAGTGCTCCATTGTGTGATCACAGTGCTCCATTATGTCATCACAGAGCTCCATTGTGTCATCACAGTACTCCATTGTGTCATCACAGTGCTCGATTGTGTCATTATAGTGCTCCATTATGTAATCACAGAGCACCATTGTGTCATCACAGTGCTCCATTGTGTCATCACAGTGCTCCATTTTGTCATCACAGAGCTCCATTGTGTCATCAGAGTGTTCCATTCTGTCATTATGGTTCTCCATTATGTCATCACAGTGCTCCATTGTCTCATCACAGTGTTCCATTTTGTCATCACAGTGCTCCTTTGTCTCATCACAGTGTTCCATTGTGTCATGAGAGTGCTCCACTGTGTCATGAATGAGTTCCATTGTGTCATCACAGTGTTCCATTATGTCATCACAGAGCTTCATTGTCTCATTATAGTGCTCCATTGTGTCATCACAGAGCTTGAATGTGTCATCAGAGTGCTTCATTATGTATTCACAGAGCACCATTGTCTAATCACTGTGCTCCATTGTGTCATCACTGTGCTCCATTTTGTGATCACAGAGCTCCATTGTAGCATCACAGTTCGCCATTGTGTCATCACATTGCTACATTGTGTAATCACAGTGCTTCATTGTGTCATCACAGAGCTCCATTGTGTCATCACAGTGCTCCATTGTGTCATCACAGAGCTCCATTTTGTCAGCACAGTGCTCCATTATGTCATCACAGAGCTCCATTTTGTCATCACCGTGCTCCATTGTGTCATCACAGTGCTCCATTTTATAATCACAGTGCTCCATTGTGTCATCACAGAGCTCCATTTTGCCATCATTATGCTCCATTGTGTCATCACAGAGCTCCATTGTGTCATCGCAGTGCTCCCTGTCTCATCACAGGGTTCCATTTTGTCATCACAGTGCTCCATTTTATAATCACAGTGCTCCATTGTGTCATCACAGAGCTCCATTTTGCCATCACTATGCTCCATTTTGTCATCACAGTGCTCAATTGTGTCGTCACAGAGCTCCCTTGTGTCATTGCAGTGCTCCCCTGTCTAATCTCAGACTTCCATTTTGTCATCTCAGAGCTCCATTGTGTCATCACTGTGCTTCATTTGGTCATCCCAGTGCTCCATTGTGTCATCACAGAGCTCGATTGTGTCATCACAGTGCTCCATTATGTAATCACAAAGCACCATTGTTTCATCACAGTGCTCCGTTGTGTCATCACAGAGCTCCTTGTGTCATCACAGAGCTCGATAGTGTCATCACAGTGCTAAATTGTGTCATCACAATACTCTATTGTCTCATCATAGAGTTCCATTGTTTCAAGACAGTGCTACGTTGTCTCAGCATAGTGCTCCATTGTGTCATCACAGTGCTCCATTGTGTCATCATAGTGCTCATTTGTCATCAGAGAGATCCATTTTGTCATCACTATGCTCCATTGTGTCATCACTGTGCTCCATTGTGTCATCACAGAGCTCCATTTTGTCATCACAGTGCTCCATTGTGTCATCACAGAGCTCCATTTTGTCATCACAGTGCTCCATGGTGTCATCACAGTGCTGCATTGTGTCATAACAGAGCCCGATTGAGTCATCAGAATGCTCCATTATGTAATCACAGAGCTGCATTGTCTCTTCACAGTGCTCCATTCTGTCATCACAGTGTTCTATTGTGTCATCACTGTGCTCCATTTTTTCATCACAGTGCTCCACTTTGTCATCACAGAGCTCCCTTATGTAATCACAAAGCACCATTGTTTCATCAGAGTGCTCCATTGTGTCATCACAGAGCTCCTTGTGTTATCACAGAGTTCCATTGTGTCATCACAGTGTTCCATTGTGTCATCACAATGCTCCATTTTGTCGTCACAGAGCTCCATTGTGTCATCACAGAGCTCCATTGTATAATAAGAGTGCTCCATTTTATCATCATAGTGCTCCATTGGGTCATCACAGAGCTACATTGTGACATCACAATGCTCTATTATGTCATCACAGATCTCCATTGTGTTGTCACAGAGCTCCATTGTTTCATCACAGTGCTCCATTGTCTCATCACAGAGTTCCATTGTGTTATCACAGAGCTCCATTGTGTAATCACTGTGCTCCATTTTGTCATCACGGTGCTCCACTTTGTCATCACAGAGCTCGATTATGTCATCACAGTGCTCCATTATGTAATCACAAAACACCATTCTTTCATCAGAGTGCTCCACTGTGTCATCACAGAGCTCCTTGTGTTATCACAGAGTTCCATTGGGTCATCACAGTGTTCCATTGTGTCATCCATGTGCTCCATTGTGTAATCATAGTGCTCCATTGTGTCATCACAGAGCTCCATTTTGCCACCACAGTGCTCCACTGTGTCAATACAGTGCTACATTTTCAAATCTAAGTGCTCCATTGTGTGATCACAGTGCTCCATTATGTCATCACAGAGCTCCATTGTGTCATCACAGTACTCCCTTGTGTCATCACAGTGCTCGATTGTGTCATTATAGTGCTCCATTATGTAATCACAGAGCACCATTGTCTCATCACAGTGCTCCATTGTGTCATCACAGTGCTCCATTGTGTCATCACAGAGCTCCATTCTGTCATCACAGTGCTCCATTGTGTCATCACATTGCTCAATTGTGTAATCACAGTGCTCCTTTGTGTCATCACAGAGCTCTATTTTGTCATCACAGTGCTCCATTTTATCATCACAGTGCTCAATTGTGTCATCACAGTTCTATATTGTCTCATCACAGATATCCATTGTGTCATCACAGTGCTACATTGTCTAATCACAGTGCTCCATTGTGTCATCAAAGTGCGCCATTATGTAATCACAGAGCTCCACCGTCTCATCAAAGTATTCCATTGTGTCATCACAGTGCTCGATTGTGTCATAATAGTGCTTCATTATGTAATCACAGAGCACCATTGTCTCATCACAGTGCTCCATTGTGTCATCACAGTGCTCCATTGTGTCATCACAGAGCTCCATTCTGTCATCACAGTGCTCCATTGTGTCATCACATTGCTCAATTGTGTAATCACAGTGCTCCTTTGTGTCATCACAGAGCTCTATTTTGTCATCACAGTGCTCAATTTTGTCATCACAGTGCTCAATTGTGTCATCACAGTTCTATATTGTCTCATCACTGATATCCATTGTGTCATCACAGTGCTACATTGTCTAATCACAGTGCTCCATTATGTCATCAAAGTGCGCCATTATGTAATCACAGAGCTCCACCGTCTCATCAAAGTATTCCATTGTGTCATCACAATGCTCCATTGTGTAATCACAGTGCTCCATTGTGTCATCAAAGAGCTCCATTGTGTCATCAGAGTGTTCCATTCTGTCATTATGGTTCTCCATTATGTCATCACAGTGCTCCATTGTCTCATCACAGTGTTCCATTTTGTCATCACAGTGCTCCTTTGTCTCATCACAGTGTTCCATTGTGTCATGAGAGTGCTCCACTGTGTCATGAATGAGTTCCATTGTGTCATAACAGTGTTCCATTATGTCATAACAGAGCTTCATTGTCTCATTATAGTGCTCCATTGTGTCATCACAGAGCTTGAATGTGTCATCAGAGTGCTCCATTATGTAATCACAGAGCACCATTGTCTAATCACTGTGCTCCATTGTGTCATCACTGTACTCCATTGTGTAATCACAGAGCTCCATTGTGGCATCACAGTTCTCCATTGTGTCATCACAGTGAAACATTGTGTAATCACAGTGCTTCATTGTGTCATCACAGTGCTCAATTATATAATCACAAAGCACAATTGTTTCATCACAGTGCTCCATTGTGTCATCACAGAGCTCCTTGTGTCATCACAGAGCTCAATAGTGTCATCACAGTGCTAAATTGTGTCATCACAGTTCTATATTGTCTCATCACTGATATCCATTGTGTCATCACAGTGCTACATTGTCTAATCACAGTGCTCCATTATGTCATCAAAGTGCGCCATTATGTAATCACAGAGCTCCACCGTCTCATCAAAGTATTCCATTGTGTCATCACAGTGCTCGATTGTGTCATTATAGTGCTCCATTATGTAATCACAGAGCACCATTGTGTCATCACAGTGCTCCATTGTGTCATCACAGTGCTCCATTGTGTCATCGCAGAGCTCCATTCTGTCATCACAGTGCTCCATTGTGTCATCACGTTGCTCAATTGTGTAATCACAGTGCTCCTTTGTGTCATCACAGAGCTCTATTTTGTCATCACAGTGCTCCATTTTGTCATCACAGTGCTCAGTTGTGTCATCACAGTTCTATATTGTCTCATCACTGATATCCATTGTGTCATCACAGTGCTACATTGTCTAATCACAGTGCTCCATTATGTCATCAAAGTGCGCCATTATGTAATCACAGAGCTCCACCGTCTCATCAAAGTATTCCATTGTGTCATCACAATGCTCCATTGTGTAATCACAGTGCTCCATTGTGTCATCACAGAGCTCCATTGTGTCATCAGAGTGTTCCATTCTGTCATTATGGTTCTCCATTATGTCATCACAGTGCTCCATTGTCTCATCACAGTGTTCCATTTTGTCATCACAGTGCTCCTTTGTCTCATCACAGTGTTCCATTGTGTCATGAGAGTGCTCCACTGTGTCATGAATGAGTTCCATTGTGTCATCACAGTGTTCCATTATGTCATCACAGAGCTTCATTGTCTCATTATAGTGCTCCATTGTGTCATCACAGAGCTTGAATGTGTCATCAGAGTGCTTCATTATGTATTCACAGAGCACCATTGTCTAATCACTGTGCTCCATTGTGTCATCACTGTGCTCCATTTTGTGATCACAGAGCTCCATTGTAGCATCACAGTTCGCCATTGTGTCATCACATTGCTACATTGTGTAATCACAGTGCTTCATTGTGTCATCACAGAGCTCCATTGTGTCATCACAGTGCTCCATTGTGTCATCACAGAACTCCATTTTGTCAGCACAGTGCTCCATTATGTCATCACAGAGCTCCATTTTGTCATCACCGTGCTCCATTGTATCATCAGAGTGCTCCATTTTATAATCACAGTGCTCCATTGTGTCATCACAGAGCTCCATTTTGCCATCATTATGCTCCATTGTGTCATCACAGAGCTCCATTGTGTCATCGCAGTGCTCCCCTGTCTCATCACAGGGTTCCATTTTGTCATCTCAGAGCTCCATTGTGTCATCACAGTGCTCCATTTTATAATCACAGTGCTCCATTGTGTCATCACAGAGCTCCATTTTGCCATCACTATGCTCCATTTTGTCATCACAGTGCTCAATTGTGTCGTCACAGAGCTCCCTTGTGTCATCGCAGTGCTCCCCTGTCTAATCTCAGACTTCCATTTTGTCATCTCAGAGCTCCATTGTGTCATCACTGTGCTTCATTTGGTCATCCCAGTGCTCCATTGTGTCATCACAGAGCTCGATTGTGTCATCACAGTGCTCCATTATGTAATCACAAAGCACCATTGTTTCATCACAGTGCTCCGTTGTGTCATCACAGAGCTCCTTGTGTCATCACAGAGCTCGATAGTGTCATCACAGTGCTAAATTGTGTCATCACAATACTCTATTGTCTCATCATAGAGTTCCATTGTTTCAAGACAGTGCTACGTTGTCTCAGCATAGTGCTCCATTGTGTCATCACAGTGCTCCATTGTGTCATCATAGTGCTCATTTGTCATCAGAGAGATCCATTCTGTCATCACTATGCTCCATTGTGTCATCACTGTGCTCCATTGTGTCATCACAGAGCTCCATTTTGTCATCACAGTGCTCCATTGTGTCATCACAGAGCTCCATTTTGTCATCACAGTGCTCCATGGTGTCATCACAGTGCTGCATTGTGTCATAACAGAGCCCGATTGAGTCATCAGAATGCTCCATTATGTAATCACAGAGCTGCATTGTCTCTTCACAGTGCTCCATTCTGTCATCACAGTGTTCTATTGTGTCATCACTGTGCTCCATTTTTCATCACAGTGGTCCACTTTGTCATCACAGAGCTCCCTTATGTAATCACAAAGCACCATTGTTTCATCAGAGTGCTCCATTGTGTCATCACAGAGCTCCTTGTGTTATCACAGAGTTCCATTGTGTCATCACAGTGTTCCATTGTGTCATCACAATGCTCCATTTTGTCGTCACAGAGCTCCATTGTGTCATCACAGAGCTCCATTGTATAATAAGAGTGCTCCATTTTATCATCATAGTGCTCCATTGGGTCATCACAGAGCTACATTGTGACATCACAATGCTCTATTATGTCATCACAGATCTCCATTGTGTTGTCACAGAGCTCCATTGTTTCATCACAGTGCTCCATTGTCTCATCACAGAGTTCCATTGTATTATCACAGAGCTCCATTGTGTAATCACTGTGCTCCATTTTGTCATCACGGTGCTCCACTTTGTCATCACAGACCTCGATTATGTCATCACAGTGCTCCATTATGTAATCACAAAAACACCATTGTTTCATCAGAGTGCTCCACTGTGTCATCACAGAGCTCCTTGTGTTATCACAGAGTTCCATTGGGTCATCACAGTGTTCCATTGTGTCATCCATGTGCTCCATTGTGTAATCATAGTGCTCCATTGTGTCATCACAGAGCTCCATTTTGCCACCACAGTGCTCCACTGTGTCAATACAGCGCTACATTTTCAAATCTAAGTGCTCCATTGTGTGATCACAGTGCTCCATTATGTCATCACAGAGCTCCATTGTGTCATCACAGTACTCCCTTGTGTCATCACAGTGCTCGATTGTGTCATTATAGTGCTCCATTATGTAATCACAGAGCACCATTGTCTCATCACAGTGCTCCATTGTGTCATCACAGTGCTCCATTGTGTCATCACAGAGCTCCATTGTGTCATCACAGTGCTCCATTGTGTCATCACAGTTCTATATTGTCTCATCACTGATATCCATTGTGTCATCACAGAGCTCTATTTTGTCATCACAGTGCTCAATTTTGTCATCACAGTGCTCAATTGTGTCATCACAGTTCTATATTGTCTCATCACTGATATCCATTGTGTCATCACAGTGCTACATTGTCTAATCACAGTGCTCCATTATGTCATCAAAGTGCGCCATTATGTAATCACAGAGCTCCACCGTCTCATCAAAGTATTCCATTGTGTCATCACAATGCTCCATTGTGTAATCACAGTGCTCCATTGTGTCATCAAAGAGCTCCATTGTGTCATCAGAGTGTTCCATTCTGTCATTATGGTTCTCCATTATGTCATCACAGTGCTCCATTGTCTCATCACAGTGTTCCATTTTGTCATCACAGTGCTCCTTTGTCTCATCACAGTGTTCCATTGTGTCATGAGAGTGCTCCACTGTGTCATGAATGAGTTCCATTGTGTCATCACAGTGTTCCATTATGTCATCACAGAGCTTCATTGTCTCATTATAGTGCTCCATTGTGTCATCACAGAGCTTGAATGTGTCATCAGAGTGCTCCATTATGTAATCACAGAGCACCATTGTCTAATCTCTGTGCTCCATTGTGTCATCACTGTACCCCATTGTGTGATCACAGAGCTCCATTGTGGCATCACAGTTCTCCATTGTGTCATCACAGTGAAACATTGTGTAATCACAGTGCTTCATTGTGTCATCACAGTGCTCAATTATATAATCACAAAGAACAATTGTTTCATCACAGTGCTCCATTGTGTCATCACAGAGCTCCTTGTGTCATCACAGATCTCAATAGTGTCATCACAGTGCTAAATTGTGTCATCACAGTTCTATATTGTCTCATCACTGATATCCATTGTGTCATCACAGTGCTACATTGTCTAATCACAGTGCTCCATTATGTCATCAAAGTGCGCCATTATGTAATCACAGAGCTCCACCGTCTCATCAAAGTATTCCATTGTGTCATCACAGTGCTCGATTGTGTCATTATAGTGCTCCATTATGTAATCACAGAGCACCATTGTCTCATCACAGTGCTCCATTGTGTCATCACAGTGCTCCATTGTGTCATCACAGAGCTCCATTCTGTCATCACAGTGCTCCATTGTGTCATCACATTGCTCAATTGTGTAATCACAGTGCTCCTTTGTGTCATCACAGAGCTCTATTTTGTCATCACAGTGCTCCATTTTGTCATCACAGTGCTCAATTGTGTCATCACAGTTCTATATTGTCTCATCACTGATATCCATTGTGTCATCACAGTGCTACATTGTCTAATCACAGTGCTCCATTATGTCATCAAAGTGCGCCATTATGTAATCACAGAGCTCCACCGTCTCATCAAAGTATTCCATTGTGTCATCACAATGCTCCATTGTGTAATCACAGTGCTCCATTGTGTCATCACAGAGCTCCATTGTGTCATCAGAGTGTTCCATTCTGTCATTATGGTTCTCCATTATGTCATCACAGTGCTCCATTGTCTCATCACAGTGTTCCATTTTGTCATCACAATGCTCCTTTGTCTCATCACAGTGTTCCATTTTGTCATGAGAGTGCTCCACTGTGTCATGAATGAGTTCCATTGTGTCATCACAGTGTTCCATTATGTCATCACAGAGCTTCATTGTCTCATTATAGTGCTCCATTGTGTCATCACAGAGCTTGAATGTGTCATCAGAGTGCTCCATTATTTAATCACAGAGCACCATTGTCTAATCACTGTGCTCCATTGTGTCATCAGAGTGCTCCATTGTGTAATCACAGTGCTCCATTGTGTCATCACAGTGCTCCATTGTGTAATCACTGTGTTCCATTTTGTCATCAGAGTGCTCCATTGTATTGTCACAGAGCTCCATTTTGTCATCACAGTGCTCCATTGTCTCATCACAGAGTTCCATTGTGTCATCACAGTGATACATTGTCTCATCACAGTGCTCCATTGTGTAATCACAGTGCGCCATTATGTCATCACAGAGTTCCATTGTCTCATCACAGTGCTCCATTGTGTCATGACCGTGCTCCATTGTGTCATCACAATGCGCCATTATGTCATCACAGAGTTCCATTGTCTCATCACAGTGCTCCATTTTTTCATCACAGTGCTCCATTGTGTAATCATTGTGTTCCATTTTGTTATCAGTGTGCTCCATTGTGTTGTCACAGAGCTCCATTGTGTCATCACAGTGCTCCATTGTCTCATCACAGAGTTCCATTGTGTCATCACAGTGCTCCATTGTCTCATCACAGTGCACCATTGTGTAATCACAGTACGCCATTATGTCATCACAGAGTTCCATTGTCTCATCACAGTGCTCCATTGTGTCATGACCGTGCTCCATTGTCATCACAGTGCGCCATTATGTCATCACAGAGTTCCATTGTCTCATCACAGTGCTCCATTGTGTCATCACAGTGCTCCCTTGTGTAATCACTGTGCTCCATTTTGTTATCAGAGTGCTCCATTGTGTTGTCACAGAGCTCCACTGTGTCATCACAGTGCTCCATTGTCTCATCACAGAGTTCTATTGTGTCATCACAGTGATACATTGTCTCATCACAGTGCTCCATTGTGTAATCACTGTGCGCCATTATGTAATCACAGAGCTCCATTGTCTCATCAGAGTGCTCCATTGTGTCATCACAGTGCTCCATTGTGTCATTACGAGCTCCATTGTGTCATCACAGTGCTCCATTCTGTCATCATAGTGCAGCATTGTCATCATAGTGCTCCATTGTCTCATCACAGAGTTCCATTGTGTCATCACAGTGATACATTGTCTCATCACCGTGCTCCATTGTGTCATCACAGTGCTCAATTGTCTTATCACAGAGCTACATTGTGTCATCGCAGAGCTCCATTGTTTCATAACAGTGCTCCATTTTGTCATCACAGAGCTGCATTGTGTCATCACAGTGCTCCATTTTGTCATCACAGTGATCAATTGTGTCATCACAGTGCTCCATTTTCTCATCACAGACATCCATTTTGTCATCACAGTGCTACATTGTCTCATCACAGTGCTCCATTGTGTAATCACAGTGCGCCATTATGTAATCACAGAGCTCCATTTTCTCATCACAGTGCTCCATTGTGTCATCAGAGTGCTCCATTGTGTAATTCCATTGCTCCATTGTGTGATCACAGAGCTTCATTGTGTCAACACAGTGCTCCATTGTTTCATCACAGAGCTCCATTCTCTCATCACAGTGCTCCATTATGTCATCACAGAGCTCCATTGTCTCATCACAGTGCTCCATTGTTTCATCACAGAGCTCCATTGTGTCATCACAGTGCTCCATTGTTCATCACAGAGCTCCATTGTGTCTTCACAGTGCTCCATTGTGTAATCACATTGCTACATGTGTAATCACAGGGCTCCATTTTATTATGACAGAGCTAATTGTGTCTTCACAGTGCTCCATTGTGTCATCACAGTGCTCAATTGTTTCAACACAGAGCTCCATTCTGTCATCACGGTGCTCCATTTTGTCATCTCAGTGCTCAGTTGTGTCATCCCAGTGCTCCTTTGTGTCATGACAGAGCTCAATTTTGTCATCACAGTGTTCCATTATGTCATAACAGAGCTCCATTGTCTCATCATAGTGCTCCATTCTCTAATAACAGTGTTCCATTTTGTCATCACAGTGCTCAATTGTGTCATCACAGTGCTCCATTGTGTCATCGCAGTGATCCATTTTGTCATCACAGTGCTCCATTGTGTCATCACAGAGCTCCATTGTGTCATCACAGTGCTCAATTATGTCATCACAGAGCTCCACTGTTTCATAACTGTGCTCCATTGTGTCATCACAGAGCTCCATTGTGTCATCACAATGCTCTATTATGTCATCACAGGGCTCCATTGTGTCATTACAGTGCTCAATTGTGTCATGACCGTGCTCCATTGTGTCATCACAGTGCTCCATTGTGAAATCATAGTGCTCCATTGTGTCATCACAGAGCTCCATTGTGTCTTCACACTGCTCCATTTTGTCATCACAGTGCTCAGCTGTGTCATCAAAATGCTCCATTGTCTCATCACAGAGTTCCATTGTATCATCACAGTGCTACATTGTCTGAAAATAGTTCTCCATTGTGTCATCACAGTGCTTCAGTGTGACATCACAGAGCTCCATTGTGTCATCACTGTGCTCCATTTTGTCATCACACAGCTCCATTGTTCGTCACAGAGCTCCATTGGTTCATCACAGTGCTCCATTGTCTCATCACAGAGTTCCATTGTGTCATCTCAGTGCCCCATTGTCTCATCACAGTGCTCCATTGTGTAATCACAGTGCACCATTATGTCATCACAGAGTTCCATTGTCTCATCACAGTGCTCCATTGTGTCATCACAGTGCTCCATTGTGTAATCACTGTGCTCCATTTTGTTATCAGAGTGCTCCATTGTGTTGTCACAGAGCTCCATTGTGTCATCACAGTGCTCCATTGTCTCATCACAGAGTTCCATTGTGTCATCACAGTGATACATTGTCTCATCACAGTGCTCCATTGTGTAATCACAGTGCGCCATTATGTAATCACGGAGCTCCATTGTCTCATCACAGTGCTCCATTGTGTCATCAGAGTGCTCCATTGTGTAATCACAGTGCTCCATTGTGTCATTACAGAGCTCCATTGTGTCATCACAGTGCTCCATTGTGAAATCATAGTGCTCCATTGTGTCATCACAGAGCTCCATTGTGTCATCACACTGCTCCATTTTGTCATCACAGTGCTCAGTTGTGTCATCAAAATGCTCCATTTTCTCATCACAGAGTTCCATTGTATCATAACAGTGCTACATTGTCTGAAAATAGTTCTCCATTGTGTCATCACAGAGCTTCATTGTGTCATCACAGAGCTCCATTGTGTCATCACTGTGCTCCATTTTGTCATCACACAGCTCCATTGTTCGTCACAGAGCTCCATTGTGTCATCACAGTGCTCCATTGTCTCATCACAGAGTTCCATTGTGTCATCACAGTGCTCCATTGTCTCATAACATTGCTCCATTGTGTAATCACAGTGCGCCATTATGTCATCACAGAGTTCCATTGTCTCATCATAGTGCTCCATTGTGTCATCACAGTGCTCCATTGTGTAATCACTGTGCTCCATTTTGTTATCAGAGTGCTCCATTGTGTTGTCACAGAGCTCCATTGTGTCATCACAGTGCTCAATTGTCTTATCACAGAGCTACATTGTGTCATCGCAGAGCTCCATTGTTTCATAACAGTGCTCCATTTTGTCATCACAGAGCAGCATTGTGTCATCACAGTGCTCCATTTTGTCATCACAGTGATCAATTGTGTCATCACAGTGCTCCATTGTCTCATCACAGAGATCCATTGTGTCATCACAGTGCTCCATTGTCTCATCACAGTGCTCCATTGTGTAATCACAGTGCGCCATTATGTAATGACAGAGCTCCATTTTCTCATTACAGTGCTCCATTGTGTCATCAGAGTGCTCCATTGTGTAATTACATTGCTCCATTGTGTGATCACAGAGCTTCATTGTGTCAACACAGTGCTCCATATTTTCATCACAGAGCTCCATTCTCTCATCACAGTGCTCCATTATGTCATCACAGAGCTCCATTGTCTCATCACAGTGCTCCATTGTTTCATCACAGAGCTCCATTCTCTCATCACAGTGCTCCATTGTGTCATCACAGTGCTCCATTGTTCATCACAGAGCTCCATTGTGTCTTCACAATGCTCCATTGTGTAATCACATTGCTACATTGTGTAATCACAGTGCTCCATTTTATTATCACAGAGCTAATTGTGTATTCACAGTGCTCCATTGTGTCATCACAGTGCTCAATTGTTTCAACACAGAGCTCCATTCTGTCATCACAGTGCTCCATTTTGTCATCTCATTGCTCAGTTGTGTCATCCCAGTGCTCCTTTGTGTTATGACAGAGCTCCATTTTGTCATCACAGTGTTCCAATATGTCATAACAGAGCTCCATTGTCTCATCATAGTGCTCCATTCTCTCATTACAGTGTTCCATTTTGACATCATAGTGCTCCATTGTCTCATCACAGTGTTCCGTTGTGTCATCACAGCGCTCCATTGTGTCATCAGAGTGTTCCATTGTTTCTTCACAGAGCTCCATTGTCTCATCACAGTGCTCTTTTGTGTCATGACAGAGCTCCATTTTGTCATCAGAGTGTTCCATTATGTCTTCACAGAGCTCCATTGTCTCATCATAGTGATCCATTGTGTCATCACAGAGCTCGATTGTGTCATCACAGTGCTAAATTATGTAATTACAGTGCTCAGTTGTGTCATCCCAATGCTCGTTTGTGTCATGACAGAGCTCCATTTTGTCATCACAGTGTTCCATTATGTCATAACAGAGCTCCATTGTCTCATTATAGTGCTCCATTCTCTCCATTTTGTCATCACAGTGCTCAATTGTGTCATCACAGTGCTCCATTGTGTCATCGCAGTGATCCATTTTGTCATCACAGTGCTCCATTGTGTCATCACAGAGCTCCATTTTGTCATCACAGTGCTCAATTATGTCATCTCAGAGCTCCACTGTTTCATAACTATGCTCCATTGTGTCATCACAGAGCTCCATTGTGTCATCATAATGCTCTATTATGTCATCACAGAGCTCCATTGTGTCATCACACTGCTCCATTTTGTCATCACAGTGCTCAGTTGTGTCATCAAAATGCTCCATTGTCTCATCACAGAGTTCCATTGTATCATCACAGTGCTACATTGTCTGAAAATAGTTCTCCATTGTGTCATCACTGAGGTTCATTGTGTCATCACAGAGCTCCATTGTGTCATCACTGTGCTCCATTTTGTCATCACACAGCTCCATTGTTCGTCACAGAGCTCCATTGTGTCATCACAGTGCTCCATTGTCTCATCACAGAGTTCCATTGTGTCATCACAGTGCCCCATTTTCTCATCACAGTGCTCCATTGTGTCATCACAGTGCTCCATTGTGTAATCACTGTGCTCCATTTTGTTATCAGAGTGCTCCATTGTGTTGTCACAGAGCTCCATTGTCTCAACACAGTGCTCCATTGTGTCATCAGAGTGCTCAATTGTGTAATCACAGTGCTCCATTGTGTCATTACAGAGCTCCATTGTGTCATCACAGTGCTCCATTGTGAAATCATAGTGCTCCATTGTGTCATCACAGAGCTCCATTGTGTCATCACACTGCTCCATTTTGTCATCACAGTGCTCAGTTTTGTCATCAAAATGCTCCATTGTCTCATCACGTAGTTCCATTGTATCATCACAGTGCTACATTGTCTGAAAATAGTTCTCCATTGTGTCATCACAGAGCTTCATTGTGTCATCACAGAGCTCCATTGTGTCATCACTGTGCTCCATTTTGTCATCACACAGCTCCATTGTTCTTCACAGAGCTCCATTGTGTCATCAGGGTGCTCCATTGTCTCATCACAGAGTTCCATTGTGTCATCACAGTGCTCCATTGTCGCATCACAGTGCTCCATTGTGTAATCACAGTGCGCCATTATGTCATCACAGAGTTCCATTGTCTCATCACAGTGCTCCATTGTGTCATCACAGTGCTCCATTGTGTAATCACTGTGCTCCATTTTGTTATCAGAGTGCTCCATTGTGTTGTCACAGAGCTCCATTTTGTCATCACAGTGCTCAATTGTCTTATCACAGAGCTACATTGTGTCATCGCAGAGCTCCATTGTTTCATAACAGTGCTCCACTTTGTCATCACAGAGCTGCATTGAGTCATCACAGTGCTCCATTTTGTCATCACCGTGATCAATTGTGTCATCACAGTGCTCCATTGTCTCATCACAGAGATCCATTGTGTCATCACAGTGCTCCATTGTCTCATCACAGTGCTCCATTGTGTAATCACAGTGCGCCATTATGTAATGACAGAGCTCCATTTTCTCATCACAGTGCTCCATTGTTTCATCACAGAGCTCCATTCTGTCATCAAAGTGCTCCATTGTGTAATCACAGTGCGCCATTATGTAATCACAGAGCTCCATTGTCTCATCACAGTGCTCCATTGTGTCATCAGAGTGCTCCATTGTGTAATCACAGTGCTCCATTGTGTCATTACAGAGCTCCATTGTGTCATCACAGTGCTCCATTGTGAAATCATAGTGCTCAATTGTGTCATCACAGAGCTCCATTGTTTCATCACACTGCTCCATTTTGTCATCACAGTGCTCAGTTGTGTCATCAAAATGCTCCATTGTCTCATCACAGAGTTCCATTGTATCATCACAGTGCTATATTGTCTGAAAATATTTCTCCATTGTGTCATCACAGAGCTTCATTGTGTCATCCCAGAGCTCCATTGTGTCATCACTGTGCTCCATTTTGTCATCAAAGTGCTCCATTATTCGTCACAGAGCTCCATTGTGTCATCACAGTGCTCCATTGTCTCATCACAGAGTTCCATTGTGTCATCACAGTGCTCCATTGTCTCATCACAGAGATCCATTGTGTCATCACAGTGCTACATTGTCTCATCACAGTGCTCCATTGTGTAATCACAGTGCGCCATAATGTAATGACAGAGCTCCATTTTCTCATTACAGTGTTCCTTTGTGTCATCAGAGTGCTCCATTGTGTAATTACATTGCTACATTGTGTGATCACAGAGCTTCATTGTGTCAACACAGTGCTCCATATTTTCATCACAGAGCTCCGTTCTCTCATCACAGTGCTCCATTATGTCATCACAGAGCTCCATTGTCTCATCTCAGTGCTCCATTCTTTCATCACAGAGCTCCATTCTCTCAGCACAGTGCTCCATTGTGTCATCACAGTGCTCCATTGTTCATCACAGAGCTCCATTGTGTCTTCACAATGCTCCATTGTGTAATCACATTGCTACATTGTGTAATCACAGTGCTCCATTTTATTATCACAGAGCTAATTGTGTCTTCACAGTGCTCCCTTGTGTCATCACAGTGCTCAATTGTTTCAACACAGAGCTCCATTCTGTCATCACAGTGCTCCATTTTGTCATCTCAGTGCTCAGTTGTGTCATCCCAGTGCTCCTTTGTGTCATGACAGAGCTCAATTTTGTCATCACAGTGTTCCATTATGTCATAACAGAGCTCCATTGTCTCATCATAGTGCTCCATTCTCTCATAACAGTGTTCCATTTTGTCATCACAGTGCTCCATTGTGTCATCAGAGTGTTCCATTGTTTCTTCACAGAGCTCCATTGTCTCATCACAGTGCTCTTTTGTGTCATGACAGAGCTCCATTTTGTCATCACAGTGTTCCATTATGTCTTCACAGAGCTCCATTGTCTCATCATAGTGATCCATTGTGTCATCACAGAGCTCGATTGTGTCATCACAGTGCTAAATTATGTAATTACAGTGCTCAGTTGTGTCATCCCAATGCTCGTTTGTGTCATGACAGAGCTCCATTTTGTCATCACAATGTTCAATTATGTCATAACAGAGCTCCATTGTCTCATCATAGTGCTCCATTCTCTCCCTTTTGTCATCACAGTGCTCAATTGTGTCATCACAGTGCTCCATTGTGTCATCACAGAGCTCCATTGTGTCATCACAGTGCTCAATTATGTCATCACAGAGCTCCACTGTTTCATAACTATGCTCCATTGTGTCATCACAGAGCTCCATTGTGTCATCACAATGCTCTATTATGTCATCACAGGGCTCCATTGTGTCATCACAGTGCTCCATTGTGTCATGACAGTGCTCCATTGTGTCATCACAGTGCTCAATTTTGAAATCATAGTGCTCCATTGTGTCATCACAGAGCTCCATTGTGTCATCACACTGCTCCATTTTGTCATCACAGTGCTCAGTTGTGTCATCAAAATGCTCCATTGTCTCATCACAGAGTTCCATTGTATCATCACAGTGCTACATTGTCTGAAAATAGTTCTCCATTGTGTCATCACTGAGGTTCATTGTTTCATCACAGAGCTCCATTGTGTCATCACTGTGCTCCATTTTGTCATCACACAGCTCCATTGTTCGTCACAGAGCTCCATTGTGTCATCACAGTGCTCCATTGTCTCATCCCAGAGTTCCATTGTGTCATCACAGTGCCCCATTTTCTCATCACAGTGCTCCATTGTATCATCACAGTGCTCCATTGTGTAATCACTGTGCTCCATTTTGTTATCAGAGTGCTCCATTGTGTTGTCACAGAGCTCCATTGTGTCATCACAGTGCTCCATTGTCTCATCACAGAGTTCCATTGTGTCATCACAGTGATACATTGTCTCATCACAGTGCTCCATTGTGTAATCACAGTGCGCCATTATGTAATAACAGAGCTCCATTGTCTCATCACAGTGCTCCATTGTGTCATCACAGTGCTCCATTGTGTAATCACAGTGCTCCATTGTGTCATTACAGAGCTCCATTGTGTCATCACAGTGCTCCATTCTGTCATGATAGTGCAGCATTGTCATCAAAATGCTCCATTGTCTCATCACAGAGTTCCATTGTGTCATCACAGTGATACATTGTCTCATCACCGTGCTCCATTGTGTCATCACAGTGCTCAATTGTCTTATCACAGAGCTACATTGTGTCATCGCAGAGCTCCATTGTTTCATAACAGTGCTCCATTTTGTCATCACAGAGCTGCATTGAGTCATCACAGTGCTCCATTTTGTCATCACAGTGATCAATTGTGTCATCACAGTGCTCCATTGTCTCATCACAGAGATACATTGTGTCATCACAGTGCTACATTGTCTCATCACAGTGCTCCATTGTGTAATCACAGTGCGCCATTATGTAATGACAGAGCTCCATTTTCTCATTACAGTGCTCCATTGTGTCATCAGAGTGCTCCATTGTGTAATTACATTGCTCCATTGTGTGATCACAGAGCTTCATTGTGTCAACACAGTGCTCCATATTTTCATCACAGAGCTCCATTCTCTAATCACAGTGCTCCATTATGTCATCACAGAGCTCCATTGTCTCATCACAGAGTTCCATTTTGTCATCACAGTGATACATTGTCTCATCACAGTGCTCCATTGTGTAATCACAGTGCGCCATTATGTAATCACAGAGCTCCGTTGTCTCATCTCAGTGCTCCATTGTCTCATCAGAGTGCTCCATTGTGTCATCACAGTGCTCCATTGTGTTATGACAGAGCTCCATTTTGTCATCACAGTGTTCCATTATGTCAAAACAGAGCTCCATTGTCTCATCATAGTGCTCCATTCTCTCATTACCGTGTTCCATTTTGACATCATAGTGCTCCATTGTCTCATCACAGTGTTCCGTTGTGTCATCACAGCGCTCCATTGTGTCATCAAAGTGTTCCATTGTTTCTTCACAGAGCTCCATTGTCTCATCACAGTGCTCTTTTGTGTCATGACAGAGCTCCATTTTGTCATCACAGTGTTCCATTATGTCTTCACAGAACTCCATTGTCTCATCATAGTGATCCATTGTGTCATCACAGATCTCGATTGTGTCATCACAGTGCTAAATTATGTAATTACAGTGCTCAGTTGTGTCATCCCAATGCTCATTTGTGTCATGACAGAGCTCCATTTTGTCATCACAGTGTTCCATTATATCATAACAGAGCTCCATTGTCTCATCATAGTGCTCCATTCTCTCATAACAGTGTTCCATTTTCTCATCACAGTGCTCAATTGTGTCATCACTGTGCTCCATTGTGTCATCGCAGTGATCCATTTTGTCATCACAGTGCTCCATTGTGTCATCACATAGCTCCATTGTGTCATCACAGTGCTCAATTATGTCATCACAGAGCTCCACTGTTTCATAACTGTGCTCCATTGTGTCATCACTGAGCTCCATTCTGTCATCACACTGCTCTATTATGTCATCACAGGGCTCCATTGTGTCATCACAGTGCTCCATTGTGTCATGACCGTGCTCCATTGTGTCATCACAGTGCTCAATTGTGAAATCATAGTGCTCCATTGTGTCATCACAGAGCTCCATTGTGTCATCACACTGCTCCATTTTGTCATCACAGTGCTCAGTTGTGTCATCAAAATGCTCCATTGTCTCATCACAGAGTTCCATTGTATCATCACAGTGCTACATTGTCTGAAAATAGTTCTCCATTGTGTCATCACAGAGCTTCATTGTGTCATCACAGAGCTCCATTGTGTCATCACTGTGCTCCATTTTGTCATCACACAGCTCCATTGTTCGTCAGAGAGCTCCATTGTGTCATCACAGTGCTCCATTGTCTCATCACAGAGTTCCATTGTGTCATCACAGTGCCCCATTGTCTCATCACAGTGCTCCATTGTGTAATCACAGTGCGCCATTATGTCATCACAGAGTTCCATTGTCTCATCACAGTGCTCCAGTGTGTCATCACAGTGCTCCATTGTGTAATCACTGTGCTCCATTTTGTTATCAGAGTGCTCCATTGTGTTGTAACAGAGCTCCATTGTGTCATCACAGTGCTCCATTGTCTCATCACAGAGTTCCATTGTGTCATCACATTGATACATTGTTTCATCATAGTGCTCCATTGTGTAATCACAGTGCGCCATTAGGTAATCACAGAGCTCCATTGTCTCATCACAGTGCTCCATTGTGTCATCACAGTGCTCCATTGTGTAATCACAGTGCTCCATTGTGTCATTACCGAGCTCCATTGTGTCATCACAGTACTCCATTCTGTCATCATAGTGCAGCATTGTCATCACAGTGCTCCATTGTCTCATCACAGAGTTCCATTGTGTCATCACAGTGATACATTGTCTCATCACCGTGCTCCATTGTGTCATCACAGTGCTCAATTGTCTTATCACAGAGCTACATTGTGTCATCGCAGAGCTCCATTGTTTCATAACAGTGCTCCATTTTGTCATCACAGAGCTGCATTGTGTCATCACAGTGCTCCATTTTGTCATCAGAGTGATCAAATATGTCATCACAGTGCTCCATTGTCTCATCACAGAGATCCATTGTGTCATCACAGTGCTACATTGTCTCATCACAGTGCTCCATTGTGTAATCACAATGCGCCATTATGTAATCACAGAGCTCCATTTTCTCATCACAGTGCTCCATTGTGTCATCAGAGTGCTCCATTGTGTAATTACAGTGCTCCATTGTGTGATCACAGAGCTTCATTGTGTCACAACAGTGCTCCATTGTTTCATCACAGAGCTCCATTCTCTCATCACTGTGCTCCATTATGTCATCACAGAGCTCCATTGTCTCATCACAGTGCTCAATTGTTTCATCACAGAGCTCCATTCTCTCATCACAGTGCTCCATTGTGTCATCACAGTGCTCCATTGTTCATCACAGAGCTCCATTGTGTCTTCACAGTGCTCCATTGTGTCATCACATTGCTACATTGTGTAATCACAGTCCTCCATTTTATTATTACAGAGCTAATTGTGTCTTCACAGTGCTCCATTGTGTCCTCAAAGTGCTCAATTGTTTCAACACAGAGCTCCATTCTGTCATCACAGTGCTCCATTTTGTCATCTCAGTGCTCAGTTGTGTCATCCCAGTGCTCCTTTGTGTCATTACAGAGCTCCATTTTGTCATCACAGTGTTCCATTATGTCATAACAGAGCTCCATTGTCTCATCACAGTGTTCCATTGTGTCATCACAGTGTTCCATTGTGTAATCACAGTGCTCCATTGTGTCATTACAGAGCTCCATTGTGTCATCACAGTGCTCCATTCTGTCATCATAGTGCAGCATTGTCATCACAGTGCTCCATTGTCTCATCACAGAGTTCCATTGTGTCATCACATTGATACATTGTCTCATCACCGTGCTCCATTGTGTCATCACAGTGCTCAATTGTCTTATCACAGAGCTACATTGTGTCATCGCAGAGCTCCATTGTTTCATAACAGTGCTCCATTTTGTCATCACAGAGCTGCATTGTGTCATCACAGTGCTCCATTTTGTCATCAGAGTGATCAAATATGTCATCACAGTGCTCCATTGTCTCATCACAGAGATCCATTGTGTCATCACAGTGCTACATTGTCTCATCACAGTGCTCCATTGTGTAATCACAATGCGCCATTATGTAATCACAGAGCTCCATTTTCTCATCACAGTGCTCCATTGTGTCATCAGAGTGCTCCATTGTGTAATTACAGTGCTCCATTGTGTGATCACAGAGCTTCATTGTGTCACAACAGTGCTCCATTGTTTCATCACAGAGCTCCATTCTCTCATCACTGTGCTCCATTATGTCATCACAGAGCTCCATTGTCTCATCACAGTGCTCAATTGTTTCATCACAGAGCTCCATTCTCTCATCACAGTGCTCCATTGTGTCATCACAGTGCTCCATTGTTCATCACAGAGCTCCATTGTGTCTTCACAGTGCTCCATTATGTCATCACAGAGATCCATTGTGTCATCACAGTGCTCCATTTTATTATCACAGAGCTAATTGTGTCTTCACAGTGCTCCATTGTGTCATCACAGTGCTCAATTGTTTCAACACAGAGCTCCATTCAGTCATCACAGTGCTCCATTTTGTCATCTCAGTGCTCAGTTGTGTCATCCCAGTGCTCTTTGGGTCATGACAGAGCTCCATTTTGTTATCACAGTGTTCCATTATGTCATAACAGAGCTCCATTGTCTCATCATAGTGCTCCATTCTCTCTTAACAGTGTTCCATTTTGTCATCACAGTGCTCAAGAGTGTCATCACAGTGCTCCATTGTGTCATCGCAGTGATCCATTTTGTCATCACAGTGCTCCATTGTGTCATCACAGAGCTCCATTGTGTCATCACAGTGCTCAATTATGTCATCACAGATCTCCACTGTTTCATAACTGTGCTCCATTGTGTCATCACAGAGCTCCATTGTGTCATCACAATGCTCTATTATGTCATCACAGGGCTCCATTGTGTCATCACAGTGCTCCATTGTGTCATGACCGTGCTCCATTGTGTCATCACAGTGCTCCATTGTGAAATCATAGTGCTCCATTATGTCATCACAGAGCTCCATTGTGTCATCACACTGCTCCATTTTGTCATCAACGTGCTCAGTTGTGTCATCAAAATGCTCCATTGTCTCATCACAGAGTTCCATTGTATCATCACAGTGCTACATTGTCTGAAAATAGTTCTCCATTGTGTCATCACAGAGCTCCATTGTGTCATCACTGTGCTCCATTTTGTCATCACACAGCTCCATTGTTCGTCACAGAGCTCCATTGTGTCATCACAGTGCTCCATTGTCTCATCACAGAGTTCCATTGTGTCATCACAGTGATACATTGTCTCATCACAGTGCTCCATTGTGTAATCACAGTGCGCCATTATGTCATCACAGAGTTCCATTGTCTCAACATAGTGCTCCATTGTGTCATCACAGTGCTCCATTCTGTCATCACAGTGCAGCATTGTCATCACAGTGCTCCATTGTCTCATCAGAGAGTTCCATTGTGTCATCACACTGATACATTGTCTCATCACCCTGCTCCATTTTGTTATCACAGTGCTCAATTGTCTTATCACAGAGCTGCATTGTATCATCACAGTGCTCTATTTTGTCATCACAGTGATCAATTGTGTCATGACAGTGCTCCATTGTCTCATCACAGAGATCCATTGTGTCATCACATGCTACATTGTCTCATCACAGTGCTCCATTGTGTAATCACAGTGCACCATTATGTAATCACAGAGCTCCATTTTCTCATCACAGTGCTCCATTGTGTCATCAGAGTGCTCCATTGTGTAATTACATTGCTCCATTGTGTGATCACAGAGCTTCATTGTGTCAACACAGTGCTCCATTGTTTCATCACAGAGCTCCATTCTCTCATCACAGTGCTCCATTATGTCATCACAGAGCTCCATTGTCTCATCACAGTGCTCCATTGTGTCATCACAGAGCTCCATTCTCTCATCACAGTGCTCCATTGTGTCATCACAGTGCTCCATTGTTCATCACAGAGCTCCATTGTGTCTTCACAGTGCTCCATTGTGTCATCACTTTGCTACATTGTGTAATCACTGTGCTCCATTTTATTATCACAGAGCTAATTGTGTCTTCACAGTGCTCCATTGTGTCATCACAGTGCTCAATTGTTTCAACACAGAGTTCCATTCTGTCATCACAGTGCTCCATTATGTCATCTCAGTGCTCAGTTGTGTCATCCCAGTGCTCCTTTGTGTCATGACAGAGCTCCATTTTGTCATCAAAGTGTTCCATTATGTCATAACAGAGCTCCATTGTCTCATCATAGTGCTCCATTCTCTCATTACAGTGTTCCATTTTGACATCATAGTGCTCCATTGTCTCATCACAGTGTTCCGTTGTGTCATCACAGCGCTGCATTGTGTCATCAGAGTGTTCCATTGTTTCTTCACAGAGCTCCATTGTCTCATCACAGTGCTCTTTTGTGTCATGACAGAGCTCCATTTTGTCATCACAGTGTTCCATTATGTCTTCACAGAGCTCCATTGTCTCATCATAGTGATCCATTGTGTCATCACAGAGCTCGATTGTGTCAACACAGTGCTAAATTATGTAATTACAGTGCTCAGTTGTGTCATCCCAGTGCTCTTTGGGTCATGACAGAGCTCCATTTTGTCATCACAGTGTTCCATTATGTCATAACAGAGCTCCATTGTCTCATCATAGTGCTCCATTCTCTCATAACAGTGTTCCATTTTGTCATCACAGTGCTCAATTGTGTCATCACAGTGCTCCATTGTGTCATCGCAGTGATCCATTTTGTCATCACAGTGCTCCATTGTGTCATCACAGAGCTCCATTGTGTCATCACAGTGCTCAATTATGTCATCACAGAGCTCCACTGTTTCAAAACTGTGCTCCATTGTGTCATCACAGAGCTCCATTGTGTCATCACAATGCTCTATTATGTCATCACAGGGCTCCATTGTGTCATCACAGTGCTCCATTGTGTCATGACCGTGCTCCATTGTGTCATCACAGTGCTCCATTGTGAAATCATAGTGCTCCATTGTGTCATCACAGAGCTCCATTGTGTCATCACACTGCTCCATTTTGTCATCACAGTGCTCAGTGGTGTCATCAAAATGCTCCATTGTCTCATCACAGAGTTCCATTGTTTCATCACAGTGCTACATTGTCTGAAAATAGTTCTCCATTGTGTCATCACAGAGCTTCATTGTGTCATCACAGAGCTCCATTGTGTCATCACTGTGCTCCATTTTGTCATCACACAGCTACATTGTTCGTCACAGAGCTCCGTTGTGTCATCACAGTGCTCCATTGTCTCATCACAGAGTTCCATTGTGTCATCATAGAGCTCCATTGTGTCATCACACTGCTCCATTTTGTCATCGCTGTGCTCAGTTGTGTCATCAAAATGCTCCATTGTCTCATCACAGAGTTCCATTGTATCATCACAGTGCTACATTGTCTGAAAATAGTTCTCCATTGTGTCATCACAGAGCTTCATTGTGTCATCACGGAGCTCCATTGTGTCATCACTGTGCTCGATTTTGTCATCACACAGCTCCACTGTTCGTCACAGAGCTCCATTGTGTCATCACAGTGCTCCATTGTCTCATCACAGAGTTCCATTGTGTCATCACAGTGCTCCATTGTCTCATCACAGTGCTCCATTGTGTAATCACAGTGCGCCATTATGTCATCACAGAGTTCCATTGTCTCATCACAGTGCTCCATTGTGTCATCACAGTGCTCCATTGTGTAATCACTGTGCTCCATTTTGTTATCAGAGTGCTCCATTGTGTTGTCACAGAGCTCCATTGTGTCATCACAGTGCTCCATTGTCTCATCACAGAGTTCCATTGTGTCATCACAGTGATACATTGTCTCATCACAGTGCTCCATTGTGTAATCACAGTGCGCCATTATGTAATCACAGAGCTCCATTGTCTCATCACAGTGCTCCATTGTGTCATCACAGTGCTCCATTGTGTCATCACAGAGCTCCATTGTGTCATCACAGTGCTCCATTCTGTCATCATAGTGCAGCATTGTCATCACAGTGCTCCATTGTCTCATCACAGAGTTCCATTGTGTCATCACAGTGATACATTGTCTCATCACCGTGCTCCATTGTGTCATCACAGTGCTCAATTGTCATATCACGGAGCTACATTTTGTCATCGGAGAGCTCTATTGTTTCATAACTGTGCTCCATTTTGTCATCACAGAGCTGCATTGTGTCATCACAGTGCTCCATTTAGTCATCACAGTGATCAATTGTGTCATCACAGTGCTCCATTGTCTCATCACAGAGATCCATTGTATCATCACAGTGCTACATTGTCTCAACACAGTGCTCCATTATGTAATCACAGTGCGCCATTATGTAATCAGAGAGCTCCATTTTCTCATCACAGTGCTCCATTGTGTCATCAGAGTACTCCATTGTGTAATTACATTGCTCCATTTTGTGATCACAGAGCTTCATTGTGTCAACATAGTGCTCCATTGTGTCATCACAGAGCTCCATTCTCTCATCAGAGTGCTCCATTATGTCATCACAGAGCTCCATTGTCTCATCACAGTGCTCCATTGTTTCATCACAGAGCTCCATTCTCTCATCACAGTGCTCAATTGTGTCATCACAGTGCTCAATTGTGTCATCACAGTGCTCTATTGTCTCATCACAGAGATCCATTGTGTCATCACAGTGCTACATTTTCTCATCACAGTGCTCCATTGTGTCATCACAGTGCGCCATTATGTAATCACAGAGCTTCATTGTGTCATCACAGTGTTCCATTGTCTCATCATAGTGCTCCATTGTGTCATCACAGAGCTCCATTGTGTCACACAGTTCTCGACTGTGTCATCACATTGCTACATTGTGTAATAACAGTGCTCCATTTTGTTATCACAGAGCCCCATTGTGTCATCACAGTTCTCCATTTTGTCATAACAGTGCTCAATTGTGTCAACAGAGTGCTCCATTGTCTTATCACAGAGTTCCATTGTCTAATCACAGTGCTCCATTTTGTCAAGACAGTGCTCCGTTGTGTCATCACAGTGCTCCATTATGTAAGCACATAGCTCCATTGTCTCATCACAATGGTAAATTGTGTCTTCACAGTGCTCCATTGTTTCATCACAATGCTCCATTATGTCATCACACAGCTCCATTGTATCATCACAGTGCTCCATTGTTTCCTCACAGAGCTCCATTCTGTCATCATAGTGCTCCATTTTGTCTTAACAAGCTCAATTGTGTCATCACAGTGCTGCATTGTCACATCACAGAGATCCATTGTGTCATCACTGTGCTACACTGTCTCAACACAGTCCTCCATTGTGTCATCACAGTGTTCCATTTTGTCATCACAGAACTCCATTGTGTCATCACAGTGATCCATTGTGTCATCACAGAGCTCCATTGTCTCATCACAGAGATGAATTTTGTCATCACAGTGCTACATTGTCTCATCACAGTGCTCCATTGTGTAATCACTGTGTGCCATTATGTAATCACAGAGCTCCATTGTCTCATCACAGTGCTCCATTGTGTCATCAGAGTGCTCCATTGTGTAATTACAGTGCTCCATTGTGTGATCACAGAGCTTCATTGTGTCAACACAGTGCTCCATTGTTTCATCACAGAGCTCCATTCTCTCATCACAGTGCTCCATTATGTCATCACAGAGCTCCATTGTCTCATCACAGTGCTCCATTGTTTCATCACAGAGCTCCATTCTCTCATCACAGTGTTCCATTGTGTCATCATAGTGCTCCATTGTTCATCACAGAGCTCCATTGTGTCTTCACAGTGCTCCATTGTGTCATCACATTGCTACATTGTGTAATCACCGTGCTCCATTTTATTACCACAGAGCTAAATGTGTTATCACAGTGCTCCATTTTGTCATAACAGTGCTCAATTGTGTCAACAGAGTGCTCCATTGTCTCATCACAGAGTTCCATTGTGTCATCATAGTGCTACATTGTCTCATCACAGTGCTCCATTGTGTCAACACAGTGCTCCGTTGTGTCATCACAGTGCTCCATTATGTAATCACATAGCTCCATTGTCTCATCACAATGCTAAATTGTGTCTTCACAGTGCTCCATTGTTTCATCACAGTGCTCCATTATGTCATCACAGCTCCTTTGTGTCATCACAGTGCTCCATTGTTTCTTCCCAGTGCTCCATTTTGTCATCACATTGCTCCATTGTGTCTTCCCAGTGCTCCATTTTGTCATCACAGTGCTCCATTATGTCATCACAGAGCTCCATTGTCTCATCACAGTGCTCCAGTGTTCATCACAGAGCTCTATTGTGTCATCACAGTGTTCCATTATGTCATCACAGAGCTCCAATATCTCATCATAGTGCTCCATTGTGTCATCACTGAGCTCGATTGTGTCATCATAGTGCTCCAATATGTAATAACAGAGCAGCATTATCTCATCACACTGCTCCATTGTGTAATCACATTGCTCCATTGTGTCATCACAGAGCTCCATTCTGTCATCATAGTGCTCCATTGTGTCATCACATTGCTCCATTGTGAATTACACTGCTCCATTTTGTCATCACAGAGCTCCATTGTGTCATCACAGTGCTCCATTTTGTCATCACAGTGATCAATTGTGTCATCACAGTGCTCCATTGTCTCATCACAGAGATCCATTGTGTCATCACAGTGCTCCATTGTCTCATCACAGTGCTCCATTGTGTAATCACAGTGTGCCATTATGTAATCACAGAGCTCCATTTTCTCATCACAGTGCTCCATTGTGTCATCAGAGTGCTCCATTGTGTAATTACATTGCTCCATTATATGATCACAGAGCTTCATTGTGTCAACACAGTGCTCCATTGTTTCATCACAGAGCTCCATTCTCTCATCACAGTGCTCCATTATGTCATCACAGAGCTCCATTGTCTCATCTCAGTGCTCCATTGTTTCATCCCAGAGCTCCATTCTCTCATCACAGTGCTCCATTGTGTCATCATAGTGCTCCATTGTTCATCACAGAGCTCCATTGTGTATTCACAGTGCTCCATTGTGTCATCACATTGCTACATTTTGTAACCACAGTGCTCCATTTTATTATCACAGTGCTAATTGTCATCACAGTGCTCCATTTTGTCATAACAGTGCTCAATTGTGTCAACAGAGTGCTCCATTGTCTCATCACAGAGTTCCATTGTGTCATCATAGTGCTACATTGTCTCATCACAGTGCTCCATTATGTAATCACATAGCTCCATTGTCTCATCACAATGCTAAATTGTGTCTTCACAGTGCTCCATTGTTTCATCACAGTGCTCCATTATGTCATCACACAGCTCCATTGTCTCATCACAGTGCTCCATTGTTTCTTCCCAGTGCTCCATTTTGTCATCACATTGCTCCATTGTGTCTTCCCAGTGCTCCATTTTGTCATCACAGTGCTCCATTATGTCATCACAGAGCTCCATTGTCTCATCATAGTGCTCACGTGTTCATCACAGAGCTCTATTGTGTCATCACAGTGTTCCATTATGTCATCACAGAGCTCCAATATCTCATCATAGTGCTCCACTGTGTCATCACTGAGCTCGATTGTGTCATCATAGTGCTCCAATATGTAATAACAGAGCAGTATTTTCTCATCACAGTGCTCCATTGTGTAATCACAGTGCTCTATTGTGTCATCACAGAGCTCCATTCTGTCATCATAGTGCTCCATTGTGTCATCACATTGCTCCATTGTGAATTACACTGCTCCATTTTGTCATCACAGAGCTGCATTGTGTCATCACAGTGCTCCATTTTGTCATCACAGTGATCAATTGTGTCATCACAGTGCTCCATTGTCTCATCACAGAGATCCATTCTCTCATCACAGTGCTCCATTATGTCATCACAGAGCTCCATTGTCTCATCACAGTGCTCCATTTTTTCATCACAGAGCTCCATTCTCTCATCACAGTGCTCCATTGTGTCATCACAGTGCTCCATTGTTCATCACAGAGCTCCATTGTGTCTTCACAGTGCTCCATTGTGTCATCACAGAGATCCATTGTGTCATCACAGTGCTCCATTTTATTATCACAGAGCTAATTGTGTCTTCACAGTGCTCCATTGTGTCATCACAGTGCTCCATTGTTCATCACAGAGCTCCATTGTGTCTTCACAATGCTCCATTGTGTCATCACAGAGATCCATTGTGTCATCACAGTGCTCCATTTTATTATCACAGAGCTAATTGTGTCTTCACAGTGCTCCATTGTGTCATCACAGTGCTCAATTGTTTCAACACAGAGCTCCATTCTGTCATCACAGTGCTCCATTTTGTCATCTCAGTGCTCAGTTGTGTCATCCCAGTGCTCCTTTGTGTCATTACAGAGCTCCATTTTGTCATCACAGTGTTCCATTATGTCATAACAGAGCTCCATTGTCTCATCATAGTGCTCCATTCTCTCATTACAGTGTTCCATTTTGACATCATAGTGCTCCATTGTCTCATCACAGTGTTCCGTTGTGTCATCACAGCGCTCCATTGTGTCATCAGAGTGTTCCATTTTTTCTTCACAGAGCTCCATTGTCTCATCACAGTGCTCTTTTGTGTCATGACAGAGCTCCATTTTGTCATCACAGTGTTCCATTATGTCTTCACAGAGCTCCATTGTCTCATCATAGTGATCCATTGTGTCATCACAGAGCTCGATTGTGTCATCACAGTGCTAAATTATGTAATTACAGTGCTCAGTTGTGTCATCCCATTGCTCCTTTGTGTCATGACAGAGCTCCATTTTGTCATCACAGTGTTCCATTATGTCATAACAGAGCTCCATTGTCTCATCATAGTGCTCCATTCTCTCATAACAGTGTTCCATTTTGTCATCACAGTGCTCAAGTGTGTCATCACAGTGCTCCATTGTGTCATTGCAGTGATCCATTTTGTCATCACAGTGCTCCATTGTGTCATCACAGAGCTCCATTGTGTCATCACAGTGCTCAATTATGTCATCACAGATCTCCACTGTTTCATAACTGTGCTCCATTGTGTCATCACAGAGCTCCACTGTGTCATCACAATGCTCTATTATGTCATCACAGGGCTCCATTGTGTCATCACAGTGCTCCATTGTGTCATGACCGTGCTCCATTGTGTCATCACAGTGCTCCATTGTGAAATCATAGTGCTCCATTGTGTCATCACAGAGCTCCATTGTGTCATCACACTGCTCCATTTTGTCATCACCGTGCTCAGTTGTGTCATCAAAATGCTCCATTGTCTCATCACAGAGTTCCATTGTATCATCACAGTGCTACATTGTCTGAAAATAGTTCTCCATTGTGTCATCACAGAGCTTCATTGTGTCATCACAGAGCTCCACTGTTTCATAACTGTGCTCCATTGTGTCATCACAGAGCTCCATTGTGTCATCACAATGCTCCATTATGTCATCACAGAGCTCCATTGTCTCATTACAGAGCTCCATTGTGTCATCACACTGCTCCATTTTGTCATCGCAGTGCTCAGTTGTGTCATCAAAATGCTCCATTGTCTCATCACAGAGTTCCATTGTATCATCACAGTGCTACATTGTCTGAAAATAGTTCTCCATTGTGTCATCACAGAGCTTCATTGTGTCATCACAGAGCTCCATTGTGTCATCACTGTGCTCCATTGTGTCATCACAGAGCTCCATTGTGTCATCACAGTGCTCCATTGTGTAATCACAGTGTGCCATTATGTAATCACAGAGCTCCATTGTCTCATCACAGAGTTCCATTGTGTCATCACAGTGATACATTGTCTCAACACCGTGCTCCATTGTGTCATCACAGTGCTCAGTTGTCTTATCACAGAGCTACATTGTGTCATCGCAGAGCTACATTGTTTCATAACAGTGCTCCATTTTGTCATCACAGAGCTGCATTGTGTCATCACAGTGCTCAATTTTGTCATTACAGTGATCAATTGTGTCATCACAGTGCTCCATTGTCTCATCACAGAGATCCATTGTGTCATCACAGTGCTACATTGTCTCATCACAGTGCTCCATTGTGTCATCACAATGCGCCATTATGTAATCACAGAGCTCCATTGTGTCATCACAGTGTTCCATTGTGTCATCATAGTGCTCCATTGTGTCATCACAGAGCTCCATTGTGTCACACAGTTCTCGACTGTGTCATCATATTTCTACATTGTGTAATCACAGTGATCCATTTTGTTATCACAGAGCTCCATTGTGTCATCACAGTGCTCCATTTTGTCATCACAGTGCTCAATTGTGTCAACAGAGTGCTCCATTGTCTCATCACAGAGTTCCATTGTGTCAACATAGTGCTACACTGTCTCATCACAGTGCTCCATTGTGTCAACACAGTGCTCCGTTGTGTCATCACAGTGCTCCATTAAGTAATGACATAGCTCCATTGTCTCATCACAATGCTAAATTGTGTCTTCACAGTGCTCCATTGTGTCATCACAGTGCTCCATTATGTCATTACCCAGCTCCATTGTATCATCACAGTGCTCCATTGTTTCCTCACAGAGCTCCATTCTGTCATCACAGTGCTCCATTTTGTCCTAAAAGTGCTCAATTGTGTCATCACAGTGCTCCATTTTCTCATCACAGAGATCCATTGTGTCATCACTGTGCTACATGGTCTCATCACAGTGCTCCATTGTGTCAACACAGTGCTCCGTTGTGTCATCACAGTGCTCCATAATGTAATCACATAGCTCCATTGTCTCATCACAGTGCTCCATTGTGTCTTCCCTGTGCTCCATTTTGTCATCACATTGCTCCATTGTGTCTTCCCAGTGCTCCATTTTGTCATCACAGTGCTCCATTATGTCATCACAGAGCTCCAATTTCTCATCACAGTGCTCCATTGTGTCAACACAGTGCTCCGTTGTGTCATCACAGTGTTCCATTATGTCATCACAGAGCTCCAATATCTCATCATAGTGCTCCATTGTGTCATCACAGAGCTCGATTGTGTCATCATAGTGCTCCAATATGTAATAACAGAGCAGCATTATCTCATCACAGTGCTCCATTGTGTAATCACAGTGCTCCATTGTGTCATCACAGAGCTCCATTCTGTCATCATAGTGCTCCATTGTGTCATCACATTGCTCCATTGTGAATTACACTGCTCCATTTTGTCATCACAGAGCTGCATTGTGTCATCACAGTGCTCCATTTTATCATCACAGTGATCAATTGTGTCATCACAGTGCTACATTGTCTCATCACAGAGATCCATTGTGTCATCACAGTGCTACATTGTCTCATCACAGTGCTCCATTGTGTAATCACAGTGCGCCATTATGTAATCACAGAGCTCCATTTTCTCATCACAGTGCTCCATTGTGTCATCAGGGTGCTCCATTGTGTAATTACATTGCTCCATTATGTGATCACAGAGCTTCATTGTGTCAACACAGTGCTCCATTGTTTCATCACAGAGCTCCATTCTCTCATCACAGTGCTCCATTATGTCATCACAGAGCTCCATTGTCTCATCACAGTGCTCCATTGTTTCATCACAGAGCTCCATTCTCTCATCACAGTGCTCCATTGTGTCATCACAGTGCTCCATTGTTCATCACAGAGCTCCATTGTGTCTTCACAGTGCTCCATTATGTCATCAAAGAGATCCATTGTGTCATCCCAGTGCTCCATTTTATTATCACAGAGCTAATTGTGTCTTCAAAGTGCTCCATTGTGTCATCACAGTGCTCAATTGTTTCAACACAGAGCTCCATTTTGTCATCATAGTGCTCCCTTTTGTCATCTCAGTGCTCAGTTGTGTCATCCCAGTGCTCCTTTGTGTCATGACAGAGCTCCATTTTGTCATCACAGTGTTCCATTATGTCATAACAGAGCTCCATTGTCTCATCATAGTGCTCCATTCTCTCATTACAGTGTTCCATTTTGACATCATAGTGCTCCATTGTCTCATCACAGTGTTCCGTTGTGTCATCACAGCGGTCCTTTGTGTCATCAGAGTGTTCCATTGTTTCTTCACAGAGCTCCATTGTCTCATCACAGTGCTCTTTTGTGTCATGACAGAGCTCTATTTTGTCATCACAGTGTTCCATTATGTCTTCACAGAACTCCATTGTCTCATCATAGTGATCCATTGTGTCATCACAGAGCTCGATTGTGTCATCACAGTGCTAAATTATGTAATTACAGTGCTCAGTTATGTCATCCCAGTGCTCCTTTGTATCATGACAGAGCTCCATTTTGTCATCACAGTGTTCCATTATGTCATAACAGAGCTCCATTGTCTCATCATAGTGCTCCATTCTCTCATAACAGTGTTCCATTTTGTCATCACAGTGCTCAATTGTGTCATCACAGTGCTCCATTGTGTCATCGCAGTGATCCATTTTGTCATCACAGTGCTCCATTGTGTCATCACAGAGCTCCATTGTGTCATCACAGTGCTCAATTATGTCATCAAAGAGCTCCACTGTTTCATAACTGTGCTCCATTGTGTCATCACCGAGCTCCATTGTGTCATCACAATGCTCTATTATGTCATCACAGGGCTCCATTGTGTCATCACAGTGCTCCATTGTGTCATGACCGTGCTCCATTGTGTAATCACAGTGCTCCATTGTGAAATCATAGTGCTCCATTGTGTCATCACAGAGCTCCATTGTGTCATCACACTGCTCCATTTTGTCATCACAGTGCTCAGTTGTGTCATCAAAATGCTCCATTGTCTCATCTCAGAGTTCCATTGTATCATCACAGTGCTACATTGTCTGAAAATAGTTCTCCATTGTGTCATCACAGAGCTTCATTGTGTCATCACAGAGCTCCATTGTGTCATCACTGTGCTCCATTTTGTCATCACACAGCTCCATTGTTCGTCACAGAGCTCCATTGTGTCATCACAGTGCTCCATTGTCTCATCACATAGTTCCATTGTGTCATCACAGTGCTCCATTGTCTCATCACAGTGCTCCATTGTGTAATCACAGTGCGCCATTATGTCATCACAGAGTTCCATTGTCTCATCACAGTGCTCCATTGTGTCATCACAGTGCTCCATTGTGTAATTACTGTGCTCCATTTTGTTATCAGAGTGCTCCATTGTGTTGTCACAGAGCTCCATTGTGTCATCAATGTGCTCCATTGTCTCATCACAGAGTTCCATTGTGTCATCACAGTGATACATTGTCTCATCACAGTGCTCCATTGTGTAATCACAGTGCGCCATTATGTAATCACAGAGCTCCATTGTCTCATCACTGTGCTCCATTGTGTCATCACAGTGCTCCATTGTGTAATCACAGTGCTCCATTGTGTCATTACAGAGCTCCATTGTGTCATCACAGTGCTCCATTCTGTCATCATAGTGCAGCATTGTCATCACAGTGCTCCATTGTCTCATCACAGAGTTCCATTGTGTCATCACAGTGATACATTGTCTCATCACCGTGCTCCATTGTGTCATCACAGTGCTCAATTGTCATATCACAGAGCTACATTGTGTCATCGCAGAGCTCCATTGTTTCATAACAGTGCTCCATTTTGTCATCACAGAGCTGCATTGTGTCACCACAGTGCTCCATTTTGTCATCACAGTGATCAATTGTGTCATCACAGTGCTCCATTGTCTCATCACAGAGATCCATTGTGTCATCACAGTGCTCCATTGTCTCATCACTGTGCTCCATTGTGTAATCACAGTGCGCCATTATGTAATCACAGAGCTCCATTTTCTCATCACAGTGCTCCATTGTGTCATCAGAGTGCTCCATTGTGTAATTACATTGCTCCATTGTGTGATCACAGAGCTTCATTGTGTCAACATAGTGCTCCATTGTGTCATCACAGAGCTCCATTCTCTCATCACAGTGCTCCATTATGTCATCACAGAGCTCCATTGTCTCATCACAGTGCTCAATTGTTTCATCACAGAGCTCCATTCTCTCATCACAGTGCTCCACTGTGTCATCACAGTGCTCAATTGTGTCATCACAGTGCTCTATTGTGTCATCACAGAGATCCATTGTGTCATCACAGTGCTACATTTTCTCATCACAGTGCTCCATTGTGTCATCACAGTGCGCCATTATGTAATCACAGAGCTTCATTGTGTCATCACAGTGTTCCATTGTGCGATCATAGTGCTCCATTGTGTCATCACAGAGCTCCATTGTGTCACACAGTTCTCGACTGTGTCATCACATTTCTACATTGTGTAATAACAGTGCTCCATTTTGTTATCACAGAGCTCCATTGTGTCATCACAGTTCTCCATTTTGTCATAACAGTGCTCAATTGTGTCAACAGAGTGCTCCATTGTCTCATCACAGAGTTCCATTGTCTCATCACAGTGCTCCATTGTGTCAACACAGTGCTCCGTTGTGTCATCACAGAGCTCCATTATGTAAGCACATAGCTCCATTGTCTCATCACAATGGTAAATTGTGTCTTCACAGTGCTCCATTGTTTCATCACAATGCTCCATTATCTCATCACACAGCTCCATTGTATCATCACAGTGCTCCATTGTTTCCTCACAGAGCTCCATTCTGTCATCATAGTGCTCCATTTTGTCCTAACAGGGCTCAATTGTGTCATCACAGTGCTGCATTGTCACATCACAGAGATCCATTGTGTCATCACTGTGCTACACTGTCTCAACACAGTGCTCCATTGTGTCATCACAGTGTTCCATTTTGTCATCACAGAACTCCATTGTGTCATCACAGTGATCCATTGTGTCATCACAGAGCTCCATTGTCTCATCACAGAGATCCATTTTGTCATCACAGTGCTACATTGTCTCATCACGGTGCTCCATTGTGTAATCACAGTGAGGCATTATGTAATAACAGAGCTCCATTCTCTCATCACAGTGCTCCATTGTGTCATCACAGTGCTACATTGTCTCATCACAGAGATCCATTTTGTCATCACAGTGATACATTGTCTTATCACAGTGCTCCATTGTGTAATCACAGTGTGCCATTATGTAATCACAGAGCTCCATTGTCTCATCACAGTGCTCCATTGTGTCATCAGAGTGCTCCATTGTGTAATTACAGTGCTCCATTGTGTGATCACAGAGCTTCATTGTGTCAACACAGTGCTCCATTGTTTTATCACAGAGCTCCATTGTCTCATCACAGTGCTCCATTGTTTCATCACAGAGCTCCATTCTCTCATCACAGTGCTCCATTGTGTCATCATAGTGCTCCATTGTTCATCACAGAGCTCCATTGTGTCTTCACAGTGCTCCATTGTGTCATCACATTGCTACATTGTGTAACCACAGTGCTCCATTTTATTATCACAGAGCTAATTGTGTCATCACAGTGCTCCATTTTGTCATAACAGTGCTCAATTGTGTCAACAGAGTGCTCCATTGTCTCATCACAGAGTTCCATTGTGTCATCATAGTGCTACATTGTCTCATCACAGTGCTCCATTGTGTCAACACAGTGCTCTATTGTGTCATCACAGTGCTCCATTATGTAATCACATAGCTCCATTGTCTCATCACAATGCTAAATTGTGTCTTCACAGTGCTCCATTGTTTCATCACAGTGCTCCATTATGTCATCACACAGCTCCATTGTCTCATCACAGTGCTCCATTGTTTCTTCCCAGTGCTCCATTTTGTCATCTCATTGCTCCATTGTGTCTTCCCAGTGCTCCATTTTGTCATCACAGTGCTCCATTATGTCATCATAGAGCTCCATTGTCTCATCACAGTGCTCCAGTGTTCATCACAGAGCTCTATTGTGTCATCACAGTGTTCCATTATGTCATCACAGAGCTCCAATATCTCATCATAGTGCTCCATTGTGTCATCACTGAGCTCGATTGTGTCATCATAGTGCTCCAATATGTAATAACAGAGCAGCATTATCTCATCACAGTGCTCCATTGTGTAATCACAGTGCTCCATTGTGTCATCACAGAGCTCCATTCTGTCATCATAGTGCTCCATTGTGTCATCACATTGCTCCATTGTGAATTACACTGCTCCATTTTGTCATCACAGAGCTGCATTGTGTCATCACAGTGCTCCATTTTGTCATCACAGTGATCAATTGTGTCATCACAGTGCTCCATTGTCTCATCACAGAGATCCATTGTGTCATCACAGTGCTACATTGTCTCGTCACAGTGCTCCATTGTGTAATCACAGTGCGCCATTATGTAATCACAGAGCTCCATTTTCTCATCACAGTGCTCCATTGTGTCATCAGAGTGCTCCATTGTGTAATTACATTGCTCCATTATGTGATCACAGAGCTTCATTGTGTCAACACATTGCTCCATTGTTTAATCACAGAGCTCCATTCTGTCATCACAGTGCTCCATTATGTCATCACAGAGCTCCATTGTCTCATCACATTGCTCCATTGTTTCATCACAGAGCTCCATTCTCTCATCACAGTGCTCCATTGTGTCATCACAGTGCTCCATTGTTCATCACAGAGCTCCATTGTGTCTTCACAGTGCTCCATTGTGTCATCACATTGCTACATTGTGTAATCACAGTGCTCCATTTTATTATCACAGAGCTAATTGTGTCTTCACAGTGCTCCATTGTGTCATCACAGTGCTCAATTGTTTCAACACAGAGCTCCATTCTGTCATCACAGTGCTCCATTTTGTTATCTCAGTGCTCAGTTGTGTCATCCCAGTGCTCCTTTGTGTCATGACAGAGCTCCATTTTGTAATCACAGTGTTCCATTATGTCATAACAGAGCTCCATTGTCTCATCATAGTGCTCCATTCTCTCATTACAGTGTTCCATTTTGACATCATAGTGCTCCATTCTCTCATCACAGTGCTCCATTGTGTCATCACAGTGCTCCATTGTTCATCACAGAGCTCCATTGTGTCTTCACAGTGCTCCATTGTCTCATCACAGTGCTCTTTTGTGTCATGACAGAGCTCCATTTTGTCATCACAGTGTTCCATTATGTCTTCACAGAGCTCCATTGTCTCATCATAGTGATCCATTTTGTCATCACAGTGCTCAATTGTGTCATCACAGTGCTCCATTGTGTCATCGCAGTGATCCATTTTGTCATCACAGTGCTCCATTGTGTCATCACAGAGCTCCATTGTGTCATCACAGTGCTCAATTATGTCATCACAGAGCTCCACTGTTTCAAAACTGTGCTCCATTGTGTCATCACAGAGCTCCATTGTGTCATCACAATGCTCTATTATGTCATCACAGGGCTCCATTGTGTCATCACAGTGCTCCATTGTGTCATGACCGTGCTCCATTGTGTCATCACAGTGCTCCATTGTGAAATCATAGTGCTCCATTGTGTCATCACAGAGCTCCATTGTGTCATCACACTGCTCCATTTTGTCATCACAGTGCTCAGTGGTGTCATCAAAATGCTCCATTGTCTCATCACAGAGTTCCATTGTATCATCACAGTGCTACATTGTCTGAAAATAGTTCTCCATTGTGTCATCACAGAGCTTCATTGTGTCATCACAGAGCTCCATTGTGTCATCACTGTGCTCGATTTTGTCATCACACAGCTCCACTGTTCGTCACAGAGCTCCATTGTGTCATCACAGTTCTCCATTGTCTCATCACAGAGTTCCATTGTGTCATCACAGTGCTCCATTGTTCATCACAGAGCTCCATTGTGTCTTCACAGTGCTCCATTGTGTCATCACATTGCTACATTGTGTAATCACAGTGCTCCATTTTATTATCACAGAGCTAATTGTGTCTTCACAGTGCTCCATTGTGTCATCACAGTGCTCAATTGTTTCAACACAGAGCTCCATTCTGTCATCACAGTGTACCATTTTGTCATCTCAGTGCTCAGTTGTGTCATCCCAGTGCTCCTTTGTGTCATGACAGAGCTCCATTTTGTCATCACAGTGTTCCATTATGTCATAACAGAGCTCCATTGTCTCATCATAGTGCTCCATTCTCTCATTACAGTGTTCCATTTTGACATCATAGTGCTCCATTGTCTCATCACAGTGTTCCGTTGTGTCATCACAGCGCTCCATTGTGTCATCAGAGTGTTCCATTGTTTCTTCACAGAGCTCCATTGTCTCATCACAGTGCTCTTTTGTGTCATGACAGAGCTCCATTTTGTCATCACAGTGTTCCATTATGTCTTCACAGAACTCCATTGTCTCATCATAGTGATCCATTGTGTCAACACAGAGCTCGATTGTGTCATCACAGTGCTAAATTATGTAATTACAGTGCTCAGTTGTGTCATCCCAGTGCTCCTTTGTATCATGACAGAGCTCCATTTTGTCATCACAGTGTTCCATTATGTCATAACAGAGCTCCATTGTTTCATCACAGAGCTCCATTCTCTCATCACAGTGCTCCATTATGTAATCACAGAGCTCCATTTTCTCATCACATTGCTCCATTGTTTCATCACAGTGCTCCATTCTCTCATCACAGTGCTCCATTGTGTCATCACAGTGCTCCATTGTGTCATCACAGTGCTCCATTGTGTCATCACAGAGCTCCATTGTGTCTTCACAATGCTCCATTGTGTAATCACATTGCTACATTGTGTAATCACAGTGCTCCATTTTATTATCACAGAGCTAATTGTGTCTTCACAGTGCTCCATTGTGTCATCACAGTGCTCAATTGTTTCAACACAGAGCTCCATTCTGTCATCACAGTGTTCCATTATGTCATAACTGAGCTCCATTGTCTCAACATAGTGCTCCATTCTCTCATTACAGTGTTCCATTTTGACATCATAGTGCTCCATTGTCTCATCACAGTGTTCCGTTGTGTCATCACAGCGCTCCATTGTGTCATCAGAGTGTTCCATTGTTTCTTCACAGAGCTCCATTGTCTCATCACAGTGCTCTTTTGTGTCATGACAGAGCTCCATTTTGTCATCACAGTGTTCCATTATGTCTTCACAGAACTCCATTGTCTCATCATAGTGATACATTGTGTCATCACAGAGCTCGATTGTGTCATCACAGTGCTAAATTATGTAATTACAGTGCTCAGTTGTGTCATCCCATTGCTCCTTTGTGTCATGACAGAGCTCCATTTTGTCATCACAGTGTTCCATTATGTCTTCACAGAACTCCATTGTCTCATCATAGTGATCCATTGTGTCATCACAGAGCTCGATTGTGTCATCACAGTGCTAAATTATGTAATTACAGTGCTCAGTTGTGTCATCCCAGTGCTCCTTTGTGTCATGACAGAGCTCCATTGTGTCAACACAGTGTTCCATTATGTCATAACAGAGCTCCATTGTCTCATCATAGTGCTCCATTCTCTCATAACAGTGTTCCATTTTGTCATCACAGTGCTCAATTGTGTCATCACAGTGCTCCATTGTGTCATCGCAGTGATCCATTTTGTCATCACAGTGCTCCATTGTGTCATCACAGAGCTCCATTGTGTCATCACAGTGCTCAATTATGTCATCACAGAGCTCCACTGTTTCATAACTGTGCTCCATTGTGTCATCACAGAGCTCCATTGTGTCATCACAATGCTCTATTATGTCATCTCAGGGCTCCATTGTGTCATCACAGTGCTCCATTGTGTCATGACCGGGCTCCATTGTGTCATCACAGTGCTCCATTGTGAAATCATAGTGCTCCATTGTGTCATCACAGAGCTCCATTGTGTCATCACACTGCTCCATTTTGTCATCACAGTGCTCCACTGTTTCATAACTGTGCTCCATTGTGTCATCACAGAGATCCAGTGTCTCAACACAGTGCACAATTGTTTTATCACAGTGCTCCATTGTGTCACCAGAGTGCTCCATTGTGTAATCACAGTGCTCCATTATGTGATCACAGAGCTTCATTGTGTCAACATAGTGCTCCATTGTTTCATCACAATGCTCCATTATCTCATCACACAGCTCCATTGTATCATCACAGTGCTCCATTGTTTCCTCACAGAGCTCCATTCTGTCATCATAGTGCTCCATTTTGTCCTAACAGGGCTCAATTGTGTCATCACAGTGCTGCATTGTCACATCACAGAGATCCATTGTGTCATCACTGTGCTACACTGTCTCAACACAGTGCTCCATTGTGTCATCACAGTGTTCCATTTTGTCATCACAGAACTCCATTGTGTCATCACAGTGATCCATTGTGTCATCACAGAGCTCCATTGTTTCATAACAGTGCTCCATTGTGTCATCACAGAGATCCAGTGTCTCAACACAGTGCACAATTGTTTCATCACAGAGCTCCATTGTTTCATCACAGAGCTCCATTGTGTCATCACAGTGCTCCATTTTGTCATCACAGTGCTCCATTATGTCATCACAGAGCTCCATTGTCTCATCACAGTGCTCCATTGTTCATCACAGAGCTCTATTGTGTCATCACAGTGTTCCATTATGTCATCACAGAGCTCCAATATCTCATCATAGTGCTCCATTTTGTCATCACTGAGCTCGATTGTGTCATCATAGTGCTCCAATATGTAATAACAGAGCAGCATTATCTCATCACAGTGCTCCATTGTGTAATCACAGTGCTCCATTGTGTCATCACAGAGCTCCATTCTGTCATCATAGTGCTACATTGTCTCATCACAGTGCTCCATTGTGTATTCACAGTGAGCCATTATGTAATCACAAAGCTCCATTGTCTCATCACAGTGCTCCATTGTGTCATCAGAGTGCTCCATTGTGTAATTACAGTGCTCCATTGTGTGATCACAGAGCTTCATTGTGTCAAAACAGTGCTCCATTGTTTCAACACAGAGCTCCATTCTCTCATCACAGTGCTCCATTATGTCATCACAGAGCTCCATTGTCTCATCACAGTGCTCCATTGTTTCATCACAGAGTTCCATTCTCTCATCACAGTGCTCCATTGTGTCATCACAGTGCTCCATTGTCTCATCACAGAGATCCATTGTGTCATCACAGTGCTACATTGTCTCATCACAGTGCTCCATTGTGTAATCACAGTGTGCCATTATGTAATCACAGAGCTCCATTGTCTCATCACAGTGCTCCATTGTGTCATCAGTGTGCTCCATTGTGTAATCACAGTGCTCCATTGTGTGATCACAGAGCTTCATTGTGTCAACACAGTGCTCCATTGTTTCATCACAGAGCTCCATTCTCTCATCACAGTGCTCCATTATGTCATCACAGAGCTCCATTTTCTCATCACAGTGCTCCATTGTTTCATCACAGAGCTCCATTCTCTCATCACAGTGCTCCATTGTGTCATCATAGTGCTCCATTGTTCATCACAGAGCTCCATTGTGTCTTCACAGTGCTCCATTGTGTCATCACATTGCTACATTGTGTAATCACAGTGCTCCATTTTATTACCACAGAGCTAAATGTGTCATCACAGTGCTCCATTTTGTCATAACAGTGCTCAATTGTGTCAACAGAGTGCTCCATTGTCTCATCACAGAGTTCGATTGTGTCATCATAGTGCTACATTGTCTCATCACAGTGCTCCATTGTGTCAACACAGTGCTCCGTTGTGTCATCACAGTGCTCCATTATGTAATCACATAGCGCCATTGTCTCATCACAATGCTAAATTGTGTCTTCACAGTGCTCCATTGTTTCATCACAGTGCTCCATTATGTCATCACACAGCTCCATTGTATCATCACCGTGCTCCATTGTTTCCTCACAGAGCTCCCTTCTGTCATCATTGTGCTCCATTTTGTCCTAACAGGGCTCAATTGTGTCATCACAGTGCTCCATTGTCTCATCACAGAGATCCATTGTGTCATCACTGTGCTACATTGTCTCATCACAGTGCTCCATTGTGTCAACACAGCGCTCCGTTGTGTCATCACAGTGCTCCATAATGTAATCACATAGCTCCATTGTCTCATCACAGTGCTCCATTGTGTCTTCCCAGTGCTCCATTTTGTCATCACAGTGCTCCATTATGTCATCACAGAGCTCCATTGTCTCATCACAGTGCTCCATTGTTCATCACAGAGCTCTATTGTGTCATCACAGTGTTCCATTATGTCATCACAGAGCTCCAATATCTCATCATAGTGCTCCATTGTGTCATCACAGAGCTCGATTGTGTCATCATAGTGCTCCAATATGTAATAACAGAGCAGCATTGTCTCATCACAGTGCTCCATTGTGTAATCACAGTGCTCCATTGTGTCATCACAGAGCTCCATTCTGTCATCATAGTGCTCCATTGTGTCATCACATTGCTCCATTTTGAATTACACTGCTCCATTTTGTCATCATAGTGCTCCATTGTGTCATCACCGAGCTCCATTGTGTCATAACAGTGCTCCATTGTGTCATGACCGTGCTCCATTGTGTCATCAAACTGTTCCATTTTGTCATCACAGTGCTCAGTTGTGTCATCACAATGCTCCATTGTCTCATCTCAGAGTTCCATTGTATCATCACAGTGCTACATTGTCTGAAAATAGTTCTCCATTGTGTCATCACAGAGCTTCATTGTGTCATCACAGAGCTCCATTGTGTCATCACTGTGCTCTATTTTGTCATCACAGTGCTCCATTGTTCGTCACATAGCTCCATTGTGTCATCACAGTGCTCCATTGTCTCATCACAGAGTTCCATTGTGTCATCACAGTGCTCCATTGTCTCATCAGAGTGCTCCATTGTGTAATCACAGTGCGCCATTATGTCATCACAGAGTTCCATTGTCTCATCACAGTGCTCCATTGTGTCATCTCTGTACTCCATTGTGTAATTACAGTGCTCCATTTTGTCATCACAGAGCTCCATTTTGTCATCATAGAGCTCTATTGTGTCATCATAGTGCTCCATTTTGTCATCACAGAGCTCCATTGTGTCATCACATTTCTCGACTGTGTCATCACATGGCTACATTGTGTAATCACAGTGCTCCATTTTCTCATCACAGTGCTCCATTGTGTCAACACAGTGCTCCACTCTTTCATCACTGAACTCCATTTTGTCATCACCGTTCTCCATTTTGTCCTCACAGTGCTCAATTGTCTCATGACAGTGCTCCATTTTCTCATCACAGAGATCCATTGTGTCATCACTGTGCTACACTGCCTCATCACAGTGCGCAATTATGTAATCACAGAGCTCCATTTATTCCTCACAGAGTTCCATTGTGTTAACATAGTGCTACATTGTCTCATCACAGTGCTACATTGTGTCAACACAGTGCTCCATTGTGTCATCTCAGAGCTCCATTGTGTCATCACAGTGTTCCCTTTTGTCATCACAGAACTCCATTGTGTCATCACACTGATCCATTGTGTCATCACAGAGCTCCATTGTTTCATAACAGTGCTCCACTGTGTCATCACAGAGATCCATTGTGTCATCAAAATGCTCTATTATGTCATCATAGAGCTCCATTGTGTCATCACAGGGCTCCATTTTGTCATCACAGTGCTCCATTGTGTCATCACAGAGCTCCATTGTCTCAAGACAGTGCACAATTGTTTCATCACAGAGCTCCATTGTGTCATCACAGTGCTCCATTGTGTCATCACCGGGCTCCATTAGATCATCACAGTGTTCCATTATGTCATCACAGAGCTCCATTGTGTCATCACAGGGCTCCATTTTGTCATCACAGTGCTACATTTTCTCATCACAGTGCTTCATTGTGTCATCACAGAGCTCCATTTTGTCATCACAGTGCTCCATTGTGTCATCAAAGAGCTCCATTGTGTCATCACAGTGCTCCATTGTGTCATCACAGAGCTCCATTGTGTCATCACAGTGCTCCATTGTGTCATCACAGTGCTCCATTGTGTTATCACAGTGCTACATTGTCTCATCACAGTGCTTCATTGTGTCATCACAGTGCTCCATTATTTCATCACAGAGCTCCATTGTGTCATCACAGAGCTCCATTGTGTCATCACAGTGCTCAATTTTGTCATCACAGAGCTCCACTGTTTCATAACAGTGCTCCATTGTGTCATCACAGAGCTCCATTGTGTCATCACAATGCTCTATTATGTCATCATAGAGCTCCATTGTGTCATCACAGAGCTCCATTGTGTCATCACAGTGCTCCATTGTGAAATCATAGTGCTCCATTGTGTCATCACAGAGCTCCATTGTGTCATCACACTGCTCCATTTTGTCATCACAGTGCTCAGTTGTGTCATCACAATGCTCCATTTTCTCATCACAGAGTTCCTTTTTATCATCACAGTGCTACATTGTCTTAAAATAGTGCTCCATTGTGTCATCACAGAGCATCATTGTGTCATCACAGAGCTCCATTGTTCGTCACAGAGCTCCATTGTGTCATCACAGTGCTCCATTGTCTCATCACAGAGTTCCATTGTGTCATCACAGTGCTCCATTGTGTCATCACAGTGCTCCATTGTGTAATCACAGTGCGCCATTATCTCATCACCGAGTTCCATTGTCTCATCACAGAGCTCCATTGTGTCATCACAGTTCTCGACTGTGTCATCACATTGCTACATTGTGTAATCACAGTTCTCCATTGTGTCATCACAGAGCTCCATTTTGTCATCACAGTTCTCGACTGTGTCATCACATTGCTACATTGTGTAATCACAGTGCTCCATTTTGTTATCACAGAGCTCCATTGTGTCAACACTGTGCTCCATTTTGTCATCACAGTGCTCAATTGTGTAATCACAGTGCTCCATTGTGTCATCACAGTGCTCCATTGTGTTATCACAGTGCTACATTGTCTCATCACAGTACTTCATTGTGTCATCATAGTGCTCCATTATTTCATCACAGTGCTACATTGTGTCATCACAGAGCTCTATTGTGTCATCACAGTGTTCCATTATGTCATCACAAAGGTCCATTATCTCATCATAGTGCTCCATTGTGTAATTACAGAGCTCGATTGTGTCATAATAGTGTTCTAATATGTAATCACAGAGCAGCATTGTCTCAACACAGTGCTCCATTGTGTAATCAAAGTGCTCCATTTTGTCATCAGAGTGCTCCATTGTGTCATCACAGAGCTCCATTTTATCATCAAGGTGCTCCATTGTTTGATCACAGAGCTCCATTGTGTCATCATAGTGCTCCATTGTGTAATCGTAGTGTTCCATTGTATCATCACCTAGCTTCATTGTGTCATCACAGAGTTCCATTGTATCATCACAGTGCTACATTGTCTGATCATAGTGCTCTATTGTGTCATCACAGAGCTTCATTGTGTCATCACAGTGCTCCATTGTGTCATCACAGTGCTCCACTGTCTCAACACAGTGCTCAATTGTTTCATCACAGAACTCCATTTGTCATGATAGTGCTCCATTGTGTCATCACATTGCTCCATTGTGTCATCACAGAGCTCCATTAGGTCATCAGTGTTCCATTATGTCATCACAATGCTACATTGGGTCATTACAGTGCTCCATTATCTCATCACAGTGCTCCATTGTGTCATCACAGTGCTCCATTGTGTCATCACAGTGCTACATTGTCTCATCACAGTGCTTCATTGTGTCATCATAGTGCTCCATTATTTCATCACAGAGCTCCATTGTGTCATCACAGTGCTCCATTGTTTCATCACAGAGCTCTATTGTTTCATCACAGTGTTCCATTATGTCATCACAGAGCTCCAATATCTCATCACAGTTCTACATTGCGTCATCACAGAGCTCCATTTTGTCATCATAGAGCTCTATTGTGTCATCACAGTGCTCCATTGTGTCATCACAGAGCTCCATTGTGTCATCAGAGTTCTCGATTGTGTCATCACATTGCTACATTGTGTAATCACAGTGCTCCATTTTGTTATCACAGAGCTCCATTGTGTCATCACAGTGCTCCATTTTGTCATCACAGTGCTCCATTGTGTCATCACAGTGCTCCATTGTGTTATCACAGTGCTACATTTTCTCATCACAGTGCTTCATTGTGTCATCACAGTGCTCCATTATTTCATCACAGAGCTCCATTGTGTCATCACAGAGCTCCATTGTGTCATCACAGTGCTCAATTTTGTCATCACAGAGCTCCACTGTTTCATAACAGTGCTCCATTGTGTCATCACAGAGCTCCATTGTGTCATCACAATGCTCTATTATGTCATCATAAAGCTCCATTGTGTCATCACAGAGCTCCATTGTGTCATCATAGTGCTCCATTGTGAAATCATAGTGCTCCATTGTGTCATCACAGAGCTCCATTGTGTTATCACACTGCTCCATTTTGTCATCACAGTGCTCAGTTGTGTCATCACAATGCTCCATTGTCTCATCACAGAGTTCCTTTTTATCATCACAGTGCTACATTGTCTGAAAATAGTGCTCCATTGTGTCATCACAGAGCATCATTGTGTCATCACAGAGCTCCATTGTTCGTCACAGAGCTCCATTGTGTCATCACAGTGCTCCATTGTCTCTTCACAGAGTTCCATTGTGTCATCACAGTGCTCCATTGTCTCATCACAGTGCTCCATTGTGTAATCACAGTGCGCCATTATCTCATCACCGAGTTCCATTGTCTCATCACAGTGCTCCATTGTGTCATCAGTGTACTCCATTGTGTCATCACAGAGCTCCATTGTGTCATCACAGTTCTCGACTGTGTCATCACATTGCTACATTGTGTAATCACAGTTCTCCATTGTGTCATCACAGAGCTCCATTGTGTCATCACAGTTCTCGACTGTGTCATCACATTGCTACATTGTGTAATCACAGTGCTCCATTTTGTTATCACAGAGCTCCATTGTGTCAACACTGTGCTCCATTTTGTCATCACAGTGCTCAATTGTGTAATCACAGTGCTCCATTTTCTCATCACAGTGCTCCATTGTGTCAACACAGTGCTCCACTCTTTCATCACTGAACTCCATTCTGTCATCACCGTGCTCCATTTTGTCCTCACAGTGCTCAATTTCCTCATCACAGTGCGCCATTATGTAATCACAGAGCTCCATTGTCTCCTCACAGAGTTCCATTGTGTTAACATAGTGCTACATTGTCTCATCACAGTGCTACATTGTGTCAACACAGTGCTCCATTGCGTCAGAACAGAGCTCCATTGTGTCATCACAGTGCTCCATTCTGTCATCATAGTGCAACATTGTCATCACAGTGCTCCATTGTCTCATCACAGAGTTCCATTGTGTCATCACAGTGATACATTGTCTCATCACCGTGCTCCAATGTGTCATCACAGTGCTCAATTGTCTCATCACTGAGCTACATTGTGTCATCGCAGAGCTCCATTGTTTCATAACAGTGCTCCATTTTGTCATCACTGAGCTCCATTGTGTCATCACAATGCTCTATGTAGTCATCACAGAGCTCCATTGTGTCATCACAGTGCTCCATTGTGTCATCACAGTGCTCCATTGTGTCATCACAGAGCTCCATTTTCTCAACACAGTGCTCAATTGTTTCATCACAGAGCTACATTTGTAATGATTCTGCTCCATTGTGTCATCACAGAGCTCTATTAGGTCATCACCGTGTTCCGTTATGTCATCACAGAGCTACATTGTGTCATTACAGTGCTCCATTATGTCATCACAGTGCTCCATTGTGTCATCACAGTGCTCCATTGTGTTATCACAGTGCTACATTGTTTCATCACAGTGCTTCATTGTGTCATCATAGTGCTCCATTATGTCATCACAGAGCTCCATTGTGTCATCACTGTGCTCCCTTTTGTCATCAAAGTGCTCCATTTTGTTGTCACAGAGCTCCATTGTGTCATTACATTTCTCCATTGTCTCATCACAGAGTTCCATTGTGTCATCACAGTGATACATTGTCTCATCACTGGGCTCCATTGGGTAATCACAGTGCACCATTATGTAATCACAGAGCTCAATTGTCTCATCATAGTGCTCCATTGTGTCATCACAGTGCTCCATTGTGTAATCACAGTGCTCCATTGTGTCATCACAGAGCTCCATTGTGTCATCACAGTGCTCCATTCTGTCATCATAGTGCAGCATTGTCATCATAGTGCTCCATTGTCTCATCACAGAGCTCCATTGTGTCATCACAGTGACACATTGTCTCATCACAGAGCTCCATTGTGTCATCACACTGCTCGATTGTTTCCTCACAGAGCTACATTGTGTCATCGTGAGAGCTCCATTGTTTCATAACAGTGCTCCATTTTGTCATCACTGAGCTCCATTGTGTCATCACAATGCTCTATGAAGTCATCACAGAGTTCCATTGTGTCATCACAGTGCTCCATTGTGTCATGACAGTGCTCCATTGTGTCATGACAGTGCTCCATTGTGTCATCACAGTGCTCCATTGTGTTATCACAGTGCTACATTGTCTCATCACAGTACTTCATTGTGTCATCATAGTGCTCCATTATTTCATCACAGTGCTATATTGTGTCATCACAGAGCTCTATTGTGTCATTACAGTGTTCCATTATGTCATCACAAAGCTCCATTATCTCATCATAGTGCTCCATTGTGTAATTACAGAGCTCGATTGTGTCATAATAGTGTTCTAATATGTAATCACAGAGCAGCATTGTCTCAACACAGTGCTCCATTGTGTAATCAAAGTGCTCCATTTTGTCATCAGAGTGCTCCATTGTGTCATCACAGAGCTCCATTTTATCATCAAGGTGCTCCATTGTTTGATCACAGAGCTCCATTGTGTCATCATAGTGCTCCATTGTGTAATCGTAGTGTTCCATTGTATCATCACCTAGCTTCATTGTGTCATCACAGAGTTCCATTGTATCATCACAGTGCTACATTGTCTGATCATAGTGCTCCATTGTGTCATCACAGTGCTTCATTGTGTCATCACAGTGCTCCATTGTGTCATCACAGAGCTCCACTGTCTCAACACAGTGCTCAATTGTTTCATCACAGAACTCCATTTGTCATGATAGTGCTCCATTGTGTCATCACATTGCTCCATTGTGTCATCACAGAGCTCCATTAGTTCATCACAGTGTTCCATAATGTCATCACAATGCTACATTGTGTCATTACAGTGCTCCATTATCTCATCACAGTGCTCCATTGTGTCATCACAGTGCTCCATTGTGTCATCACAGTGCTACATTGTCTCATCACAGTGCTTCATTGTGTCATCATAGTGCTCCATTATTTCATCACAGAGCTCCATTGTGTCATCACAGTGCTCCATTGTTTCATCACAGAGCTCTATTGTTTCATCACAGTGTTCCATTATGTCATCACAGAGCTCCAATATCTCATCACAGTTCTACATTGCGTCATCACAGAGCTCCATTTTGTCATCATAGAGCTCTATTGTGTCATCACAGTGCTCCATTGTGTCATCACAGAGCTCCATTGTGTCATCAGAGTTCTCGATTGTGTCATCACATTGCTACATTGTGTAATCACAGTGCTCCATTTTGTTATCACAGAGCTCCATTGTGTCATCACAGTGCTCCATTTTGTCATCACAGTGCTCCATTGTGTCATCACAGTGCTCCATTGTGTTATCACAGTGCTACATTTTCTCATCACAGTGCTTCATTGTGTCATCACAGTGCTCCATTATTTCATCACAGAGCTCCATTGTGTCATCACAGAGCTCCATTGTGTCATCACAGTGCTCAATTTTGTCATCACAGAGCTCCACTGTTTCATAACAGTGCTCCATTGTGTCATCACAGAGCTCCATTGTGTCATCACAATGCTCTATTATGTCATCATAAAGCTCCATTGTGTCATCACAGAGCTCCATTGTGTCATCATAGTGCTCCATTGTGAAATCATAGTGCTCCATTGTGTCATCACAGAGCTCCATTGTGTTATCACACTGCTCCATTTTGTCATCACAGTGCTCAGTTGTGTCATCACAATGCTCCATTGTCTCATCACAGAGTTCCTTTTTATCATCACAGTGCTACATTGTCTGAAAATAGTGCTCCATTGTGTCATCACAGAGCATCATTGTGTCATCACAGAGCTCCATTGTTCGTCACAGAGCTCCATTGTGTCATCACCGTGCTCCATTGTCTCTTCACAGAGTTCCATTGTGTCATCACAGTGCTCCATTGTCTCATCACAGTGCTCCATTGTGTAATCACAGTGCGCCATTATCTCATCACCGAGTTCCATTGTCTCATCACAGTGCTCCATTGTGTCATCAGTGTACTCCATTGTGTCATCACAGAGCTCCATTGTGTCATCACAGTTCTCGACTGTGTCATCACATTGCTACATTGTGTAATCACAGTTCTCCATTGTGTCATCACAGAGCTCCATTGTGTCATCACAGTTCTCGACTGTGTCATCACATTGCTACATTGTGTAATCACAGTGCTCCATTTTGTTATCACAGAGCTCCATTGTGTCAACACTGTGCTCCATTTTGTCATCACAGTGCTCAATTGTGTAATCATAGTGCTCCATATTCTCATCACAGTGCTCCATTGTGTCAACACAGTGCTCCACTCTTTCATCACTGAACTCCATTCTGTCATCACCGTGCTCCATTTTGTCCTCACAGTGCTCAATTTCCTCATCACAGTGCGCCATTATGTAATCACAGAGCTCCATTGTCTCCTCACAGAGTTCCATTGTGTTAACATAGTGCTACATTGTCTCATCACAGTGCTACATTGTGTCAACACAGTGCTCCATTGCGTCAGAACAGAGCTCCATTGTGTCATCACAGTGCTCCATTCTGTCATCGTAGTGCAACATTGTCATCACAGTGCTCCATTGTCTCATCACAGAGTTCCATTGTGTCATCACAGTGATACATTGTCTCATCACCGTGCTCCAATGTGTCATCACAGTGCTCAATTGTCTCATCACTGAGCTACATTGTGTCATCGCAGAGCTCCATTGTTTCATAACAGTGCTCCATTTTTCATCACTGAGCTCCATTGTGTCATCACAATGCTCTATGTAGTCATCACAGAGCTCCATTGTGTCATCACAGTGCTCCATTGTGTCATGACAGTGCTCCATTGTGTCATCACAGAGCTCCATTTTCTCAACACAGTGCTCAATTGTTTCATCACAGAGCTACATTTGTAATGATTCTGCTCCATTGTGTCATCACAGAGCTCTATTAGGTCATCACCGTGTTCCGTTATGTCATCACAGAGCTACATTGTGTCATTACAGTGCTCCATTATGTCATCACAGTGCTCCATTGTGTCATCACAGTGCTCCATTGTGTTATCACAGTGCTACATTGTTTCATCACAGTGCTTCATTGTGTCATCACAGTGCTCCATTATGTCATCACAGAGCTCCATTGTGTCATCACTGTGCTCCCTTTTGTCATCAAAGTGCTCCATTTTGTTGTCACAGAGCTCCATTGTGTCATTACATTTCTCCATTGTCTCATCACAGAGTTCCATTGTGTCATCACAGTGATACATTGTCTCATCACTGGGCTCCATTGGGTAATCACAGTGCACCATTATGTAATCACAGAGCTCAATTGTCTCATCATAGTGCTCCATTGTGTCATCACAGTGCTCCATTGTGTAATCACAGTGCTCCATTGTGTCATCACAGAGCTCCATTGTGTCATCACAGTGCTCCATTCTGTCATCATAGTGCAGCATTGTCATCATAGTGCTCCATTGTCTCATCACAGAGCTCCATTGTGTCATCACAGTGACACATTGTCTCATCACAGAGCTCCATTGTGTCATCACACTGCTCGATTGTTTCCTCACAGAGCTACATTGTGTCATCGTAGAGCTCCATTGTTTCATAACAGTGCTCCATTTTGTCATCACTGAGCTCCATTGTGTCATCACAATGCTCTATGAAGTCATCACAGAGTTCCATTGTGTCATCACAGTGCTCCATTGTGTCATGACAGTGCTCCATTGTGTCATGACAGTGCTCCATTGTGTCATCACAGTGCTCCATTGTGTTATCACAGTGCTACATTGTCTCATCACAGTACTTCATTGTGTCATCATAGTGCTCCATTATTTCATCACAGTGCTATATTGTGTCATCACAGAGCTCTATTGTGTCATTACAGTGTTCCATTATGTCATCACAAAGCTCCATTATCTCATCATAGTGCTCCATTGTGTAATTACAGAGCTCGATTGTGTCATAATAGTGTTCTAATATGTAATCACAGAGCAGCATTGTCTCAACACAGTGCTCCATTGTGTAATCAAAGTGCTCCATTTTGTCATCAGAGTGCTCCATTGTGTCATCACAGAGCTCCATTTTATCATCAAGGTGCTCCATTGTTTGATCACAGAGCTCCATTGTGTCATCATAGTGCTCCATTGTGTAATCGTAGTGTTCCATTGTATCATCACCTAGATTCATTGTGTCATCACAGAGTTCCATTGTATCATCACAGTGCTACATTGTCTGATCATAGTGCTCTATTGTGTCATCACAGAGCTTCATTGTGTCATCACAGTGCTCCATTGTGTCATCACAGTGCTCCACTGTCTCAACACAGTGCTCAATTGTTTCATCACAGAACTCCATTTGTCATGATAGTGCTCCATTGTGTCATCACATTGCTCCATTGTGTCATCACAGAGCTCCATTAGGTCATCAGTGTTCCATTATGTCATCACAATGCTACATTGGGTCATTACAGTGCTCCATTATCTCATCACAGTGCTCCATTGTGTCATCACAGTGCTCCATTGTGTCATCACAGTGCTACATTGTCTCATCACAGTGCTTCATTGTGTCATCATAGTGCTCCATTATTTCATCACAGAGCTCCATTGTGTCATCACAGTGCTCCATTGTTTCATCACAGAGCTCTATTGTTTCATCACAGTGTTCCATTATGTCATCACAGAGCTCCAATATCTCATCACAGTTCTACATTGCGTCATCACAGAGCTCCATTTTGTCATCATAGAGCTCTATTTTGTCATCACAGTGCTCCATTGTGTCATCACAGAGCTCCATTGTGTCATCAGAGTTCTCGATTGTGTCATCACATTGCTACATTGTGTAATCACAGTGCTCCATTTTGTTATCACAGAGCTCCATTGTGTCATCACAGTGCTCCATTTTGTCATCACAGTGCTCAATTGTGTCATCACAGTGCTCCATTTTCTCATCACAGTGCTCCATTGTGTCAACACAGTGCTTCACTCTTTCATCACTAAACTCTATTCTGTCATCACCGTGCTCCATTTTGTCCTCACAGTGCTCAATTGTCTCATCACAGTGCTCCATTTTCTCATCACAGAGATCCATTGTGTCATCACAGTGCTTCATGTTGTCATCACAGTGCTCCATTGTGTCATCACAGTGCTCCATTGTGTCATAACCGAGCCCGATTGTGTCATCAGAATGCTCCATTATGTAATCACAGAGCTGCATTGTCTCACCACAGTGCTCCATTCTGTCATCACAGTGTTCTATTGTGTCATCACTGTGCTCCATTGTGTCATCACAGTGCTCAATTGTGTCATCATCGTGCTCAGTTGTGTCATCCCAGGGCTCCATTGTGTCATGAAATTGCTCCATTATTTTATCACAGAGCTACATTTTCCCAACACAGTGCTCCATTATGTCATCAGAGTGCTCCATTGTTTCATCACAGAGCTTAATTGTGTCATCACAGTGCTCCATTGTGTCATCACAGAGCTCCATTTTGTCATCACAGTGCTCCATTCATTATGTCATCACAGAGTTCCATTTTTTTCATCACACTGCTCCATTGTCTCATCACAGTGCTCCATTGTGTCATCACAGTGTTCCATTGTTTCATCACAGAGCTCCATTGGGTCATCACAGTGCTCCTTTGTATCATCTTGGTGCTCCATTGTGTAATCACAGTGCTCCACTGTGTCATTACTGAGCTCCATTGTGTCATAAAAGTGCTCCATTGTGTCATCACAGTGCTCAATTGTGTCATCATAGTGCTCAGTTTTTTCATCCCAGGGCTCCATTATGTCATCAAAATGCTCCATTATTTTATCACAATGCTCCATTGTCCCATCACAGTGATCCATTATGTCATCACAGTGCTCAATTGTTTCATCACAGAGTTCCATTGTGTCATCACATTTCTCTATTTTGTCATCACACAGCTCCATTGTGTCATCATAGTGTTCCATTATGTCCTCAAAAAGCTCCATGATCTCATCATAGTGCTCCATTGTGTCATCGCACTGCTCTATTATATCATCACGGTGCTCCACTGTGTCATCACAGTGCTCCAATTTCTTATCACATTGCTCCATTTTGTCACCACAGCGCTCCATTTTGTCATCAAAGTACTCCATTGTGTCATCACAGAGCTCCATTTTGCCACCACAGTGCTCCACTGTGTTAATACAGTGCTACATTGTCAAATCTAAGTGCTCCATTGTGTCATCACAGTGCTCCATTGTGTCATCACAGAGCTCCATTGTGTCATCACTGTGCTCCATTATGTCATCACAGAGCTCCATTGTCTCATCACAGTGATCCATTGTGTCGTCACAGTGCTCCATTGTCATATCACAGTGCTCCATTGTGTAATGACAGTGCTCCATTGTGTCATCACAGAGTTCCATTGTGTAATCACAGTGTTCTATTATGTCATCACAGAGCTCCATTGTTTCATCACAGTGCTCCATTGTGTCATCACAGAGCTTCATTGCGTCATCACAGTGCTCCATTTTGTAATCACAGAGCTCCATTTTCTCATCGAAGTACTCCATTGTGTCATGTCAGTGCTCCATTGTGTCATCAGAGAGTTCCATTGTGTCATCACAGTGCTCCATTGTCTCATCACAGTGTTCGATTTTGTCATCACAGTGCTCCTTTGTTTCATCACAGTGTTCCATTGTGTCATCAGAGTGCTCCACTGTGTCATGAAAGAGTTCCATTGTGTCATCACAGTGTTCCATTATGTCATCACAGAGCTTCATTGTCTCATCATAGTGCTCCATTGTGTCATCACAGAGATTGAAAGTGTCATCAGAGTGCTCCATTATGTAATCACAGAGCACCATTGTCTAATCACTGTGCTCCATTGTGTCATCACTGTGCTCCATTGTGTGATCACAGAGCTCCATTGTGGCATCACAGTGTTCCATTGTGTCATCACATTGCTATATTGTGTAATCACAGTGCTCCATTGTGTCATCACAGAGCTCCATTGTGTCATCACAGTGCTCCATTTTGTCATCACAGAGCTCCATTTTGTCATCACCGTGCTCCATTGTGTCATCACAGTGCTCCATTTTATAATCACAGTGCTCCATTGTGTCATCACAGAGCTCCATTTTGCCATCACTATGCTCCATTTTGTCATCACAGTGCTCCATTGTGTCATCACAGAGCTCCATTGTGTCATCGCAGTGCTCCCCTGTCTCATCACAGAGTTCCATTTTGTCATCTCAGAGCTCCATTGTGTCATCACTGTGCTCCATTTTGTCATCACAGTGCTCCATTGTGTCATCACGGAGCTCGATTGTGTCATCACAGTGCTCCATTATGTAATCACAAAGCACCATTGTTTCATCACAGTGCTCCATTGTGTCATCACAGAGCTCCTTGTGTCATCACAGAGCTCGATAGTGTCATCATATAGCTAAATTGTGTCATCACAGATCTCCATTGTCTTATCACAGTGCTCCATTGTGTCATCACTGTGCTGAATTTTGTCATCACAGAGCTCCATTTTGCATCACAGTGATCCATTTTGTCATCACAGTGCTTCATTGTGTCATCACATAGCTCCATTGTGTCATCATTGTGCTCCATTGTGTAATCACAGAGCTCCATTGTGTCATCACAGTGCTAAATTATATCATCACAGTGCTCCACTGTGTCCTCACAGTGCTCCATTGTCTTTTCACAGTGCTCCATTTTGTCATCACAGCGCTCCATTTTGTCATCACTGTACTCCATTGTGTCATCACAGAGCTCAATTGTGTCATCACAGTGCTCCTTTTTATCATCACAGATCTCCATTTTGTCATCACAGTGATCCATTTTGTCATCACAGTGCTTCATTGTGTCATCATAGTGCTCCATTGTGTAATCACAGTGCTCCATTGTGTCATCACAGAGCTCCATTGTGTCATCACAGAGCTCCATTGTATAATCACAGTGCTCCATTTTATCATCATAGTGCTCCATTGGGTCATCACAGAGCTACATTGTGCCATCACAATGCTCTATTATGTCATCACAGAGCTCCATTGTGTTGTCACAGAGCTCCATTGTGTCATCACAGTGCTCCACTTTGTCATCACAGAGCTCGATTATGTCATCACAGTGCTCCATTATGTAATCACAAAGCACCATTGTTTCATCAGAGTGCTCCATTGTGTCATCACAGAGCTCCTTGTGTTATCACAGAGTTCCCTTGTGTCATCACAGTGTTCCATTGTGTCATCCATGTGCTCCATTGTGTAATCATAGTGCTCTATTGTGTCATCACAGAGCTCCATTTTGCCACCACAGTGCTCCATTGTGTCAATACAGTGCTACATTGTCAAATCTAAGTGCTCCATTGTGTCATCACAGTGCTCCATTGTGTCATCACAGAGCTCCATTGTGTCATCACTGTGCTCCGTTATGTCATCACAGAGCTCCATTGTCTCATCACAGTGATCCATTGTGTCGTCACAGTGCTCCATTGTCATATCATAGTGCTCCATTGTGTAATGACAGTGCTCCATTGTGTCATCAGAGTTCTCGATTGTGTCATTATAGTGCTCCATTATGTAATCACAGAGCACCATTGTCTCATCACAGAGCTCCCTTGTGTCATCACAGTGCTCCATTGTGTCATCACAGAGCTCCATTCTGTCATCATAGTGCTCCTTTTTATCATCACATTGCTCAATTGTATAATCACAGTGCTCCTTTGTGTCATCACAGAGCTCTATTTTGTCATCACAGTGCTCCATTTTGTCATCACAGTGCTCAATTGTGTCATCACAGTTCTATATTGTCTCATCACTGATATCCATTGTGTCATCACAGTGCTACGTTGTCTAATCACAGTGCTCCATTATGTAATCAAAGTGTGCTATTATGTAATCACAGAGCTCCACCGTCTCATCAAAGTATTCCATTGTGTCATCACAATGCTCCATTGTGTAATCACAGTGCTCCATTGTGTCATCACAGAGTTCCATTGTGTCATCAGAGTGTTCCATTCTGTCATTATGGTTCTCCATTATGTCATCTCAGTGCTCCATTGTCTCATCACAGAGCTCCATTGTGTCATCGCAGTGCTCCCTGTCTCATCACAGAGTTCCATTTTGTCATCTCAGAGCTCCATTGTGTCATCACTGTGCTCCATTTGGTCATCACAGTGCTCCATTGTGTCATCACGGAGCTCGATTGTGTCATCACAGTGCTCCATTATGTAATCACAGAGCACCATTGTCTAATCACTGTGCTCCATTGTGTCATCACTGTGCTCCATTTTGTCATCACAGTGCTCCATTGTGTCATCACTGTGCTGAATTTTGTCATCACAGAGCTCCATTTTGCATCACAGTGATCCATTTTGTCATCACAGTGCTTCATTGTGTCATCACAGAGCTCCATTGTGTCATCATAGTGCTCCATTGTGTAATCAAGAGATCCATTGTGTCATCACAGTGCTAAATTATATCATCACAGTGCTCCACTGTGTCCTCACAGTGCTCCATTGTCTTATCACAGTGCTCCATTTTGTCATCACAGCGCTCCATTTTTTCATCACAGTACTCCATTGTGTCATCACAGAGCTCAATTGTGTCATCACAGTGCTCCATTTTATCATCACAGATCTCCATTTTGTCATCACAGTGATCCATTTTGTCATCACAGTGCTTCATTGTGTCATCACAGGGCTCCATTGTGTAATCACAGTGCTCCATTGTGTCATACCATAGCTCCATTGTGTCATCACAGAGCTCCATTGTATAATCACAGTGCTCCATTTTATCATCATAGTGCTCCATTGGGTCATCACAGAGCTACATTGTGCCATCACAATGCTCTATTATGTCATCACAGAGCTCCATTGTGTTGTCACAGAGCTCCATTGTGTCATCACAGTGCTCCATTGTCTCATCACAGAGTTCCATTGTGTTATCACAGAGCTCCATTGTGTCATCACTGTGCTCCATTTTGTCATCACAGTGCTCCACTTTGTCATCACAGAGCTCGATTATGTCATCACAGTGCTCCATTATGTAATCACAAAGCACCATTGTTTCATCAGAGTGCTCCGTTGTGTCATCACAGAGCTCCTTGTGTTATTACAGAGTTCCTTTGTGTCATCACAGTTTTCCATTGTGTCATCCATGTGCTCCATTGTGTAATCGTAGTGCTCCATTGTGTCATCACAGAGCTCCATTTTGCCAAAACAGTGCTCCACTGTGTCAATACTGTGCTACATTGTCAAATGTAAGTGCTCCATTGTGTCATCACAGTGCTCCATTATGTCATCACAAGCTCCATTGTGTCATCACAGTGCTCGATTTTGTCATTATAGTGCTCCATTATGTAATCACAGAGCAACATAGTCTAATCACTGTGCTCCATTGTGTCATCACTGTGCTCCATTGTGTGATCACAGAGCTCCATTGTGGCATCACAGTTGTCCATTGTGTCATCACATTGCTACACTGTGTCATCACAGTGCTCCATTGTGTCATCACAGAGCTCCATTTTGTCATCACAGTGCTGCATTGTATCATCACAGTGCTCCATTATGTCATCACAGAGCTACATTTTGTCATGACTGTGCTCCATTGTGTCATCACAGTGCTGCATTTTATAATCACAGTGCTCCATTGTGTCATCACAAAGCTCCATTTTGCCATCACTATGCTCCATTTTGTCATCACAGTGCTCCATTTTGTCGTCTAAGAGCTCCACTGTGTCCTCGCAGTGCTCCCCTGTCTCATCACAGAGTTCCATTTTGTCATCTCAGAGCTCCATTGTGTCATCACTGTGCTCCATTTGGTCATCACAGTGCTCCATTGTGTCATCTCAGAGCTCGATTGTGTCATCACAGTGCTCCATTATGTAATCACAAAGCACCATTGTTTCATCACAGAGCTCCATTGTGTCATCACAGAGCTCCTTGTGTCATCACAGAGCTCGATAGTGTCATCACAGTGCTAAATTGTGTCATCACAATACTCTATTGTCCCATCACAGAGTTCCATTGTTTCATCACAGTGCTACATTTTCTCAGCATAGTGCTCCATTGTGTCATCACAGTGCTCAATTGTGTCATCACAGTGCTCAATTGTGTCATCAGAGAGATCCATTTTGTCATCACTATGCTCCATTGTGTCATCACTGTGCTCCATTGTGTCATCACAGAGCTCCGTTTTCTCATCAGAGTGTTCCATTCTGTCATTATGGTTCTCCATTATGTCATCATAGTGCTCCATTGTCTCATCACAGTGTTCCATTTTGTCATCACAGTGCTCCTTTGTCTCATCACAGTGTTCCATTGTGTTATGAGAGTGCTCCACTGTGTCATGAAAGAGTTCCATTGTGTCATCACAGTGTTCCATTATGTCATCACAGAGCTTCATTGTCTCATCATAGTGCTCCATTGTGTCATCACAGAGCTTGAATGTGTCATCAGAGTGCTCCATTATGTAATCACAGAGCACCATTGTCTAATCACTGTGCTCCATTGTGTCATCATTGTGCTCCATTGTGTGATCACAGAGCTCCATTGTGGCATCACAGTTCTCCATTGTGTCATCACATTGCTACATTGTGTAATCACAGTGCTCCATTGTGTCATCACAGAGCTCCATTGTGTCATCACAGTGCTCCATTGTGTCATCACAGAGCTCCATTTTGTCATCACAGTGCTCCATTATGTCATCACAGAGCTCCATTTTGCCATCACTATGCTCCATTTTGTCATCACAGTGCTCCATTGTGTCGTCACATACCTCCATTGTGTCATCGCAGTGCTCCCCTGTCTTATCACAGAGTTCCATTTTGTCATCTCAGAGCTCGATTTTGTCAACTCTGTGCTCCATTGTGTCATCACAGTGCTCCATTGTGTCATCACAGTGCTCAATTGTGTCATCGGAGAGATCCATTTTGTCATCACTATGCTCCATTGTGTCATCACTGTGCTCCATTGTGTCATCACAGAGCTCCATTTTGTTATTACAGTGCCCCATTGTGTCATCACAGAGCTCCATTTTGTCATCACAGTGCTCCATTGTGTCATCACAGTGCTCCATTGTGTCATAACCGAGCCCGATTGTGTCATCAGAATGCTCCATTATGTAATCACAGAGCTGCATTGTCTCATCACAGTGCTCCATTCTGTCATCACAGTGTTCTATTGTGTCATCACTGTGCTCCATTGTGTCATCACAGTGCTCAATTGTGTCATCATCGTGCTCAGTTGTGTCATCCCAGGGCTCCATTGTGTCATGAAATTGCTCCATTATTTTATCACAGAGCTACATTTTCCCAACACAGTGCTCCATTATGTCAACAGAGTGCTCCATTGTTTCATCACGGAGCTTAATTGTGTCATCACAGTGCTCCATTGTGTCATCACAGAGCTCCATTTTGTCATCACAGTGCTCCATTCATTATGTCATCACAGAGTTCCATTTTTTCATCACACTGCTCCATTGTCTCATCACAGTGCTCCATTGTGTCATCACAGTGTTCCATTGTTTTATCACAGAGCTCCATTGGGTCATCACAGTGCTCCTTTCTATCATCTTGGTGCTCCATTGTGTAATCATAGTGCTCCACTATGTCATTACTGAGCTCCATTGTGTCATAAAAGTGCTCCATTGTGTCATCACAGTGCTCCATTGTGTCATCACAGAGCTCCATTCTGTCATCACAGTGCTCCATTGTGTCATCACAGAGCTCCATTCTGTCATCACAGTGCTCAATTGTGTAATCACAGTGCTCCTTTGTGTCATCACAGAGCTCTATTTTGTCATCACAGTGCTCCATTTTGTCATCTCAGTGCTCAATTGTGTCACCACAGTTCTATATTGTCTCATCACTGATATCCATTGTGTCATCACAGTGCTACATTGTCTAATCACAGTGCTCCATTATGTCATCAAAGTGCGCCATTATGTAATCACAGAGCTCCACCGTCTCATCAAAGTATTCCATTGTGTCATCACAATGCTCCATTGTGTAATCACAGTGCTCCATTGTGTCATCACAGAGCTCCATTGTGTCATCAGAGTGTTCCATTCTGTCATTATGGTTCTCAATTGTGTCATCACAGTGCTCCATTGTCTCATCACAGTGTTCCATTTTGTCATCACAGTGCTCCTTTGTCTCATCACAGTGTTCCATTGTGTCATGAGAGTGCTCCACTGTGTCATGAATGAGTTCCATTGTGTCATCACAGTGTTCCACTATGTCATCACAGAGCTTCATTGTCTCATTATAGTGCTCCATTGTGTCATCACAGAGCTTGAATGTGTCATCAGAGTGCTCCATTATGTAATCACAGAGCACCATTGTCTAATCACTGTGCTCCATTGTGTCATCACTGTGCTCCACTGTGTGTTCACAGAGCTCCATTGGGGCATCACAGTTCTCCATTGTGTCATCACATTGCTACATTGTGTAATCACAGTGCTTCATTGTGTCATCACAGAGCTCCATTGTGTCATCACAGTGCTCCATTGTGTCATCACAGTGCTCCATTTTGTCATCACAGTGCTCCATTATGTCATCACAGAGCTCCATTTTGTCATCACCGTGCTCCATTGTGTCATCACAGTGCTCCATTGTGTCATCACAGAGCTCCATTTTGCCATCATTATGCTCCATTGTGTCATCACAGAGCTCCATTGTGTCATCGCAGTGCTCCCCTGTCTCATCACAGAGTTCCATTTTGTCATCTCAGAGCTCCATTGTGTCATCACAGTGCTCCATTTTATAATCACAGTGCTCCATTGTGTCATCACAGAGCTCCATTTTGCCATCACTATGCTCCATTTTGTCATCACAGTGCTCAATTGTGTCGTCACAGAGCTCCATTGTGTCATCGCAGTGCTCCCCTGTCTCATCACAGAGTTCCATTTTGTCATCTCAGAGCTCCATTGTGTCATCACTGTGCTTCATTTGGTCATCCCAGTGCTCCATTGTGTCATCACAGAGCTCGATTGTGTCATCACAGTGCTCCATTATGTAATCACAAAGCACCATTGTTTCATCACTGTGCTCCATTGTGTCATCACAGAGCTCCTTGTGTCATCACAGAGCTCGATAGAATCATCACAGTGCTAAATTGTGTCATCACAATACTCTATTGTCTCATCACAGAGTTCCATTGTTTCAAGACAGTGCTACGTTGTCTCAGCATAGTGCTCCATTGTGTCATCACAGTGCTCCATTGTGTCATCACAGTGCTCATTTGTGTCATCAGAGAGATCCATTTTGTCATCACTATGCTCCATTGTGTCATCACTGTGCTCCATTGTGTCATCACAGAGCTCCATTGTGTCATCACAGAGCTCCATTGTGTCATCACAGTGCTCCTTGTCTCATCACAGAGTTCCATTGTGTCATCACAGTGGTTTATTCTGTCACCACAGAGCTCCATTGTGTCATCACAGAGCTCCATTTTGTCATCACAGTGCTCCACTGTGTCATCACAGAGCTGCATTGTCTCATCACAGTGCTCCATTCTGTCATCACAGTGTTCTATTGTGTCATCACTGCGCTCCATTGTGTCATCACAGTGCTCAATTGTGTCATCATATTGCTCAGTTGTGTCATCCCAGGGCTCCATTGTGTCATGAAAGTGCTCCATTATTTTATCACAGAGCTTCATTGTCCCAACACAGTGCTCCATTATGTCATCAGTGTGCTCCATTGTTTCATCACAGAGCTTAATTGTGTCATCACAGTGCTCCATTGTTTCATCACAGAGCTCCATTTTGTCATCACAGTGCTCCATTATGTCATCACAGAGTTCCATTTTTTCATCACACTGCTCCATTGTGTCATCACGGGGCTCCATTTTGTCATCAAAGTGCTCCATTATTTCATCAAAAGCTCCATTGTCTCATCACAGTGCTCCATTGTGTCATCACAGTGTTCCATTGTTTCATCACAGAGCTACATTGTGTCATTACAGTGCTCCATTATGTCATCACAGAGCTCCATTGTGTCATCACAGTGCTCCATTGTATCATCTCGGTGCTCCATTGTGTAATCACAGTGCTCCATTGTGTAATCCCTGTGCTCCATTGTGTGATCACAGAGCTCCATTTTGCCATCACTATGCTCCATTTTGTCATCACAGTGCTCAATTGTGTCATCACAGTTCTCCATTGTGTCATCACAGTGCTCCATTGTGTCATCACAGAGCTCCATTCTGTCATCACTGTGCTTCATTTGGTCATCCCAGTGCTCCATTGTGTCATCACAGAGCTCGATTGTGTCATCACAGTGCTCCATTATGTAATCACAAAGCACCACTGTTTCATCACAGTGCTCCATTGTGTCATCACAGATCTCCTTGTGTCATCACAGAGCTCGATAGTGTCATCACAGTGCTAAATTGTGTCATCACAATACTCTATTGTCTCATCACAGAGTTCCATTGTTTCAAGACAGTGCTACGTTGTCTCAGCATAGTGCTCCATTGTGTCATCACAGTGCTCCATTGTGTCATCACAGTGCTCATTTGTGTCATCAGAGAGATCCATTTTGTCATCACTATGCTCCATTGTGTCATCACTGTGCTCCATTGTGTCATCACAGAGCTCCATTTTGTCATCACAGTGCTCCATTGTGTCATCACAGAGCTCCATTTTGTCATCACAGTGCTCCATTGTGTCATCACAGTGCTCCATTGTGTCATAACAGAGCCCGATTGTGTCATCAGAATGCTCCATTATGTAATCACAGAGCTGCATTGTCTCTTCACAGTGCTCCATTCTGTCATCACAGTGTTCTATTGTGTCATCACTGTGCTCCATTTTGTCATCACAGTGCTCGATTATGTCATCACAGTGCTCCATTATGTAATCACAAAGCACCATTGTTTCATCAGAGTGCTCCATTGTGTCATCACAGAGCTCCTTGTGTTATCACAGAGTTCCATTGGGTCATCACAGTGTTCCATTGTGTCATACATGTGCTCCATTGTGTAATCATAGTGCTCCATTGTGTCATCACAGAGCTCCATTTTGCCTCCACAGTGCTCCACTGTGTCAATACAGTGCTATTGTCAAATGTAAGTGCTCCATTGTGTGATCACAGTGCTCCATTATGTCATCACAGAGCTCCATTGTGTCATCACAGTGCTCGATTGTGTCATCACAGTGCTCGATTGTGTCATTATAGTGCTCCATTATGTAATCACAGAGCACCATTGTCTCATCACAGTGCTCCATTGTGTCATCAGAGTGCTCCATTGTGTCATCACAGAGCTCCATTCTGTCATCACAGTGCTCCATTGTGTCATCACAGTGCTTCTTTGTGTCATCACAGAGCTCTATTTTGTCATCACAGTGCTCCATTTTGTCATCACAGTGCTCAATTGTGTCATCACAGTTCTATATTGTCTCATCACTGATATCCATTGTGTCATCACAGTGCTGCATTTTATAATCACAGTGCTCCATTGTGTCATCACAAAGCTCCATTTTGCCATCACTATGCTCTATTTTGTCATCACAGTGCTCCATTTTGTCGTCTAAGAGCTCCACTGTGTCCTCGCAGTGCTCCCCTGTCTCATCACAGAGTTCCATTTTGTCATCTCAGAGCTCCATTGTGTCATCACTGTGCTCCATTTGGTCATCACAGTGCTCCATTGTGTCATCTCAGAGCTCGATTGTGTCATCACAGTGCTCCATTATGTAATCACAAAGCACCATTGTTTCATCACAGAGCTCCATTGTGTTATCACAGAGCTCCTTGTGTCATCACAGAGCTCGATAGTGTCATCACAGTGCTAAATTGTGTCATCACAATACTCTATTGTCCCATCACAGAGTTCCATTGTTTCATCACAGTGCTACATTTTCTCAGCATAGTGCTCCATTGTGTCATCACAGTGCTCAATTGTGTCATCACAGTGCTCAATTGTGTCATCAGAGAGATCCATTTTGTCATCACTATGCTCCATTGTGTCATCACTGTGCTCCATTGTGTCATCACAGAGCTCCGTTTTCTCATCAGAGTGTTCCATTCTGTCATTATGGTTCTCCATTATGTCATCACAGTGCTCCATTGTCTCATCACAGTGTTCCATTTTGTCATCACAGTGCTCCTTTGTCTCATCACAGTGTTCCATTGTGTTATGAGAGTGCTCCACTGTGTCATGAAAGAGTTCCATTGTGTCATCACAGTGTTCCATTATGTCATCACAGAGCTTCATTGTCTCATCATAGTGCTCCATTGTGTCATCACAGAGCTTGAATGTGTCATCAGAGTGCTCCATTATGTAATCACAGAGCACCATTGTCTAATCACTGTGCTCCATTGTGTCATCACTGTGCTCCATTGTGTGATCACAGAGCTCCAATGTGGCATCACAGTTCTCCATTGTGTCATCACATTGCTACATTGTGTAATCACAGTGCTCCTTTGTGTCATCACAGAGCTCCATTGTGTCATCACAGTGCTCCATTGTGTCATCACAGAGCTCCATTTTGTCACCACAGTGCTCCATTATGTCATCACAGAGCTCCATTTTGCCATCACTATGCTCCATTTTGTCATCACAGTGCTCCATTGTGTCGTCACATAGCTCCATTGTGTCATCGCAGTGCTCCCCTGTCTTATCACAGAGTTCCATTTTGTCATCTCAGAGCTCGATTTTGTCAACTCTGTGCTCCATTGTGTCATCACAGTGCTCCATTGTGTCATCACAGTGCTCAATTGTGTCATCGGAGAGATCCATTTTGTCATCACTATGCTCCATTGTGTCATCACTGTGCTCCATTGTGTCATCACAGAGCTCCATTTTGTCATTACCGTGCTCCATTGTGTCATCTCAGTGGTCCATTTTATAATCACAGTGCTCCATTGTGTCATCACAGAGCTCCATTTTGCCATCATTATGCTCCATTGTGTCATCACAGAGCTCCATTGTGTCATCGCAGTGCTCCCCTGTCTCATCACAGAGTTCCATTTTGTCATCTCAGAGCTCCATTGTGTCATCACAGTGCTCCATTTTATAATCACCGTGCTCCATTGTGTCATCACAGAGCTCCATTTTGCCATCACTATGCTCCATTTTGCCATCATTATGCTCCATTGTGTCATCACAGAGCTCCATTGTGTCATCGCAGTGCTCCCCTGTCTCATCTCAGAGTTCCATTTTGTCATCTCAGAGCTCCATTGTGTCATCATTGTGCTTCATTTGGTCATCCCAGTGCTCCATTGTGTCATCGCAGAGCTCGATTGTGTCATCACAGTGCTCCATTATGTAATCACAAAGCACCATTGTTTCATCACAGTGCTCCATTGTGTCATCACAGAGCTCCTGTGTCCTCACAGAGCTCGATAGTGTCATCACAGTGCTAAATTGTGTCATCACAATACTCTATTGTCTCATCACAGAGTTCCATTGTTTCAAGACAGTGCTACGTTGTCTCAGCATAGTGCTCCATTGTGTCATCACAGTGCTCCATTGTGTCATCACAGTGCTCATTTGTGTCATCAGAGAGATCCATTTTGTCATCACTATGCTCCATTGTGTCATCACTGTGCTCCATTGTGTCATCACAGAGCTCCATTTTGTCATCACAGTGCTCCATTGTGTCATCACAGAGCTCCATTTTGTCATCACAGTGCTCCATTGTGTCATCACAGAGCTCCATTTTGTCATCACAGTGCTCCATTGTGTCATCACAGTGCTCCATTGTGTCATAACAGAGCCCGATTGTGTCATCAGAATGCTCCATTATGTAATCACAGAGCTGCATTGTCTCATCACAGTGCTCCATTCTGTCATCACAGTGTTCTATTGTGTCATCACAGTGCTCCATTGTGTCATCACAGTGCTCAATTGTGTCATCATAGTGCTCAGTTTTGTCATCCCAAGGCTCCATTGTGTCATCAAAATGCTCCATTATTTTATCACAAAGCTCCATTGTCCCATCACAGTGATCCATTATGTCATCACAGTGCTCCATTATTTCATCACAGAGCTTAATTGTGTCATCACAGTGCTCCATTATGTCATCACAGAGTTCCATTTTTTCATCACACAGCTCCATTGTGTCATCACAGGGCTCCATTTTTTCATCAAAGTGCTCCATTATTTCATCAAAAAGCTCCATTGTCTCATCACAGTGCTCCATTGTGTCATCCCAGTGTTACATTGTTTCATCACAGAGCTCCATTGTGTCATCACAGTGCTCCATTGTATCATCACAGTGCTCCATTGTGTCATCACAGTGCTCCATTGTGTCATTACTGAGCTCCATTGTGTCATAAAAGTGCTCCATTATTTCATCACAGAGTTCCATTGTCTCATCACCGTGCTCCATTGTGTCATCACAGTGCTCCATTGTGTCATCACAGTGCTCCATTGTGTCATCACAGTGCTCAATTGTGTCATCATAGTGCTCAGTTTTTTCATCCCAGGGCTCCATTGTGTCATCAAAATGCTCCATTATTTTATCACAACACTCCATTGTCCCATCACAGTGATCCAGTATGTCATCACAGTGCTCAATTGTTTCATCACAGAGTTCCATTGTGTCATCACATTTCTCTATTGTGTTATCACACAGCTCCATTGTGTCATCATAGTGTTCCATTATGTCCTCAAAAAGCTCCATGATCTCATCATAGTGCTCCATTGTGTCATCACAGTGCTCCATTATATCATCACAGTGCTCCACTGTGTCATCACAGTGCTCCAATTTCTTATCACATTGCTCCATTTTGTCACCACAGCGCTCCATTTTGTCATCAAAGTACTCCATTGTGTCATCACAGAGCTCCATTTTGCCACCACAGTGCTCCGCTGTGTCAATACAGTGCTACATTGTCAAATCTAAGTGCTCCATTGTGTCATCACAGTGCTCCATTGTATCATCACAGAGCTCCATTGTGTCATCACTGTGCTCCATTATGTCATCACACAGCTTTATTGTCTCATCACAGTGCTCCATTGTGTCATCACAGTGCTCCATTGTCTCATCACAGTGCTCCATTGTGTAATCACAGTGCTCCATTGTGTCATCACAGAGCTCCATTGTGTAATCACAGTGTTCTATTATGTCATCACAGAGCTCCATTGTTTCATCACAGTGCTCCATTGTGTCATAACAGAGCTTCATTGCGTCATCACAGTGCTCCATTTTGTAATCACAGAGCTCCATTTTCTCATCTAAATACTCCATTGTGTCATGTCAGTGCTCCATTGTGTCATCAGAGAGTTCCATTGTGTCATCACAGTGCTCCACTGTTTCATCACAGAGCTCCATTGTCTCATCAGAGTGCTCCATTGAGTCATCACAGAGCTCCATTGTGTCATCATAGTGCTCCATTTTGTCATCACAGAGCTCCATTGTGTCATCACTGTGCTCCCTGTGTCATCACATAGCTCCATTTTGTCATCACAGTGCTCCATTGTGTCATCACAGAGCTCCATTGTGTCATCACAGAGCTCCATTATGTCCATAGTGCTCCCTTATGTCATCACAGTGATCCATTATCTCATCACGGTCCTCAATTCTGACATCACAGTGCTCAATTATGTCATCACAGAGCTCCATTGTATATTCACAGTTCTCTATTGTGTCATCCCAGAGAACCATTGTGTTATCACAGAGGTCCATTATTTCCATAGTGCTCCATTATATCATCACAGTAATCCATTATCTCTTCACGGTCCTCCATTGTGTCATCACAGTGCTCCAATATGTCATTGCAGATCTCCATTGTATATTCATAGTTTTCCATTTTCTCATCACCTTGCCCCATTGTGTCATCACAGATCTCCATTGTCTCATCACAGTGCTCCATTGTGTCATCACAGTGCGCCATTGTGTCATCCCAGGGCTCCATTGTGTCATCAAAGTGCTCCATTATTTCATCACAGAGCTCCATTGTCTCATCACAGTGCTCCATTTTGTCATCACAATGCTCCATTGTGTCATCACTGTGCTCCATTATGTCATCACAGTGCTCCATTGTTTCATCACAGAGTTCCATTGTGTCATCAAAGTGCTCTATGGTGTCATCACAGTGCTCCATTGTTTCATCACAGAGGTTAATTGTGTCATCACAGTGCTCCATTATGTCATCAAATGGCTCCATTTTGTCATCAAAGTGCTCCATTATTTCATCAAAAAGCTCCATTGTCTCATCACAGTGCTCCATTGTGTCATCCCAGTGCTCCATTGTTTCATCACAGAGTTCCATTGTGTCATCACAGTGCTCCATTGTGTCATCACAGAGTTCCATTGTGTCATCACAGTGCTCCATTGTGTCATCTTAGTGCTCCATTGTGTCATCACAGTGCTCCGTTGTGTCATTACTGAGCTACATTGTGTCATAAACTTGCTCCATTATTTCATCACAGTGCTCCATTGTCTCATTACCGTGCTCCATTGTGTCATCACAGTTCTCCGTTGTGTCATCACAGTGCTCCATTGTGTCACCACAGTGCTCAATTGTGTCATCATAGTGCTCAGTTGTGTCATCCCAGGGCTCCATTGTGTCATGAAAGTGCTCCATTATTTTTCAAAGAGCTACATTGTCCCAACACAGTGCTCCTTTATGTCATCACAGTGCTCCATTGTTTCATCACAGAGTTCCATTGTGTCATCACAGTTCTCCATTGTGTCATCACAGAGCTCCACTGTGTCATCACAGTATTGCATTATGTCGTCACAAAGCTCCATTGTCTTATCAGATTGCTCCATTTTGTCATCACAGTGCTCCATTTTGTCATCACAATACTTCATTGTGTCATCAGAGAGCTCCATTGTGTCATCACAGTGCTCCATTATGTCATCACAGAGCTCATTTGTCTCATCACAGTGCTCCATTATGTCATCACAGTGCTCCACTGTCTCATCACGGTGCTCCATTTTGTCATCACATGGCTCCATTGTGTCATCATAGTGCTCCATTGTGTCATCTCAGTGCTCCATTGTGTCATCACAGTGCTCCGTTGTGTCATTACTGAGCTACATTGTGTCATAAACTTGCTCCATTATTTCATCACAGTGCTCCATTGTCTCATTACCGTGCTCCATTGTGTCATCAGAGTGCTCCGTTGTGTCATCACAGTGCTCCATTGTGTCACCACAGTGCTCAATTGTGTCATCATAGTGCTCAGTTGTGTCATCCCAGGGCTCCATTGTGTCATGAATGTGCTCCATTATTTTATCACAGAGCTACATTGTCCCAACACAGTGCTCCATTATGTCATCACAGTGCTCCATTGTTTCATCATAGAGTTCCATTGTGTCATCACAGTTCTCCATTGTGTCATCACAGAGCTCCATTGTGTCATCACAGTATTCCATTATGTCCTCACAAAGCTCCATTGTCTCATCATAGTGCTCCATTGTGTCATCACAGTGCTCCATTATATCATCACAGTGCTCGACTGTGTCATCACAGTGCTCCATTGTCTTATCAGATTGCTCCATTTTGTCATCACAGTGCTCCATTTTGTCATCACAGTACTTCATTGTGTCATCACAGAGCTCCATTTTGTCCTCACCGTGCTCCATTGTGTCATCTCAGTGCTCCATTGCGTAATCACAGTGCTCCATTGTGTCATCACAGAGCTCCATTGTGTCATCACTGTGCTCCATTGTGTCATCACAGAGCTCCATTGTGTCATCAGAGTGCTCCATTCTGTCATTATGGTTCTCCATTATGTAATTACAGTGCTCCATTGTCTCATCACAGTGTTCCATTTTATCATCACAGTGCTCCATTGTCTCATCACAGTGTTCCATTGTGTCATCAGAGTGCTCCACTGTGTCATGAAAGAGCTCCATTTTGTCATCACAGTGTTCCATTATGTCATCACAGAGCTTCATTTTCTCATCATAGTACTCCATTGTGTCATCACAGAGCTCGATTGTGTCATCACAGTGCTCCATTATGTAATCACAGAGCACCATTGTCTCATCACAGTGCTCCATTGTGTCATCACTGTGCTCCACTGTGTCATCACTGTGCTCCCTTGTGTCATCACAGAGCTCCATTGTGGCATCACAGTTCTCCATTGTGTCATCACATTGCTACATTGTGTAATCACAGTGCTCAATTTTGTTATCACAGAGCTCCATTGTGTCATCACAGTGTTCCATTTTGTCATCACAGAGCTCCATTGTGTCATCAAAGTGCTCCATTATGTCATCACAGAGTTCCATTGTTTCATCACAGTGCTCCATTGTGTCATCACATGGCTTCATTGTGTCATCAAAGTGCTCCATTATTTGACAACAGAGATCCCTTGTCTCATCACCGTGCTCCATTTTGTCATCACAGTGCTCCATTGTGTCATCACTGTGCTCCATTGTGTCATCACAGTGCTCCATTTTGTCATCACAGAGCTCCATTGTGTCATCAGAGTGCTCCATTCTGTCATTATGGTTCTCCATTATGTCATCACAGTGCTCCAATGTCTCATCACAGTGTTCCATTTTTTCATCACAGAGTCCAATTGTTTCATCACAGTGCTTCATTGTGTCATCACATGGCTCTATTGTGTCATCAGAGTGCTCCATTATTTGACAACAGAGCTCCATTGTCTCATTACCGTGCTCCATTTTGTCATCACAGTGCTCCATTGTGTCATCACAGAGCTCCATTTTGTCCTCACCGTGCTCCATTGTGTCATCTCAGTGCTCCATTGCATAATCACAGTGCTCCATTGTGTCATCACAGAGCTCCATTGTGTCATCACTATGCTCCATTTGGTCATCAGAGTGCTTCGTTGTGTCGTCATAGAGCTCCATTTTGTCATCACAGTGCTCCACTGTCTCATCACAGAGTTCCATTTTGTCATCACAGAGCTCCATTGTTTCATCACTGTGCTCCATTTTGTCATCACAATGCTCAACTGTGTCATCACCGAGCTCGATTGTGTCATCACAGTGCTCCATTATGTAATCACAAAGCAACACTGTTTCATCACAGTGCTCCATTGTGTCATCACAGAGCTCGATTGTGTCATCACAGTGCTCCATTGTGTCATCACAGTGCTACATTTTCTCATCTAAGTGCTCCATTGTGTCATCACAGAGCTACATTGTATCATCACAATGCTCCATTTTGTCATCACAGTGCTAAATTGTGTCATAACAATACTCCATTGTCTCATCACAGAGTTCCATTGTTTCATCACAGTGCTACATTGTCTCATCATAGTGCTCCATTTTGTCATCACAGTGCTCCATTGTGTCAAAACAGTGCTCAATTGTGTCATCAGAGAGATACATTTTGTCATCACTGTGCTCCATTGTGTCATCACAGTGCTTTATTGTGTCATCACAAAGCTCCATTGTGTCATCATATTGCTTCATTTTGTCATCATAGTGCTCCATTTTTACAACACAGTGCTCCATTTTATCATCACAGACCTCCATTGTGTCATCACAGTGCTCCATTTTCTCATCACAGAGTTGCACTGTGTCATAACAGTGCTACATTGTCTCACCACAGTGCTCCATTTTGTCATCACAGAGCTCCATTGTGTCATTACAGTGCTCCATTTTGTCATCATAGTGCTCCATTGTAACATCCAAGTGCTCCATGGTGTCATCATATTGCTAAATTTTTTTCATCACAGTGCTCCATTGTATCATCACAGTGCTCCATTGTGTCATCACAGTGCTCCATTGTGTCATCACTGTGCTCCATTATGTCATCACAGTGCTCCATTGTTTCATCACAGAGTTCCATTGTGTCATCACAGAGCTCCAATTTGTCATCACAGTGCTCCCTTGTGTCATCACATTGCTCCATTTTGTCATCACAGTGCTCCATTGTATCATCACAGTGATCCATTGTGTCATAACAGAGCCCGATTTTGTCATCAGAGTGCTCCATTATGTAATCACAGAACTGCATTGTCTCATCACTGTTCTCCATAGTGTCATCACAGTGTTCCATTGTGTCATTACAGAGCTCCATGGTGTCATCACAGTGCTCCATTGTTTCATCACAGAGCTTAATTGTGTCATCACAGTGCTCCATTGTGTCATCACAGAGCTCCATTTTGTCATCACAGTGTTCCATTTTGTCATCACAGTGCTCTATTGTATCATCACAGTGCTCCATTGTGTCATCACAGTGCTCAATTTTGTCAACACAGTGCTCAATTGTGTCATCCCAGGGCTCCATTGTGTCATCAAAGTGCTCCATTATTTCATCACAGAGCTCTATTGTCTCATCACAGAGCTCCATTGTCTCATCACAGTTCTCCATTGTGTCGTCACTGTGGTCCATTTTGTCATCACAGAGCTCCATTGTGTCATCACATTGTTCCATTATGTCATCACAGAGTTCAATTTTTTCATCACAGTGCTCCATTGTCACATCATAGTGCTCCATTGTGTCATCAAAGTACTCCATTATTTCATCAAAAAGCTCCATTGTCTCATCACAGTGCTCCATTGTGTCATCACAGAGCTCCATTTTGTCATCACAGTGCTCCCTTGTGTCATCACATTGCTCCATTTTGTCATCACAGTGCTCCATTGTGTCATCACAGTGATCCATTGTGTCATAACAGAGCCCGATTTTGTCATCAGAGTGCTCCATTATGTAATCACAGAACTGCATTGTCTCATCACTGTTCTCCATAGTGTCATCACAGTGTTCCATTGTGTCATTACATAGCTCCATGGTGTCATCACAGTGCTCCATTGTTTCATCACAGAGCTTAATTGTGTCATCACAGTGCTCCATTGTGTCATCACAGAGCTCCATTTTGTCATCACAGTGTTCCATTTTGTCATCACAGTGCTCCATTGTCTCATCACAGTGCTCCATTGTGTCATCACAGTGCTCAATTTTGTCAACACAGTGCTCAATTGTGTCATCCCAGGGCTCCATTGTGTCATCAAAGTGCTCCATTATTTCATCACAGAGCTCTATTGTCTCATCACAGAGCTCCATTGTCTCATCACAGTTCTCCATTGTGTCGTCACTGTGGTCCATTTTGTCATCACAGAGCTCCATTGTGTCATCACAGTGTTCCATTATGTCATCACAGAGCTTCATTGTCTCATCATAGTACTCCATTGTGTCATCACAGAGCTAGATTGTGTCATCACAGTGCTCCATTATGTAATCACAGAGCACCATTGTGTCATCACAGTGCTCCATTTTGTCATCACTGTGCTCCATTGTGTTATCACTGTGCTCCATTGTGTCATCACAGAGCTCCATTGTGGAATCACAGATCTTCATTGTGTCATCACATTGCTACATTGTGTAATCTCAGTACTCAATTTTGTTATCACAGAGCTCAATTGTGTCATCACAGTGTTCCATGTTGTCATCACAGAGCTCCATTGTGTCATCAAAGTGCTCCACTATGTCATCACAGAGTTCCAGTGTTTCATCACAGTGCTCCATTGTGTCATCACATGGCTCCATTGTCTCATCAAAGTACTCCATTATTTGAGAACAGAGCTCGATTATCTCATCACCGTGCTCCATTTTGTCATCACAGTGCTCCATTGTGTCATCACAGAGCTCCACTTTGTTCTTACCGTGCTCCATTGTGTCATCACAGTGCTCCATTGTGTCAGCTCAGAGCTCCATTGTGTCATCAGAGTGCTCCATTCTGTCATTATGGTTCTCCATTTTGTCATCACAGTGCTCCATTGTCAAATCACAGTATTCCCTTGTGTCATCACAGTGCTCCACTGTGTCATGAAAGAGCTCCATTGTGTCATCACAGTGTTCCATTATGTCATCACAGAGCTCCATTGTGTCATCACAGAGCTCCATTGTATAATCACAGTGCTCCATTGTGTCATCACTGAGCCCATTGTGTAATCAGTGTTCCATTATGTCATCACAGAGCTCCATAGTTTCATCATAGTGCTCCATTGTGTCATCACAGAGCTTCATTGCGTCATCACAGTGCTCCATTTTGTAATCACAGAGCTCCATTGTCTCATCTAAGTATTCCATTGTGTCATGTCAGTGCTCCATTGTGTCATCACAGAGTTCCATTGTGTCATCACAGTGCTCCACTGTTTCATCACAGAGCTCCATTGTCTCATCACAGTGCTCCATTGAGTCATCACAGAGCTCCATTGTGTCATCACAGTGCTCCATTTTGTCATCACACAGCTCCATTGTGTCATCACTGTGCTCCCTTGTGACATCACAGAGCTCCCTTGTGTCATCACAGAGCTCCATTGTGTCATCAAAGTGCTCCAATATGTCATCACAGAGTTCCATTGTTTCATCACAGTGCTCCATTGTGTCATCACATGGCTCCATTGTCTCATCAAAGTACTCCATTATTTGAGAACAGAGCTCCATTGTCTCATCACCGTGCTCCATTTTGTCATCACAGTGCTCCATTGTGTCATCACAGAGCTCCACTTTGTCCTCACCGTGCTCCATTGTGTCATCACAGTGCTCCATTTTGTCAGCACAGAGCTCCATTGTGTCATCAGAGTGCTCCATTCTGTCATTATGGTTCTCCATTTTGTCATCACAGTACTCCATTGTCAAATCACAGTGTTCCCTTGTGTCATCACAGTGCTCCACTGTGTCATGAAAGAGCTCCATTGTGTCCTCACAGTGTTTCATTATGTCATCACAGAGCTTCATTGTCTCATCACAGTACTCCATTGTGTCATCACAGAGCTCGTTTGTGTCATCACAGTGCTCCATTATGTAATCGCAGAGCACCATTGTCTCATCACAGTGCTCCATTGTGTCATCACTGTGCTCCATTGTGTCATCACAGTGCTCCATTGTGTCATCACAGTTCTCCATTGTGTCATCACAGAGCTCCATTGTGTCATCACAGAGCTCCATTGTATAATCACAGTGCTCCATTGTGTCATCACAGAGCCCATTGTGTAATCAGTGTTCTATTATGTCATCACAGAGCTCCATAGTTTCATCATAGTGCTCCATTGTGTCATCACAGAGCTTCATTGCATCATCACAGTGCTCCATTTTGTAATCACAGAGCTCCATTGTCTCATCTAAGTATTCCATTGTGTCATGTCAGTGCTCCATTGTGTCATCACAGAGTTCCATTGTGTCATCACAGTGCTCCACTGTTTCATCACAGAGCTCCATTGTCTCATCACAGTGCTCCATTGAGTCATCACAGAGCTCCATTGTGTCATCACAGTGCTCCATTTTGTCATCACACAGCTCCATTGTGTCATCACTGTGCTCCCTTGTGACATCACAGAGCTCCCTTGTGTCATCACAGAGCTCCATTGTGTCATCACAGAGCTCCATTGTGTCATCACAGAGCTCCATTATGTCCATAGTGCTCCCTCATGTCATCACAGTGATCCATTATCTCATCACGGTCCTCAATTCTGACATCACAGTGTTCCATTAAGTCATCACAGAGCTACATTGTATATTCACAGTTCTCTATTTTGTCATCCCAGCGCACCATTGTGTCATCACAGAGCTCCATTATTTCCACAGTGCTCCATTATGTCATCACAGTGATCCATTATCTCTTCACGGTCCTCCATTGTGTCATCACAGTGCTCCATTATGTCATTGCAGATCTCCATTGTATATTCACAGTTCTCCATTTTCTCATCACAGTGCCCCATTGTGTCATCACAGAGCTCCATTGTCTCATCACAGTGCTCCATTGTGTCATCACAGAGCTCCATTGTCTCATCACAGTGCTCCATTGTGTCATCACAGTGCTCCATTGTGTCATCACAGGGCTCCATTGTGTCATCAAATGCTCCATTATTTCATCAAAAGCTCCATTGTCTCATCATAGTGCTCCATTGTGTCACCACAGTGATCAATTATTTCATCACAGAGCTCCATTGTGACATCTCAGTGCTCCATTGTGTCATCCCAGTGCTCCATTGTGTCCTCACAGTGCTCCATTGTGTCATCAGAGTGCTCCATTGTGTCATCAGAGTGCTCCATTGTGTCATCACAGTGCTCCATTGTGTCATCACAGTGCTCCTTTTTATCATCACAGAGCTCCATTGTGTCATCACAGAGCTCCATTGTATAATCACAGTGCTCCATTTTATCCTCACAGTGCTCCATTGTGTCATCACAGAGCCCATTGTGTAATCACAGTGTCCTATTATGTCATCACAGTGCTCCATTGAGTCATCACAGAGCTCCATTTTGTCATCACACTGCTCCATTTTGTCATCACAGAGCTCCATTGTTTCATCACTGTGCCCACTTATGTCATCACAGTGATCCATTATCTTATCACGGTCCTCAATTCTGACATCACAGTGCTCCATTATGTCATCACAGAGCTCCATTGTATATTCACAGTTCTCTATTTTGTCATCCCAGAGCACCATTGTGTCATCAAAGAGCTCCATTATTTCCACAGTGCTCCATTATGTCATCACAGTGTTCCATTATCTCTTCACGGTCCTCCATTGTGTCATCACAGTGCTCTATTATGTCATTGCAGATCTCCATTGTGTATTCACAATTCTCCATTTTCTCATCACAGTGCCCCATTGTGTCATCACAGAGCTCCATTGTCTCATCACAGTGCTCCATTGTGTCATCACAGAGCACCATTGTCTCATCACAGTGCTCCATTGTGTCATCACTGTGCTTCATTTTGTCATCACAGAGCTCCATTTTGTCATCACAGTGATCCATTTTGTCATAACAGTGCTTCATTGTGTCATCACAGTGCTCCATTTTGTCATCACTGTGCTCCATTGTGTCATCACAGAGCTCCATTGTGGCATCACAGTTCTCCATTGTGTCATCACATTGCTACATTGTGTAATCACAGTGCTCAATTTTGTTATCACAGAACTCCATTGTGTCATCACAGTGTTCCATTTTGTCATCACAGAGCTCCATTGTGTCATCAAAGTGCTCCACTATGTCATCACAGAGCTCCATTGTTTCATCACAGTGCTCCATTGTGTCATCACATGGCTCCATTGTGTCATCAAAGTGCTCCATTATTTGACAACAGGGCTCCATTGTTTCATCACCGTGCTCCATTTTGTCATCACAGTGCTCCATTGTGTCATCACAGAGCTCCATTTTGTCCTCACCGTGCTCCATTATGTCATTACAGTGCTCCATTTTGTAATCACAGTGCTACATTGTGTCATCACAGAGCTCCACTGTGTCATCACTATGCTCTATTTTGTCATCAGAGTGCTTCATTGTGTCATCACAGAGCTCCACTGTCTCATCACAGAGTTCCATTGTGTCATCACAGAGCTCCATTGTGTCATCACTGTGCTCCATTTTGTCATCACAGTGCTCCACTGTGTCATCACAGAGCTCGATTGTGTCATCACAGTGCTCCATTATGTAATCACAAAGCACCATTGTTTCATCACAGTGCTCCATTGTGTCATCACAGAGCTCCATTGTATCATCACAGTGCTCCATTGTGTCATCACAGTGCTCCATTGTGTAATCATAGTGCTCCATTGTGTCATCACAGAGCTACATTGTATCATCACAGTGCTCCATTTTGTCATCACAGTGCTAAATTGTGTCATCACAATACTCCATTGTCTCATCACAGAGTTCCATTGTTTTATCACAGTGCTACATTGTCTCATCATAGTGCTCCATTGTGACATCACAGTTCTCCATTGTGTCATCACAGTGCTCAATTGTGTCATCAGAGAGATCCATTTTGTCATCACTGTGCTCCATTGTGTCATCACAGTGCTTCATTGTGTCATCATAGTGCTCCATTTTTACAACACAGTGCTCCATTTTCTCATCACAGTGCTCCATTGTGTCATCACAGTGCTCCATTGTCTCATCACAGAGTGGCACTGTGTCATAACAGTGCTACATTGTCTCACCATAGTGCTCCATTTTGTCATCACAGAGCTCCATTGTGTCATCACAGTGCTCCATTTTGTCATCATAGTGCTCCATTGTATCATCCAAGTGCTCCATGGTGTCATCATAGTGCTCCATTTTGTCATCACAGTGCTCCATTGTATCATCACAGTGCTCAATTTTGTCATCACAGTGCTCAATTGTGTCATCACAGGGCTCCATTGTGTCATAAAAGTGCTCCATTATTTCATCACAGAGCTCTATTGTCTCATCACAGTGCTATATTGTGTCATCACAGTGCTCCATTGTCTCATCACAGAGCTCCGTTGTGTCCTCACAGTGCTCCATTTTGTCATCAAAGTGCTCCATTGTGTCATCACAGTGCTCCATTGTGTCATCACAGTGATCCATTGTGTCATAACAGAGCCCGATTTTGTCATCAGAGTGCTCCATTATGTAATCACAGGGCTGCATTTTCTCATCACAGTGCTCCATTGTGTCATCACAGTGCTCCAATGTGTCATCACAGTGCTCCATTTTGTCATCACAGCGCTCCATTTTGTCAACACAGTACTCCATTGTGTCATCACAGAGCTCTATTGTGTCATCATCGTGCTCCATTTTGTCATCACAGATCTCCATTTTGTCATCACAGTGATCCATTTTGTCATCACAGTGCTTCATTGTGTCATCACAGTGCTCCATTGTGTAATCACAGTGCTCCATTATGTCATCACAGAGCTCCATTGTGTAATCACAGTGCTCCATTGTGTCATCACATGGCTCCATTGTGTCATCAAAGTGCTCCATTATTTGACAACAGGGCTCCATTGTTTCATCACCGTGCTCCATTTTGTCATCACAGTGCTCCATTGTGTCATCACAGAGCTCCATTTTGTCCTCACCGTGCTCCATTATGTCATTACAGTGCTCCATTTTGTAATCACAGAGCTACATTGTGTCATCACAGAACTCCACTGTGTCATCACTATGCTCCATTTTGTCATCAGAGTGCTTCATTGTGTCATCACAGAGCTCCACTGTCTCATCACAGAGTTCCATTGTGTCATCACAGAGCTCCATTGTGTCATCACTGTGCTCCATTTTGTCATCACAGTGCTCCACTGTGTCATCACAGAGCTCGATTGTGTCATCACAGTGCTCCTTTATGTAATCACAAAGCACCATTGTTTCATCACAGTGCTCCATTGTGTCATCACAGAGCTCCATTGTATCATCACAGTGCTCCATTGAGTCATCACAGTGCTCCATTGTGTAATCATAATGCTCCATTGTGTCATCACAGAGCTACATTGTATCATCATAGTGCTCCATTATGTCATCACAGTGCTAAACTGTGTCATCACAATACTCCATTGTCTCATCACAGAGTTCCATTGTTTCATCACAGTGCTACATTGTCTCATCATAGTGCTCCATTGTGTCATCACAGTTCTCCATTGTGTCATCACAGTGCTCAATTGTGTCATCAGAGAGATCCATTTTGTCATCACTGTGCTCCATTGTGTCATCACAGTGCTCCATTGTGTCATCATAGTACTCCATTTTGACATCATAGTGCTCCATTTTGTCATCACAGTGCTCCATTGTGTCATCACAGTGCTCCATTGTCTCATCACAGAGTGGCACTGTGTCATAACAGTGCTACATTGTCTCACCATAGTGCTCCATTTTGTCATCACAGAGCTCCATTGTGTCATCACAGTGCTCCATTTTGTCATCATAGTGCTCCATTGTATCATCCAAGTGCTCCATGGTGTCATCATAGTGCTCCATTTTGTCATCACAGTGCTCCATTGTGTCATCACAGTGCTCAATTTTGTCATCACAGTGCTCAATTGTGTCATCCCAGGGCTCCATTGTGTCATAAAAGTGCTCCATTATTTCATCACAGAGCTCTATTGTCTCATCACAGTGCTATATTGTGTCATCACAGTGCTCCATTGTCTCATCACAGAGCTCCATTGTGTCCTCACAGTGCTCCATTGTGTCATCAGAGTGCTCCATTGTGTCATCACAGTGCTCCATTGTGTCATCACAGTGATCCATTGTGTCATAACAGAGCCCGATTTTGTCATCAGAGTGCTCCATTATGTAATCACAGGGCTCCATTTTCTCATCACAGTGCTCCATTGTGTCATCACAGTGCTCCAATGTGTCATCACAGTGCTCCATTTTGTCATCACAGCGCTCCATTTTGTCAACACAGTACTCCATTGTGTCATCACAGAGCTCTATTGTGTCATCATCGTGCTCCATTTTGTCATCACAGATCTCCATTTTGTCATCACAGTGATCAATTTTGTCATCACAGTGCTTCATTGTGTCATCACAGTGCTCCATTGTGTAATCACAGTGCTCCATTATGTCATCACAGAGCTCCATTGTGTCATCACAGTGCTCCATTGTGTCATCACATGGCTCCATTGTGTCATCAAAGTGCTCCATTATTTGACAACAGGGCTCCATTGTTTCATCACCGTGCTCCATTTTGTCATCACAGTGCTCCATTGTGTCATCACAGAGCTCCATTTTGTCCTCACCGTGCTCCATTATGTCATTACAGTGCTCCATTTTGTAATCACAGAGCTACATTGTGTCATCACAGAGCTCCACTGTGTCATCACTATGCTCCATTTTGTCATCAGAGTGCTTCATTGTGTCATCACAGAGCTCCACTGTCTCATCACAGAGTTCCATTGTGTCATCACAGAGCTCCATTGTGTCATCACTGTGCTCCATTTTGTCATCACAGTGCTCCACTGTGTCATCACAGAGCTCGATTGTGTCATCACAGTGCTCCATTATGTAATCACAAAGCACCATTGTTTCATCACAGTGCTCCATTGTGTCATCACAGAGCTCCATTGTATCATCACAGTGCTCCATTGAGTCATCACAGTGCTCCATTGTGTAATCATAATGCTCCATTGTGTCATCACAGAGCTACATTGTATCATCATAGTGCTCCATTTTGTCATCACAGTGCTAAATTGTGTCATCACAATACTCCATTGTCTCATCACAGAGTTCCATTGTTTCATCACAGTGCTACATTGTCTCATCATAGTGCTCCATTGTGACATCACAGTTCTCCATTGTGTCATCACAGTGCTCAATTGTGTCATCAGAGAGATCCATTTTGTCATCACTGTGCTCCATTGTGTCATCACAGTGCTCCATTGTGTCATCATAGTGCTCCATTTTGACAACATAGTGCTCCATTTTGTCATCACAGTGCTCCATTGTGTCATCACAGTGCTCCATTGTCTCATCACAGAGTTGCACTGTGTCATAACAGTGCTACATTGTCTCACCATAGTGCTCCATTTTGTCATCACAGAGCTCCATTGTGTCATCACAGTGCTCCATTTTGTCATCATAGTGCTCCATTGTATCATCCAAGTGCTCCATGGTGTCATCATAGTGCTCCATTTTGTCATCACAGTGCTCCATTGTGTCATCACAGTGCTCAATTTTGTCATCACAGTGCTCAATTGTGTCATCCCAGGGCTCCATTGTGTCATAAAAGTGCTCCATTATTTCATCACAGAGCTCTATTGTCTCATCACAGTGCTATATTGTGTCATCACAGTGCTCCATTGTCTCATCACAGAGCTCCGTTGTGTCCTCACAGTGCTCCATTTTGTCATCAAAGTGCTCCATTGTGTCATCACAGTGCTCCATTGTGTCATCACAGTGATCCATTGTGTCATAACAGAGCCCGATTTTGTCATCAGAGTGCTCCATTATGTAATCACAGGGCTGCATTTTCTCATCACAGTGCTCCATTGTGTCATCACAGTGCTCCAATGTGTCATCACAGTGCTCCATTTTGTCATCACAGCGCTCCATTTTGTCAACACAGTACTCCATTGTGTCATCACAGAGCTCTATTGTGTCATCATCGTGCTCCATTTTGTCATCACAGATCTCCATTTTGTCATCACAGTGATCCATTTTGTCATCACAGTGCTTCATTGTGTCATCACAGTGCTCCATTGTGTAATCACAGTGCTCCATTTTGTCATCACAGAGCTCCATTGTGTCCTCACAGATCTCCATTGTGTAATCACAGTGTTCTATTATGTCATCTCAGAGCTCCATTGTTTCATCACAGTGCTCCATTTTGTCATCACGGAGCTTCATTGCTTCATCACAGTGCTCCATTATGTAATCACAGAACTCCATTGTCTCATCTAAGTGCTCCATTGTGTCATGTCAGTGCTCCATTGTGTCATCACAGAGTTCCATTTTGTCATCACAGTGCTCCACTGTTTCATCACAGAGCTCCATTGTCTCATCACAATGCTCCATTTTGTCATCACAGAGCTCCATTTTGTCATCATAGTACTCTCTTGTGTCATCACAGAGCTCTATTTTGTCAACAGTGCTCCCTTATGTCATCACAGTGATCCATTATCTCATCACGGTCCTCCATTGTGTCATCACAGTGCTCCATTATGTCATCACAGAGCTCCATTGTATATTCACAGTTCTTCATTGTGTCATCACAGTGCTCCATTGTGTCATCACAGAGCTCCATTGTGTCATCTCAGTGCTCCATTGTGTTATTACAGTGCTCCATTGTCTCATCACAGAGCTCCATTTTGTCATCACAGTGCTCCATTGTGTCATCACATTGCTCCATTGTGTCATCACAGTGCTCCATTGTGTCATCACAGTGATCCATTGTGTCATAACAGAGCCCGATTTTGTCATCTGAGTGCTCCATTATGTAATCACAGGGCTGCATTTTCTCATCACAGTGCTCCATTGTGTCATCACAGTGCTCCATTGTGTCATCACAGTGCTCCATTTTGTCATCACAGCGCTCCATTTTGTCAACACAGTACTCCATTGTGTCATCACAGAGCTCTATTGTGTCATCATCGTGCTCCATTGTGTCATCACAGATCTCCATTTTGTCATCACAGTGATCAATTTTGTCATCACAGTGCTTCATTGTGTCATCACAGTGCTCCATTGTGTAATCACAGTGCTCCATTTTGTCATCACAGAGCTCCATTGTGTCCTCACAGAGCTCCATTGTGTAATCACAGTGTTCTATTATGTCATCTCAGAGCTCCATTGTTTCATCACAGTGCTCCATTTTGTCATCACAGAGCTTCATTGCTTCATCACAGTGCTCCATTATGTAATCACAGAGCTCCATTGTCTCATCTAAGTGCTCCATTGTGTCATGTAAGTGCTCCATTGTGTCATCACAGAGTTCCATTTTGTCATCACAGTGCTCCACTGTTTCATCATAGAGCTCCATTGTCTCATCACAGTGCTCCATTTTGTCATCACAGAGCTCCATTTTGTCATCATAGTACTCTCTTGTGTCATCACAGAGCTCTATTTTGTCAACAGTGCTCCCTTATGTCATCACAGTGATCCATTATCTCATCACGGTCCTCCATTGTGTCATCACAGTGCTCCATTATGTCATCACAGAGCTCCGTTGTATATTCACAGTTCTTCATTGTGTCATCACAGTGCTCCATTGTGTCATCACAGAGCTCCATTGTGTCATCTCAGTGCTCCATTGTGTTATTACAGTGCTCCATTGTGTTATCACAGTGCTCCACTGTGTCATCATAGTGTTCCCTTCTGTCATCACAGTACTCAATTGTGTCATCACTTCGATTCATTAGTGGTTTTTTCAGCATAAATCAAAGAAAACCAGCCCACAAATCACAATCCAGAGAACCTAGATAGCAATTAGGACCCTAAGAGAGACATACATAGATCTAATCTACATTGGTAGTTGGAAAAGACAAGATTTCCTGAGTAAATTTGGAGTATGGGGACCTTGGGAGAGGGTTGAAGGAGAGGGAAGAGGCAAGGAGGGGAGCAAAGAAAAATGTACAGTTCAATAAAAAAATCAATAATAAAAGAATATTGAATCTTCTCATTTTTGAATAGAAAGATTTATCTAGCTGAAACACAAAGAGGGAAAATGGCAAAACAAAATTAAAATAGGGCCTACTAAGTTGGAATACAAAATCTAATGGTTTAGCATCTAATTATTTCATCAAAGAAAGAAGAAATAGGACAGATTAAATATTTAAAGAGATAAAGGCTGAGAACTTTTGAAAGTTAAAATCTTCATCAAAACACACAAGCAAAAAACATTTAAGGATCAACAAGGAGTGTTAAAAAGCAAATTAAATACATATACTTATCCCAAGATCAGATACTTCATATTCATTATTTCAAAGTGACTTATTTTTTAAAACAACAAAAAGGCATGTACATGTAGATTTCTCTGAAGAGACCCAGCAAATAGTATTTCTATGTAAATTCTTTTGTGTGTATTTGTAACAACAATGGTTAAATAGATCTGAATTTGGAAGAGGAGGCTGCAATGGGAGAGAAGAAATGATGCAACTATACTTTAATTAAAATATATTTAAAATGTAAAAGTGTAAGTGAAGTGAAATAACCATTTTTAGAGAAAAGCAATATAAGAATTGATTTGCTAGTAGAAGTTAATTATAAAAACCTATCTTTTTTTAATATTTATTTGTTTATTATGTATACAATATTCTTTCTGCGTGTATGCCTGAAGGCCAGAAGAGGGCACCAAACCTCATTACAGATGGTTGTGAGCCACCATGTGGTTGCTGGGAATTGAACTCAGGACCTTTGGAAGAGCAGTCAATGCTCTTAACCGCTGAGCCATCTCTCCAGCCCCCTATAAAAACCTATCTTATAAATGGCATTTAAGAACACACAAATAAATTAGATAAAACTATATTGCCACACAAAAAGTTTAATGTTGAAAGACAACTTGGATACCTAAGAGCAGGAATGAATGAGAGTGGGTTACAGAGGGAATTTTAAAAAATGTGTGAAGTAGTGAAGATGACATCTTGATTGTGGTAATGGTTTTCTAAGTATATAAAGATATCAAAATTAGTAAATTATACAATTTACCTTATACTTATAGAGCTCATTTTACATCAATTATGCTTTGATGATACCATGAGAAAAGAAAAATTGTGTTCTATTACAGGTCAATATATAAATAAAATAGCACTGTTTCTTTTTTTTATTTTATTTATTAAAGATTTCTGTCTCTTCCCCACCGCCCCCTCCCTCCCCCTCCCCCAATCAAATCCCCTTCCTCGACCGTCCAAAGAGCAATCAGGATTCCAAAAGAACACCCACCTCTATCCAGGTCTAGTAAGGTGAGCATCCAAACTGCCTAGGCTCCCACAAAGCCAATAGGTGCAGTAGGATCAAAAACCCATTGTCATTGTTCTTAAGGTCTCAATAGTCCTCATTGTCCGCTATATTCAGCGAGACCAGTTTTAACCCAGGCTTTTTTAGACCCAGGCCAGCTGGCCTTGGTGAGTTCCCGACAGAACATCCCCACTGCCTCAGTGTGTGGGTGCACCCCTCACGGTCCTGAGTTCCCGGCTCATGCTCTCTCTTCTTCCGGTCCTGATTTGGACCTTGAGATTTCAGTCCAGTGCTCCAGTGTGGGACTCTGTCTCTGTCTCCTTTCATCGCCTGATGAAGGTTAATATTCAGGAGGATGCCTATATGTTTTTCTTTGGGTTTTCCTTCTTATTTAGCTTCTCTAAGAACCCGAACTATAGGCTCAATGTCCCTTATTTATGGCTAGCAACCAAATATGAGTGAGTACATCCCATGTTCCTCTTTTTGGGTCTGGCTTACCTCACTCAGGATAGTGTTTTCAATTTCCATCCATTTGCCTGCAAACTTCAAGAAGTCCTTGTTTTTTACTGCTGAGTAGTACTCTAATATGTATATATTCCATACTTTCTTCATCCATTCTTCAATTGAAGGGCATCTAGGTTGTTTCCAGTTTCTGGCTATTACAAACAATGCTGCTATGAACATAGCAGAGCATATACTTTTGTTGTATGATATGGCCTCTCTTGGGTATATTCCCAAGAGTGGTATTGCTGGGTCCAGGGGTAGCTTGATCCCGAATTTCCTGAGAAACCTCCACACTGCTTTCCAGAGTGGTTGCACAAGTTTGCATTCCCACCAGCAATGGATGAGTGTACCCCTTTCTCCACAACCTCTCCAGCAAAGGCTATCATTGGTGTTTTTGATTTTAGCCATTCTGGCAGGTGTAAGATGGTATCTTAAAGTTGTCTTGATTTGCATTTCCTTGATTGCTAAGGAAGTTGAGCATGACTTTAGGTGTCTTTCAGCCATTTGAACTTCTTCTGTTGAGAGATCTCTGTTCAGCTCAGTGCCCCATTTTATAATTGGGTTGATTAGCCTTTTATGGTCTAGTTTCTTGAGTTCTTTATATATTTTGGAGATCAGACCTTTGTCAGTTGCGGGGTTGGTGAAGATTTTCTCCCAGTCAGTGGGTTGCCTTTCTGTCTTAGCGACAGTGTCCTTTGCTATACAGAAGCTTCTCAGTCTCAGTAGGTCCCATTTATTCAATGAGGCCCTTACTGTCTGTGAATAGCACTGTTTCTTAGTCAACAAATCTTTTAATTGGTACTTTCGGAAATGGGTTTTGAAATATAGAATTAAGAAAACAAAAACTTAACCTAAATATGCAAATTTATAATTGTTTTTTTTTGTTTCTGTACCATGCAAAATTTGAAAGTCTAATAGCTATGAAAAAGATATATAATTAAAAGACAAGAGTAACAAAAAAAATACATGATTTGAGAAAATGTCAATTCCCAGGACATTATTTTGCTGATGCAAGGAAGCTATGAACCATATTAATTTCTTCTATCTTCTGCCCATATACTAAAGTTGCCAGGAATCTAATGCTTAGATATAGTTGAGTTAGAAATACAGCAAGACATCTTAATGTCTTCTATTGTATCTCATTACTTTTACAATATGAGACTTTGTGTCTAGCGCACAAGAGCACAAGGTTAAGCTATCTGTCAGCATGGACTATGAAGTTTAAAAGAAAACCAAGAAATGTACCCACAGGAAGTCTCAGTCAGTAAGGCTCACATCTTGTTTTTTTAATTTTTTTTTTTTTATTTTCGAGACAGGGTTTCTCTGTAGCTTTTTGGTTCCTGTTCTGGAACTTGCTCTTGTAGACCAGGCTAGCCTCGAACTCACAGAGATTCACCTGCCTCTGCTTCCTGAGTTCTGGGATTAAAGGCATGTGCCACCATGCCCGGCACAAGGCTCACATCTTGATGGCACACCTCTCTTGTATCATTTTCTCCTCTCCAACTCCTACCATGTCCCCAAATCCTTCCCAAATTTATGACATCCTTAATGTGTGTGATTAAGGACCTACTGAGTCCATTTAGTGTTGCTCAGATGAACATATGTTGAGGACTAACCTTTTCCTAAACTAATATAACATAACTTTTAAAAATGTGCATATTTATACCCACAGATAGCTATAGTTGTCACCTGTTATCAAAGAAGTTTCTTCTAACTGTAGTTGGAGCTGATTACAAACATGAACAAGTGATCTACATAGAGAATGGGTGACTCTGTGCTGCCTAAGCCAACTGACCCATTTACAGTGCAACCTCTTCACCTGAGGCTCAGGAACATCATGGAAGAAGAGACAAAAGGATGGATGGGAGCCTGAAGACTCAGATGTCTTCAGTGAGACAGTACCTGCTCGATGACAGGGAAGCTGCACAAATAAAATACCAACAATATGATTGCTTAAACAAGAGCTGCTCAATGAGAAGAAAGCAGGGGTGATTACATATTTGGGGAAATTTCACAAGGTGCCTGCATTTCTCTTAAGTCCTATTGAAGAAGTGTGAGGCCCCATCATATTTGACAGAGATCATTTGCTCTTGCAAGTTCAAGGATCTGAAACCATGCCATCTATGATCACAGAGATGACTATCTGTGCTAGAGACTTCAAAGAACTCTAGAGAATTGTTGATTGTAAGTGGAAGAAACACAAGGTATTTCAGTGTTGACTGAAAATATGGAATGTAAAATGTATAGGTAACATTTGAAGATTTAAAAAAGGGCAAGCTATTTTACTTTGGAATACTTATTTAATTCACTTTTTATAAAATTGTTTCATCATAATGGTTTTACTTTATTAAGGCAGAATTTTCTCCTTCCCTCCATCTCCCTCCCTCCCTCCCTCCTCCTCCCTCCCTCCCATACTCCATGTTACTAGTTTTCACTCCATCAAATAAATCCATGGGAAGTTTGGGTCTATGAAACATCAAGTCAATATAACAGTATCTTAATTTACCTGTGACTACTTGTCTGACATTGAATAAGTAAATAAGAAGACACATTTTGAAGGTTAAATTTATTTATTTTTATTCATAATTTAAGAAAATGCAATGTGATTCTTTGGGTTTTTCATTATTTGTAGAAAAACTCCTCCCAGACACCCCCACACCTCCTAATTCACCCCTATAATGGAACACTCTCTTTTTCTTGCATGATTATTTCTCATACTTCTGTTCCTATACTATTTGGATATTCAGCATAAGAAAGATTCCTTGTTCATGCCATTACACAATGAAAATCACAGTCATTACTTTGGAAGACACCGTTTGCCTTTTTCCCAAGAAAAATTTCACATTCAGGTATGAAAATATTTTTGGAATATCTTCTGAAAGTAAAATAAAATGTCTGTTATTGATATCTCCTCTTTATGTTCTGTAATAGATTTCCATTCATTTGCTTTAACTGCTTGTCTCATTTTTACTCAGACAACTTTTATTTCTCACTTACTTTATGATGATTGCTGAGAATTTCTATGCTATCCAAAGCATGTTTGTTTAAAAAATAGCTAAGTTGTGTTACTGAATATGCCAATAATGCACAGCACATTTTTATTTTTCAGGCTACTTTTATTCAAAATGATATTCATGATATTTGATGAACCATTTCTTGTATTTATCCGAGCTTATGTTTCTCTATTGTTCAGTAAAGCACATTGTTGAATATACTACATTTTAATCCTATATTTAAATTTTTATCATAAAGGGAAAGAAGAACCATTGATACTTATTGACATTTGTTTTTCAGACCTTGTGCTCAGCAGTTTATATGTAACTTACAAGTTAATTCCCACTAAGAATTTATTTTTAAAGGCATATTAACTTGTATTGACATGATTGTACTGTTTCTTCTTAATTATTTAAGTTGATGTCCATTGCATTTATATATTAAATTCTAGTCATTTTCTATCCCATATAAAAGACTGCTCCTACATAGTATTACATTATATTTGTGCACATGAACAACTACTTTAAGTCAGTCCCTGAAAACTCAAAACCCAGTTGCTGTTCCTTCTTTACCCACCTCTAAAAGCGGATGTCAGGGTTTGCCTCTGTGTTTTACTGCTGTAGTGACAGATATTCCCAACAGCTGCAACCGATGCCTCACTTTGACAACAAATGACATCATATTGCTGCATAAAGCAGAATGGCATTTTGAACACATCCCAACAGATGCTTTTGGGCTTCTTTGGTGTCCATTTTACAGTATTCTGGTTTTCTTCCCTTCTTGGCTCTTTCATTGCAGCAAGCAACTTCCACAACCCCAGACTTGCCTAAAATTTCAGATGCAGCAGACACCAGTTAGTTATCAACACAGTTGCCATATTTAGGAAAATATGCATAGGAGGATACATGTTTAGTTGTTTAGATGTTTTCATTGAGAAACAAAGACAATTAAAGCATGCTGCAGTGGCAGACACAGGCCGCAGGCAGCAGGGACTGGCACAGCAGCAGACACAGGCAGCAGGGACTGGCCCGCAACACCGAGAGCAGATCGTCCCACTACAATTAAATCAAAGAGGTAGGCCTATGGTTGGCGAGGTCCCTGGCAAACGGGGAGCATGGTCCTGTTCCTGAAGACCCTTCTGAGGGATGAGAGGGATCTTGGCCCCTGGCAGGAGCCAGGAAACAGAGCAAGGGCATTTTGTAAGAGGAGCCCCTGGCCAGCAGGGAAACCTGATCTGGTTTTAAAGACCCATTAGATAGCATTGATAGAAGGAGATGGGCAGGCACCAGGGCAAAAATTCACCCAATAATCTGAAAAACAACATGAAAACACCAGAACCCAATGATCTTACAACAGAAAGACTTCAACACCCTAACACAGAAGAAGTAAAAAAAATTGACTTATAGAAAAACACCCTTATAGAAATGGGTGAGAAGTATAACAAAAAGTTTGAAATGAGTAAATACTTACATGATACCCTGGGAAACCAAGGAAAAACGATCAAACAGGTAATGGAAACAGTTCAAGAATTGAAAACTGAAATGGAAGCAAGGAAAAAAACTCAAACTGAGGACCAGCTGGATATGGAAAATCTAGGTCAACAAGCAGAGACTACAGAAACAAGCATAATCAATAGAACACAAGAGATAGAAGAAAGAATCTCAGATTCCGAGGACACCACAGAGAAAATAAACGCACTGATCAAAGGAAACAGCAAAGCCAACAAATTCTTATCACAAAACATTCAAGAAATATGGGACACAATAAAAAGACCAAACCTAAGAATAATAGGAATAGAAGAAGGAAAAGAGTCACAGCTCAAAGGCCCAGAAAATATTTTTAACAAAATTATGGAAGAAAACTTTCCCAACATAAAGAAAGATATTCCTCTGAATATTCAAGAAGCATACAGAACACCAAACAGACTGGATCAAAGAAAAACATACCCTCGCCATATAATAATCAAAACACAAAATATACAGATTAAAGAAAGAATATTAAGAGCTGCAAAGGAAAAAGGCCAAGTAACTTATAAAGGTAAACCGATCAGACTTACACCTGACTTCTCTATGGAAACTATGAAAGCCAGAAGGTCCTGGATAGAGGTACTGCAGAAACTAAGAAACCATGGATGCAAACCCAAACTACTATACCAGCCAAGCTATTGTTCACTATCAACGGAGAAAACAAGACATTCCAGGATAAGAACAAATTTAAACAATATGTAGCCACAAATCCAGCCCTACAGAAAGTAATAGAGGGAAATTCGTAACCCAAGGAATCCAACATTGCCAACACTGCCTACAATGTTGGCATCTACTCAGGCATCTAGTGACCCTTCACCAGCACAACTCAAAAAAGGGAGACACACAAACTCTACTACCAAAAACAATAAGAACAACCGGAGTAAACAACCACTGGTCAATAATATCACTTAATATTAATGGTCTCAATTCACCTATAAAAAGGCACAGGCTAAGAGGTTGGATACAAAAACAGGATCCAACATTCTGCTGTTTGCAAGAAACACATCTCAACCACAAAGACAGGCATCTACTCAGAGTAAAGGGTTAAGAAAAGGTCTTTCAAGCAAATGGTCCTAAGAAAAAAGCAGGTGTGGCCATACTAATTTCTAACAAAACTGACTTCAAACTAAAATCAATCAGAAGAGATTGATATGGACACTTTATAATCATAACAAGGAACAATTCATCAGGATGACATCACAATCCTGAATATCTACGCCCCTAATATAAAAGCACCCACTTATGTAAAAGAAATATTACTAGAATTCAAGGCAGATATCAAACCACAAACACTAGTAGTAGGAGACTTCAATACACCTCTCTCTCCAATGGACAGGTCACTCAGACAGAAGCCTAATAGAGAATTAAGAGAATTATTGGAGGTAATGAAGCAAATGGACTTACCAGACATCTATAGAACACTCCACCCAAATAGGAAAGAATATTCCTTCTTCTATGCAGCTCATGGAACCTTCTCAAAAGTTGACCACATACTCGGAAACAAAGGAAACCTCCACAGATACAAAAAATTTCAGTGTCCACCTGTGTCTTATCAGATCACCACAGATTAAAGTTAGAAGGCAACAACAATGCTACCCCCAAAAGCTGACAAACTCATGGTAACTGAACAGTCAACTACTGAATCACATCTGGGTCAAGGAAGAAATTAAGAATGAAATTAAAGTCTTCCTTGAATTTAATGAAAATAAAGAGACAACATACTCAAACCTATGGGACACGTTGAAAGCAGTGCTAAGAGGAAAGTTCATAGCACTAAATTCCCACTTAAAGAAAACGGAGAAAGCATACATTAGGGACTTAATAGTATACCTGAAAGCTTTAGAAAAAGAAGCAGACACGCCCAGGAAGAGTAGAAGACTGGAAATAATCAAACTGAGGGCGGAAATCAACAAAATAGAAACACAGGAAACAGTCCAAAGAATCAATGAAACAAAAAGTTGGTTCTTGGATAAAATCAACAAGATCGACAAACCCCTATCCAAACTAATTAAACAACAGAGAGAGAACGCGCAAATAAATAAGATCAGAAATGAAAAGAGGGACATAACCACAGACACAGAGGAAACTCAGAGAATCATTAGATCTTACTACAAAATCCTGTATATCACAAAACTAGAAAATGCAAAAGAAATGGACATTTTTTAGATAAGTACCATATACCAAAGCTAAACCAAGACCAGGTGAACGATCTAAATAGACCTGTTAGTCGTGAAGAACTAGAAACTGTTATCAAAAATCTCCCTTCCAAAAAAAGCCCAGGACCAGATGGTTTCAATGCAGAATTCTACCAGAACTTCCAAGAGTAGCTAATACCTATACTCCTTAACATATTTCACAATATAGAAACAGAAGAGTCATTGCCAAATTCCTTTTATGAAGCTACAGTTACCCTGATACCAAAACCACACAAAGACTCAACCAAGAAAGAGAATTACAGGCCTATCTCACTCATGAATATTGACGCAAAAATTCTCAATAAAATACTGGCAAACTGAACCCAAGAACACATTAGAAAAATTATCCATTATGATCAAGTAGGCTTCATCCCAGAGATGCAGGGCTGGTTCAACATACACAAATCTATCAATGTAATCCACCATATAAATAAACTGAAAGAAAAAAAACATATGATCATTTCATTAGATGCTGAAAAAGCATTTGACAAAATTCAACACGCCTTTATGATAAATGTCAAGGAGAGATTAGGGATACAAGGGTCATACCTAAATATAATAAAAGCTATTTACATCAAGCCAACAGCTAACATTAAATTAAACGGAGAAAAACTCAAAGCCATCCCACTAAAATCAGGAACAAGACAAGGATGTCCACTCTCTCCATACCTCTTCAATATAGTGCTTGAAGTTCTAGCAATAGCAATAAGACAACATAAGGGGATCAAGGGGATTCATATTGGAAAGGAAGAACTTAAGCTTTTGTTATTTGCAGATGATATGATAGTATACATAAGCGACCCCAAAAACTCTACCAAAGAACTCCTACAGCTGATAAACACCTTTAGTAATGTGGCAGGATACAAGATCAACTCCAAAAAAATCAGTTGCCTTCCTATACACTAAGGATAAAGAAATGGAGAGGGAAATCAGAGAAGCATCACCTTTCACGATAGCCAAAAATAGCATAAAATATCTTGGGATAACTCTGACCAAGGAAGTGAAAGATCTATTTGACAAGAACTGTAAGTCTTTGAAGAAAGAAATTGAAGAGGACCCCAGAAAATGGGAGGATCTCCCTTGCTCTTGGATTGGGAGGATCAACATAGTAAAAATGGCAATTCTACCAAAAGCAATCTATAGATTCAATGCAATCCCCATCAAAATCCCATCAAAATTCTTTACAGATCTGGAGAAGACAATAATCAACTTTATATGGAAAAACAAAAAACCCAGGATAGCCAAAACAATCTTATACAATAATGGATCGTCTGGAGGCATTACCATCCCTGACTTCAAACTCTATTACAGAGCTACAGTATTGAAAACAGCTTGGTAATGGCATAAAAACAGAGAAGTCGACCAATGGAATCAAATAGAAGACCCTGACATTAACCCACAAACCTATGAACACCTCATTTTCGATAAAGGAGCTAAAAGTATACAATGAAAAAAAGAAAGCATCTTCAACAAATTTTGCTGGCAAAACTGGATGTTAATCTGTAGAAGAATGACAATAGATCCATATCTATCACTATGCACAAAACTCAAGTCCAAATGGATTAAAGACCTCAATATCAGTCTGAACACACTGAACCTGATAGAAGAGAAAGTGGAAAGTACTCTACTACACATGGGCACAGGAGACCACTTCCTATGTATAACCCCAGCAGCATAGACATTAAGGGCCTCATTGAATAAATGGGACCTTCTGAGACTGAGAAGCTTCTGTAAAGCAAAGGACACTGTCACTAAGACAAAAAGGCAACCTACTGACTGGGAGAAGATCTTCACCAACCCCGCAACTGACAAAGGTCTGATCTCCAAAATATATAAAGAACTCAAGAAACTAGACCGTAAAAGGCTAATCAACCCAATTATAAAATGGGGCACTGAGCTGAACAGAGAACTCTCAACAGAAGAAGTTCAAATGGCCAAAAGTCACTTACGGTCATGCTCAACTTCCTTAGTGATAAGGGAAATGCAAATCAATACAACTTTAAATACCATCTTACACCTGTCAGAACGGCTAAAATAAAAAACACCAATGATAGCCTTCGTTGGAGAGGTTGTGGAGAAATGGGTACACTCATCCATTGCTGGTGGGAATGCAAACTTGTGCAACCATTTTGGAAAGCAGTGTGGTGGTTTCTCAGGAAATTCGGGATCAACCTACCCACGGGCCCAGCAATACCACTCTTGGGAATATACCCAAGAGAGGCCGTATCATACAACAAAAGTATATGCTCTACTATGTTCATAGCAGCATTGTTTATAATAGCCAGAACATGGAAACAACCTAGATGCCCTTCAATGGAAGAATGGATAAAGAAAGTATGGAATACATACATATTAGGGTACTACTCAGCAGTAAAAAACAAAGACTTCTTGAATTTTGCATGCAAATGGATGGAAATAGAAAACACGATCCTGAGTGAGGTAAGCCAGACCCAAAAAGAGGAACATGGGATGTACTCACTCATATTTGGTTTCTACCCATAAATAAAGGACATTGAGCCTATAATTAGTGATCCTAGAGAAGCTAAATAAGAAGGAGAACCCAAAGAAAATCATATAGGCATCCTCCTGAATGTTAACCTCCATCAGGCAATGAAAGGAGACAGAGACAGAGACCCACATTGGAGCACCGGACTGAAATCTCAAGGTCCAAATCAGGAGTAGAAGGAGAGAGAGCACGAGCAAGGAACTCAGGACCGCGAGGGGTGCACCCACACACTGAGACAATGGGGATGTTCTATTGGGAACTCACCAAGGCCAGCTGGCCTGGGTCTTAAAAAGCCTGGGATCAAACCGGACTTGCTGAACATAGTGGACAACGAGGACTACTGAGAACTCAAGAACAATGGCAATGGGTTTTGATCCTACTGCATGTACTGGCTTTGTGGGTGCCTAGGCAGTTTGGATGCTTACCTTACTAGACCTAGATGGAGGTGGGTGGTCCTTTGACTTCCCACAGGGCAGGGAACCCTGATTGCTCTTTGGGCTGAGGAGGGAGGGGGACTTCATTGGGTAGGGGAGGGAAGGGGAGGTGGTGGTGGGGACGAGACAGAAATCTTTAATAAATAAATAAATTAAAAAAATTAAAAAAAGACAATTAAAGCACATGTATGCCATTATAAAATATTTGAGACAGCTAATGCTAAATAGTACAGTAGTTGTGTTAATTCCAACTTCACCAAGTAGCCTCTGTTTGATCTGATAATTCTAGTCTTCTTGAGCTCACCTTTTAATGAAATATAATCCTGCATGCCCTGGGCAAGTAAAAATGAGGCATAATCGCAAAATTTGCTGTGCTTGTTTGCACAAAAAGGATGTTTAAAGTCTCCTCCAGAAACCCTTTTCTTAAATCTGTTCCCAAATAATTTTGCGGTGGGCAATGTCAAGAAATCAGTCATAGAATGAATAAGTTACATAAGTAGAGAATTTTGTCCATGGAAGTGTACCCTCATGAAGTAATATGACCCACACTTTCTGGTTTGTATAAACTCTCGTGGAGAGGCGCTTCTTCCAGATCCAACCTCTTCCTTTTTCACATGGTGTATCTTAGACAAACATTTGAGAACAACAGGTTGATAAATGCAGTCAAATCATTTCCAAGCAGCTACTAGGACCACCCACCCCAGGACAGAGTTTATTCTCCTTTTTCTAAGGATAAAATTGATAAAGATTAAGGGAAAACAACTAGGGTCCTAGAGTCGGACATCATTAACCTCTTTGTAGGACTATCTCCAAATGCGTGGCAGCAAATGACAGTGCGGCTGTTTGCGATAGCGTAGTTACTGAAAGTTAACATCCCACTTGATGCAATCTATTTAAAACTTTATCGGGAGCTTAGGGTTTTCACCCCCTATAATTTAGAAGGCAGAACAGAGAGACAATTTGTTCTTAAAACAATGCAAGTGTGAGCTCCTGCAATGTTGACAGACCAACTTCCCTTCTGTGGAATGAAGAAACTCCTTTGACACAAGCAAGCAATCTCTAACCCCAGGTCAGTGATCAAGAGTTCACATAGCTTGTGCTTAGCTCTAGACCTTTAAAAACTGGTGAGGTAATTGTCATAGAAGGGATAGAGGAAAGAACATAAGATGCAAGCAGAAGTCTGGCCCCTGGTTTCTCATTCTGCCGTCCATGTTGCTATGACCTTTGGTAAGTCTTTCCCATCTTGGAATTGCAGTGCCCTTTGCTATGAAGTGCTGAGGACTGACTAGAGTGTTGTAAAGATTTCCTTTGAAAACAGAAGTCTAAGGCATTTTACATTAGCTCTTTGTTTCCCCAGGGATGCTCGTGTTTTGTTCAATTCTTCCAGCTAAGCTGCTGCCTGAGCAATCGTCATAAATCACAGGGTTCACTGACTCGCTAACAACTCCTTTAGAAATCTTTATGCAACAAGCCAGGCTAAGAAATATCAAGGGCTGCTGCCATAAAGGACCTCTGGGGGAAAAAGTAAGAATGCATAATTCTGAAAACAACAAACAAAAGCAAGAGGCACAGGGGTATAAGGGAGAAAAGAGAGAAAGGGGAAATTTATCAGAATGAACTGTGCAGATAATCTGACCAAAGGATGAATAGGAGAAAATGGAGAAATGTGACTGCAGCATGGGGTGAGCTGGAGGTGCTGCTGGGCTGCAAGGGGGTAAAGATGTGTTGCAGCCGGAGAGTGCAGCAAGACTTCAGCACCAGGAAAGAGCAAACGGAGGTGGGAGCAGCAGAACTGAGTTCACTCTTTTGGCAATCAGAGGGCTCTGAGCTTTTCCCAATGTTTTTGATGAATAAATAAGCACGAATTCTCATATACAACGGCTTTCTATCCATTGGTTGTTGAACTATCTGACAGAAGAAAGGGAGGTTAAGGTAACAAGTGAAGTAGAGTAATTGGGTAGTTGTTCCTATGATGGAGTGGGAGAAACTAGTCATCTGGAAGTGAGGATGCCGGAGGAAATTATGGGGAAGGAGAACAGTGATGTGTGCTGATCCTTCCTGGGAAGTGTGAGAAACAGCAGCAGATGCAGGGACTCTCCACTGAGTAAGAGAAAACTCTGGGTGTTGAATGTAGAGAGATTGAACTCTCACTTCCCATTGGCAGAACAAAAAAATGCAGCTTGACAGACACTTGGGCTTGGATTTTATCCCCCCCCCATTGGACATTGAATAGGGAGGTGGTTCCTCCAGCTCTATAGAGACACAGGTTTATGCTGAGCTTCTGTAACAGCTGACACTATGACAAGGAGATTCTTTTTGATACAACACAAGCATGAACACATGGTCTGGTCATGAACATGATGTCTTACACTTCCTTCTACTATTATCACCCAGTAAAAATATTTATCATTTTATTTTCATTTTTCTGAGCATATGCATAGGTCATATTCTTATCAGATCAAGAAAAAGGGGAATAGATTAAAATTTAAACTCTGACAATTTTATGATGTAGACATTCTTTGTAAAAAAGGAAAGTATCTTTTATTCTAATATAGCCTCTCTAATTATAGATGACTCTGACTCTCTTGAATATGCATACCCTTGGAGCTAAGGATGCTGGGTATTCAACAATATTTTCTATAAGAGTGCTTGGATTTAGACCTATTGGAGTAGTCTACCCTAACCCTGATGGTGTGGAGTTTATGGAGCCTCTGGCTCTTTCGATGTAGTTCCTCTGATAACCATTTGTTACAAGCAGTCCTTCATGGATCTCTCATAATATCTGAGAATAAACATAAAGGACCAAGAGAAGATGGTTTAGGGAGTCATTGTGAAATATGTAATTGAAATGTGTCTACTTATCAGGAGTATAGCTGTTTTGTGTAGATTCAGATGGATACACAAAATGTCCATTTGCCATTTTTTTCATGGCCAGTAAGTACATCTATTTGATACTATTGCTTTCTTAAGGCTGTGGTAGTGGTTAGAGTGTCATCATTGTATTTTGCTACAATGATTATAGCCTAATCCATTCTGTTCTTGTTGAAATCAGAAAGGTATGGTTTTCTCCATTTGGATGCATATGATAGAATAATTTCTAGAAATTCCAACCACATTTTTTTCCAATTGTAACCATCTCAAAAATACAAAACAATTACCAGATTTGGGGAAGTGTTCATTGTATGTAATGAAGGTAGCCTGAATAATAATTGACATTCCCTTACAATGATTTCTAGATGTTTCTTAAATACCTAATGAGAAACAGTTACTTTTCTGTGTATGGTGATACTTTCTTTGTGTATGGTTTTCCAGATGCTAGGCAAAGTCATGCTGCATTAAGTAGGGAGCAGGCATCTTGCAATGTCTGTAGTCTGTAACATTTGCATCACTTTAGACATGTTAAACAGAAGATAGTCATATGGATTTCAATGGCTCACATGCTTTTTTCTTAGGGAAACCTGGATTAAGAACTACACACTCCAGGTAGGGCACCAACCACAGACCAAAGAAACCATTCCAGCTAAGTCTCGGTGAGTCAGTGAATTCAGTGGGGATACTTACAGCAACATGGTTGAGGCATTACCCAAGGCAACATGAGTGAATAGACAGTTGCAGTGCTGAAAAACCCAACACTACATGGGCAATACTGATGAAAAGCACATTGCCGGATTGCTGCCCAGCTTGCAGGCAGCACCACTGAGGAGTTTCTTTTCTTCGGTAGTTGTTTTCTGCTCATTTGACATTGGAGAATAGCCTTGTGAACCTTATATCATGAGATTCCATAGTCTTAGGAGTCTCTTCCCTCCAGGAGAAAATGTCCAATTTGGTTTTGCACTCAGTTATTGTACAAAGTCCTGTTCTTCCCTAAAGCATTTCCATGCACCCATTGTTGTGATTCATCCCCTCCCTCTTTTGTTCCTCCATTCCCTTGTCCCTCTATCGTATTCTTGCTGGTCATTTTTTCCCAGCAGATGACTTCTGCTTTATGTCATTTTTAGAGAAAATAGCTAGACCACAGCATGTCTGACTTAGTGGGAAAAAAACCAGCAGAGGCAGGGAAATCCTTGACAAAGGTTTATAAAATATCATTTCTGGAAGTGAAATTGAAGGCAGTGTAGATTGAGTAAAACAAAGGCTGACCCTCATCACAGTTTCAGGAAAGGGTTTTGTCTGACAAACTCAGAGTCTGAGTCAATGCCACCGGCTCAGAGAGTCCCACCTTTCACTATCATGAGTCTGCATTGATCCCCTGCCCATGGTGGAGAGCTGTTTACCGGAAGCAGGAACTCCATGGGACCTACCAAGGGTGAACACTCAGTGATGTGCAGCAGAACAGATAATCTCAGATAAGGAATTTCATAGGGTGTTATGATCATGGTATTGCTCATTCCCTGATAAAAACATGTTGTTCTAAAATATTTTGCATCTGAATATCACTAATCACTCCCAGTTTCATTGGCTACGATACTGAAGTGAGCCAAGTACTAAATTTAATGTGCACTTAAAAAACAAATCAGCTACTATTAGTAGTAAATTTCCCCTTTCTATTTATACATAGACTCATAAAGACAAGTCTCTATATAATGTACAATGCATTTTTGGAATAGTACATATTTTGCATTTATCTTCTATTGAAATTTAGAAGTTATATGAGAAAGTTATATTGACATGTTGTTGACATCTCTATAGTAACAGGACTAATCAGTGATTCTCAGAGACGAGATTTCTTGAGACCTGGGGCACAATGATTACTGTTTCCTGCAGTGTTTATTAAGACCTTCACAAATGAATCTTAAAAGCAATAGTTTCTGTTCATTAAACTTTCCACTTCTTTCAACAGCATAGTAGAACTTCTGGATTTTAATCAAAGAGAGATGGCTGTTCTTTTAATTAAAGAAGCCAAGATTTCAATAATATCTGAACAATCCAGAAATCTGGGTGCAAAATGTAACAGTTATATGAACTTAATATGTAATTATTAGAAGCATGATCACAGCCATAACAATAGAGAAAATCTGAGTTTGTGTGTGCATTCTGCTATTGTATGGCATGTACCCTCAGAGGAGTCATGTTAACTGGCCAATATTCAGACTCTTTATTTAGGAAAGGCTTTTTATATGACCTCTTCATATTGTTTCTAGGAAGATCAATTGAGCTATGATATCACAATGCAGGGACTGTGCATCTATGAGACCACACTGGAAACTAGAAATTGAGATTGCAAAATAAATTATTCATAGAGCTTATTCTTGGTATGCTAACATTCCTTATTCAAAGGAATTGAATAACCTCCTGAAAGCTGCTCTGTATTGTCTTCAAGTAAAACTGTATAGAATTATTCTGTGTACATAATTAACCTGTAGAAGAGTTATCTACCCTCTTATTTATTTACCTGCTCAACAAATGTTAATTGAGCACCTTCCAGACATCGTTTTAGAATACAGATATTTAAAAGATAATAAAAGTGGATCAAAATTATCTAAAGTCCCTCCCTATTCTCTGAGCTTTACACTCCACCTAAATCTTAGCTTGTCCCCTACTATATACTCCCAGGAACACAGATTATGTAGTCAAAACTTGTATACAGCTAGTTTCATTAAGCACTAATATATGGGATTCAGAGAAAGGGTAAAGCAGGCTTGCTAAAGGGAAACATTAATGATGTAGGTAGGTCTTCTTTCTATATGTTGCTTTCATTGGTTAATTAATAAAGAAACTGCTTGGACTGATAGTTCAGAACATAGGTGGGTAGAATAGACAGAAAAGAATGCTGGGAGAAAGAAGACAGTGAGGCAGACGCTACAGCTCTCCTCTCCAAGATGGACACAGGTTAAGATCCTTCCCAGTAAGCCACCACCTCGTGGTGCTTCACACATTATTAGAAATGGGTTAATCAAGATGTGAGAGTTAGCCAATAAGAGACTAGAACTAATGGGCCAGGCAGTGTTTAAAAGAATACAATTTGTGTGTTGTTATTTTGGGGCATAAGCTAGCCAGACGGCTAGAAAATGGGTGGTGGAAGCAACTCACAGCTCCTTCTACACATTAAGCTGAGGCTGACTGAAGGGCAACAAGAACCTCAGCAAACCCCAGATGTAACTCCGGAACTGTTCAACCTTTCCATCAGTCAGTTATGAGAAGTGGGCTGAAGATACTGCTACCCAGGTGCCGTTTCCAGTGCAGTGGAGTTTATAAACTGGGAGCTGAGGATATACACTATCCCATGCATCTTGGGGAAAGAATGTCTAGCTCTCAAAGTTTTCCTGAGGTGTCTAGTGTCACCTAGGATAACAAACAGATGCCCAGTATCTCTTTTCAGATGCAATGGAGAACAATCAAACACAGAAAGACATGATGAAGCTTTTGGGGAAAAGAGGGGATTTTATGCATCAAAGTTTCTCTTGAGAGATTCCCAAAAGAAATGAGGAAGTGAAGCACAGAGAAGCAAAGAGAGCAGCATATGCAAAATCTTGGAGGCAGAAAATTTTAAATGCAACAAATGAAGCAAAGATTTACAAGGAGTGAAGTCAGAGATCTGATGGGTCATATGAGCCATCCTTCAGAGCCATCCTTCTCTAACGTTACCTAATTTCTTATTGTTCCCTGTCCCTGTTGGGCAAGAAACCACTAAGAAGGGGTAACTAAACTCCAATACTGTAATTGTTCTACTCTCTTCAGCTGAGTATAAGATCTACTTAATGGGCTCTTGAAAAGAGTTGAGCTATCAAATATGTGTATTCATTTTACAGGGATTAAATTAGAGTCCTAATCTATCCCAGCTCATTATATCATTTGGGCAATGCAAGGCCAATGAATGTCCACAGAATAAGATAGATGAAATGGGCCTAATTGAGCCACCATTTGTCAATTTTTCATTAGTTCTCTTAATTAGAACTTGGTGAACGAGATTCAGACAATCTCCTATATGAGTCAATTAACTCCACAGATGCTAAGGAATTGTGTACTCCCAACTTGGCTTTCAGTTCCGTTCACCTAAAAACATCCCTTTTAATGATAGATCATGTACAAAAACAATGCTTTACATCAAGTATACTAAGATAATCAATATGCAGTTCATGATTGCAAGAATATTACAAGAGAATTAGAGAAGAAAATTTAGACCATGGGGCTCATTCTGGTAAGCTTTGTGAAAAGGCAATAGCTGGTCATCAATTATTAAATTGCCTTTGAACACAAGGAGGATAAGGCAAGTGAATTTAAGGCAATCCATCAATACTACTAAAGTTTTAAATTTTTAGAATGTGCCCTAATCAGCCTTAATGGTGGGACCAAAATATCATATCTATTTGTGTGTTTATGTATTATTTTGCACAAATACCAATTATCATGGTTTAAAAATATGTCCCTATACTTCCTAATTTATATATTGAAGTTTTAGCATCCACTACAAGAATGTAGAACTTTGGAGTTAATGTATTTTCAAAATTCAAAAGAAATCATTAAGATGGATGCTAGTCCCTTATGACCAACAAACTACAAAAAGGGCAGATTTGGGAAAAGTATCTACTAAAGAAGAAATGCCATGAAAAACACCAAGCCAACCATCTGCCTACACACCCAGGAGAAGCCTAGAGTGAGTCATTTTCTCATATATTGGAATGAACTAAATCTGCCAACCTTTCTGTTGGTGTTCTCCAGTTCTTAAAACTTGAAGCTATGTGTTTCTGGTCTTCAGACACCCAGTTTGTCAGACCATGTTATAGCAGCCACAGTAGAGAAATGCACTTAAGTCTAAATGCACTTTCAAGTAATGCCTTCTTGCATAAACGATTATGAGCTAATGCAATGGTTGATCTATGCTCATGTAGTTATCGAACTTACATGGAAATGAGAGGTTCAAAAGTGCTCATTTTAAACACTGGAGTCGTGGACAAATTTAGCAAATTAATATTAAATGTTTACATTAAAAAGGGGAGCATGGGATCAGCCATCTCAGGATTACTTGGATAACTGAAACGTAGAAAAAGCTGGAAGGGAATGCAGGGTAAGAAAACCTGTGTTTTATGTTTATGACCCTAGATGGCTCTGCTTCCTGGCTTTCTGAGGGTAGTTAATTCTTATTGCCATTCTTTTTTTCAACACTCTTGCCAAGATTCTAGTCAACCATTCCCCTTTGTGTTTGCCTGCTTTCAACAGTTTCTTAGTCCTTATCATCAGGCACCACTGCCCAATGATTAGGAAATCGGGTAACACAGTCTAGAAGTTCTATATAAAATAAGAGAAGATGCTCTTCATAAGTGCTTAAGGAATTACAACAAAGACATGGCTTATGGTATTTTTTAAATATTTTTGTTTTAAAGTAGAGAAGATAATCCTTTGCTTGTCTACTTTTCATGGTAAGAATATATCCATTGTCTAGATGGTGCTGAAAGTTTGATTTTTGACTAAGTAGACTATTATGACTCGTCATTGGTCATAAAACATTCCAGCAGTGGTAGAAATGTGCAAGCCTGTGCATACTTCAAGGGTTTGCCCTGTGTTAAGAGAATGGATCTTTTAAAATTCTTTTATCATTTTGTATGTGTGTATTTTGACTGCATGTGTGTATGTGTGTGTGTGTGTGTGTGTGTGGTATTGTTATGTCCAGATAATGGAGTTCCCCAAAATCAACTAGGAAACTGAATCCTGTATGTAAAAGCAAAAGAACCTTTATTCTTACACAAGTTTGCAAACTGGGAATATCCATGTGTCCAATGTATTGGAGTGATCTGAGAGCCCCTGAGCTCAGTTGGGGTTGGGGTTTGTGGTAGCAAATAGATAGGGTGGAATTTCTAAGTTTCAGTACCCATGATTGGCTCACATTTGTCTAGTGGTGTCCTGGTGAGAAGCGATGGTTGTGTGCTGGTAGGTGATCCTACCTGATAATGGTTGAAAATTTCCTTTGGATGGTCTGTTCCTGGGTGGTGCCTGGGTGGTCCTCAGTTTGTGGTCTTTTTTGGAACCAGGGTAAACTACTGAGTCTCAGTCCTCTACTGAACTTGTCATGGCTGAGTCCTGTATGTACCACATGCACTTAGTTCTCTGGAGGCCAGAAGAGGACACCAATCCTTAAAGTAAAAGTCACAGATGGTTGTCAACCACCTTGTCAGTGTTAGAAATCAAACCCCAGTCCTTTGTAAGAGAGTCAGTGCTTTTAACCACTGATCAATCTCTTCAGCCCCAGTGGAATGAATCTTTGATCTATACACACTCAATACTGGAACAACTTGTAAGGGAAAGAAAAGTATTCAATTTTGGAGAAGAGTATTATTTTTTATTCTTTAATAGCAATACGTAACTGAACGAAGTAATAC